>CM062813.1:295833302-296140802 GCA_031772625.1 Pinus tabuliformis
GTGGAAGATGGTCTCATTGGAGTGAAGTTGGTGGGGAAAGCCGAGCTTAGCCCACATGGGCATCTTGGAGGCTCTTTGATAAATAGAGCAAGATGCACTCATTTTGGTCATTCAATCATCTATTCAGAAATTGTGTCTTTGACATAGCATACTTGAGTTGAAGCCAAGTCTACAATGTAGTTTAGGACACGAGTGTGTCTGAGCGGAGATCTCAACCCTTGCTTTGGTGGACTGAATTCCAGCGCAAGGAGGGAGTCCTACATATACCAGTTCGCACCAGCAACAAGGACTGTGATTTTGTGGAGAATTGGCAGCAATTGCATAGGGACTACGCAATTCTTGGAGGAGGCACGCTTGGAGGTTGAGGAGTGAAGGGAGTTAGGGGCTGAAACTTGAGGTGGAGTCCAGGGAAGTGTTGTGTTGGCTTTTCCAGCATTTTGGCGGAACAACAAACACAACATTTTCTACAGGTTACATCTTCTTCTTATGGAGGAGGGCCAAGCATTTGGGGATCAATTTTGGAGCGTCAAAACTATGACAAACCCTTTTTGGGTTTTTCTGGGTTTATCAAGGAGAGGCCAAAATTAATTTAGCAAAAATTTGCTGGGCAGATTTGAGGGGTCAAACAAGGACCCCAACTCAGCCAGCAACTAGAGGAGCGAGGGGAAAATTGGGCCGAAATTCCAAGGTCAACATTTGGCCATTTCTTTCGTGGGTTTTTGTGGGTTCTTGGTGGAGAGCCCAGAGGTTAATTTCCCGAAATTTTCTAAGCATCCGAGGAGGCCCTAGCAGCAGTTCTTTGTAGCCAACAACATATTTTCTGGGTAATTTCAGCGTAGAGGTAGGAGAGAGTAATTTCAGCGCAGAGACAGGAGAGTAGCCGCAGATTTGAGAGGGATTTCTTAGTCTTCATTTGGGCTTAGTTAGCTTGCCTTGAGCAAGCCCAGGTGCACTCTTTCCAGCACCACATTGTACCCTCTTATTTATTAATAAAATGGCTTAGATCAGCGCAATTCATGGAGATTTCTGGTTGTTAAATGTGTTGTAAATTTTGCATGTGTTTCTGCTATGTTTGCTTTGTTTAACATTGTATATTTCCATTAGGAATAGTACAGTGGTATCAAAGCATGATTTTGGCTAGCTATGGGTCTAAATCACACAAATGCTCAAGCGCTATTGTGGACTAGAATTCCAGAGGCTAAAACACTAGTCCGACATTATTCTCCAAATTGAACTTATGCCCAACAATGTCTCGGCAGGAGAAATTTGAAAATGTTACTAGGAGCATCGAGAGACTGGTGGAGCATCTCGAAGAGTGGTTGTCAGCAAGGGCAGCAAGAAGAAATAGTAGTTTCCAACCCGCAAATGAAGAAAATAAGAGCATGATTGTTGAACAAAATGCTAGTAGTAATACTACAAAGACGAAGATGGGAGGCGGAGGTAGAGACGAGATGAGAGAGAACATACCCATGGAGGAGGGAGTTCATCTAGATACATTCCAGCCGATTGAGCATGAGGCTAATGGCACGCAGGAGAAGCACGAGGATACACCTAGTGTGACTCAAGAGTTGTTGAAGTTTCTAAGTCTACTTAGTTAGAAACCTTCCATGCACTTTATCTGATTTATTCCTACCTACTTGTTATGTTACTTAACAAGTTATTTACAATGTAAATACTGAAGATAAACACTAATGCATGCTCAACATATTACAAATCAACAACTAAAGGAAACAGAAACAATCGCGCCATATGACACCATTATTTTTGGACCTGTTAGCACTCCAGGAAACTCTCTTAGGTTGTAGCTCAGAGATGCCTGGTAGCGTATAAATCTTCAATATCGTTCTCTGAACTATTGGAATGGATTGGGGTTTGGATCAAGTCAGATGACTATTTCAACTCTGTTTTCACTCAAGACATGCATGAACACCCTCAGCTTGATAAGGCTTTCGACCACTAATGCTCAATAATTTATAGATTCAATGAATAGATGGAGAATCCTGATTGTACCAGCAGATACATACATAAACACATATGAATGGCTAGCTACAGAAAGTAAATGAAGCTTGCAAATCTAATTTATCAACACAGAGATAAGATGACAATTATCTGGCATTAGACACAGAAGAAAACATGAATAACCTATTCAAATGCAAGCTTAGAACAGAGGAGAAGATGGAAATTGAACATGTAACAGCAAAAGAAGCTTGTATTACTAGAATGAAGATGAGATGCTGGGAGGAACAGAGTATCCACAATCTCCAATAGTTGAAACCCTATTACTTCGAACTTTCAGCCATTTATAGGCTTTTTACAATACTCTCGAACTCTCTGAGGCTCGAGATGTCTTAATCTATCCCCTCTGTCTTCTAACTACTTGATGCCATAACTAGACAAACATGAGCTCAGAGAGCTCTGTTTCTAACAAACACGGTAATCAAATTCTGGTAATTTCGCTGCGTTGTCAGGTGGTTTGCTCGTGCCAGCGATGTTCCATGATCATTTTTGTTGGTTCGGCTGCATCGTGCTGTTGTTTTTTCCCCTTTCGGCCATGCATTCTATTATTTCAGTTCAACTGTCCGACTGTCAAAAACACTGACAAAGCCAACAAATTTCCTCCCCGGGTGACTAATGGGAAGTGGGGTACAGGGGCACGTGGGTCGTTGGATGGTGTGGATCGACGGTCGGGATGTTGGTTAGGGGGCGAAGGATGAACTACGGTGATTGTCAATGAGGGCCATTGGATCGGGAGGAATGGGTGGAGGATATTAATCGCCGGAGGCTTGAAGTCGTGGCGAGAGCAGAATAAGTCTGAGCCATCAGATCTTAGATGGGTAGATCGAACGGCTATCAGGCGGAGGAGGTGCTCGAAGGATAATGCCCGAGAGTGGTTTACTCAAGCGGAAATGGTTTATATCAGGCGATAAGTGGTAAAGGTTGGAGCCCCCCTGATTCCATTCATTGAGTGCCACGTAGCAGCGGAGGAGAGAGAGGAAACTGCTTTATCGGGCGGGTATCCCTCTCTCTTGATGCTCGAGCGATATGCGCAATAACCATTAGATCTGGCGGAAATGATCTAACAATGGTGATTGGTCGAAGCGGGTGAGCATATAACATTGGTCGGATGAAGTGTGGACCGTCAGATCAGTGGGAAGATCGATGGCAAGGGACACGAAGGTATGGGACGACCTCGAGAAATGTGAAAAGGGGTGCATATGGACGGAAAGGTAAGGTTTTCGGGGGCTTTTGCACATTAGTGCATGTTTTCATGCGCTCTGAAAAATAATAATACATAGGGGGCGAAAATGGATTAATTCACTAGGGCCAAGGCGAAAGTGAGTTTTGTTATGATGTGAGGGTTGGGTTAAGACATGAGTGAACGTGGATGGGAGTGGATGAGTGAGAAAAGTGAGGGGATGGACCATATGGGAACCTCTCCACGATAGCAGAATAGACCATTTCCCTCCTTTAGTCTTCAAAATAGCAGCACTGCACCTCAAGGCTAACACTGGCTCCTTCTGGGGATGAAAGCCTCCCTGTGAGGTTTCAAGAACTGCAGACTACTGCCTTTCCAGTAACAACCAAAACAAACTTATCTCCTAGTTTTCCATTGGGCATGGAGTTTATTTACATAGAAAACAAAAATTGAAAAAACCTATTACAATATTCAGGCCTTAAAGCCTCATATGAAGTAAAGTTTCAAAAACCGTCCATTGACTGGGCCATTAAAAACACCTTCTCCCTCCAAATTTTGCAGAATGAAAGTATTGTTCATTTGAACTTGAGCAATGACAAACGGTCATGTCCATAAGGCATCAAATTTACCGTGGGTGCCCTTCCTTTCCTTCAATGCATCCCATTTGAGAACCCAGTCACCACCCTAAAAACTGTCCATTTTTGTCTTTCTATCAAAAGTTTCTTTGATCTTCTTCTGATGAATTCTTGACTTCTCAACTAGTTGTTCTTTGATCTGTTGTAATTCAACCAAGTTACTCATTCTCCTCGCCATGTCATTCTCTTCATCCTGTTCTTCTTGCAAGAATTTGGCCACATGAAGAATCAGCTGGATAGGAAAAACAACATTAGTGCCATCAACCAGCTTAAATGGAGAATTTCCTATGGACTTCTTGTTGGTAACTATGTCAGCCCACAGTGCAAACTTCAACTTGGAATCCCAGCTCTTTTTGTTGTCCTCCAACAGTTTTTTGATTATCCTTACAAGATTCTTGTTAGATGATTCTGCCAAGCCATTGCCTTGAGGATAATATGAGGTAGAATGCACCAATTGAATGCCCATGGATTCACACATGTCCACCAATTCTTCTGCCCTGAAAGTTGTTGCATTATCAGTGACTAGTTTGGTTGGGCAACCAAATCTAGTGAAAATATTCTCATTCAAGAATTTTATGATAACCTAATGATTAGCATTTTTAGTGGGTATAGCCTCAATCCATTTGGTGAAATAATCAGTGGCTACCAAAATCCATTTGTGCTGGCCACTGGAATGTGGATTGATCTCACCTATGAAGTCTAAGCCCCACTGCTGGAAGGGACCATTGGCGCGTACTGGCTTCAAGGGAAGAGATTTTAGCCACTGTCTTCCTGCAAACCTCTGACATTTGTCACAAGACTTCACAAAAGAAAACACATCAGAGAACAGAGTAGGCCAATAATACCCAACTCTCAAGATCTTGTGGGTTGTGGTTTTCCAATAATGATGCCCTCCACAAATGCTAGAATGGAACTAGTGCATGACTTCCACAGATTGTCCTTTGTCTAGACATCTCAAGAGGATCCCTGATGGGTCTCTCCAATAAAACAGGTTTTTATTAATGCAGAATTTGGTTGATTTGAGCTTAATGGCCTGGGCTTGACTTGAGCTATGCCCTGGAGGGACTTCTAGCTTCTGCAAAAAATGAACTACATTGGAATACCATTCACAGGTGGCTAGATTTTCAGCCAAAGACTAATTCTGCTCTTGCTTTTCTGCTGCTTCCTCTGTCCGCTCACCACTTGAATTTGAACCCATGCAATTGACGTCTAACAAACTGCAATTTTCCTCAGCCATAAGCTTAGCCAAGCCCTGGCCTTTGACAAGCTTGGTGGACTTCACCTCTATGTTGAACTTTGAATTTGCAATCCATTTAGCTCTCTTTCCATCAATATCTGTCTAAGTTAGGACATCTTTTACTGAGGCTGAAGTTACATACGCAACCACTTTGGAATGCAGAATATAAATTCTGAATGCCTTTAAAGATTTTATGAGAGCATAAGCTTGTTTTTCAATAAGGTCATACCTTAGTTCAGCATCCCTCAGAGTTTTGCTGAAAAAGGCCACAGGGTGCTCTACACCTTCATCATTTTTCTGCAATAGAACTGCTGCAAGTGTATCATAAGAGGCAAAAGAGAAGATATAAAACTCCCTGGTATAATTTGGACTGATTAGAGTGGGAGCTTCCATGATAGCTTGTTTGATGGCTTCAAAAGAGCTTCTTGCACTATCTGTCCATTTTATTTCTGATCCTTTCTTCAGCATGGAAGTGATGTGCTTCACTAGCTCTGCAAAGTTTGGAATAAACCTCTTCACAAAGTTAATCTTACCCAGGAAAGATTGAATGCCCCTTTTTGACCTTGGGATGGACAATGTCTGAATTGCTTGAACTCTTGCTGGATCGATCTTCACACCTTCAACAGAAACAATATGTCCCAGAAATTTGCTTCTTCTATAAAAAACTGTGACTTCTTTGGGTTCACAAAAATTCCAAATCGTCTGCACTTTAGAAACACCTTCTTCAAATGCTGCAAATGGTCCTTGTGACTGTTGGAAAAAACTGTTATGTCATCAAGGTAATAAGGACAAACTTGTCCTTCTCTCCCACAAATGCTATGTCCATGGCCCTCTGAAAAGTAGCCCTAGCATTCATCAGTCCAAAAGGCGTCTTGGAGTACATGAAAGTGCCCCGAGGAGTAGTGAAGATGGTCTTTTTTTGATCTTCTGGATGTACAACAACTTGATTGTAACCTGAAAATCCATCTAAGAAAGACACGACTTTAGCCCCTGAAACTTTTTGCAGCAAGTGTTCCATCTTAGGTAAGGGGTAGTTGTCTTTTTTAGAGCATTTGTTCAGATTCCTGAAGTCAACACAATGCCTGATTTCTCCATTCTTCTTTCTTACTACCACAAGGTTAGCTATCCACTTTGAATACCTTAGGGGAACTATGATCCTGGCATCCAACAGCTTCTTGATTTCCTTTTCAATCAAAGACAATAAGAGAGGGCTGATAGGTCTTAATTTCTGCTTAAAAGGGATGGTGTTCTTCTCCAGTGGAATCTTTTACTGAATGATTTTGGTGTCATAGGTCCTAAGATCACTGTACTCCCAAGCAAAAATATCAGCAAATTGTTTTATTAGGGTGCAATACTCAGAACTTGAGGCAAAAGACAAGTGAGTGGACAGATTTATGTACTTTGGATGGGCTGGACTCCCTACAATATCTCTATGAACTGCAGACTCATTTTATTTTTTGGCAGGCTTATAAGGTACATCATTATGATCAAACAGCTTCTCTAGGGGCATCAATCCTTTGGTTATATGGTTACTAGGCAACTGAACAATGCTATCTTGACCAATCTCGTCCTTTAGCTTGGACTGGTTGCATTCTTCAATGGTTTCGTTTTTTTGGTCAACGTGCAATTCAGAAAATTCATCAATGACTTGTAAAAACCTATTAATTTCATTATCATCTTCAAAAACTTTCCAGTATTTGACATTGTCAGACAGAGATGGTCTATATTTCACCCGAACTTCATGAGTCAATTTAGGAGGCAAAGGAGGAATAAACATGCTAGCAGACACAGCAAGGGAATCAACAAGCTGGTTCTTCATTCTAGGGATGTAAGAAATGTTGAAACTAGTAAAAGAACCCTTGAGCTTCCATACCTCATCTCTATATGCTTTCAGCCTTGGATGCTTTGCTTGGAAAGTTTTGTTCACCTGCTGAATGATAAGGTCTGCATCTCCAAACACCTTCAGACCTTTGATGCCCATTTATTTAGCAGCGTTTAAGCCCAATATCAAGGCTTCATACTCTGCTATGTTATTTGTGACTTGAAAAGTTAACTTGAAAGATAAATGAATGCATTCTTGTGTGGGGGACACAAGGACTACACCTGCCCCTGTAGCTTCCTTAGAGCAAGCTCCATCAAAGAACATGTCCCAAATTTGTAGGCCTTCATCCTCTGTGATCTGGCAAACCAGTTTCCTAAGCTGCATGGAGGCCAATTGGGATTCTTCAATCTGAAGAATAAGACTCCAAAATCAGTGTCGACAGCATATATGGGATGATTAGTGGGGTTCCTTTTATCATTGATGATATAAGCCAACTGAGCTTCTCTGTATAATCTCCTACTCTCACCTCCAAAAATTGGGACAGTAGCATAGGACAGATCATTTTGCAATGTTCCACCTAATCTCTTGATCCAACCTCTGGAAATCAACATGCCAAACTTGGGGGGTACATCTGCTACCACAATATCCATCATCATGCTCTTCATGGGCAACTGAGACAAGGTGATGGCTAGGTCTTTGATTAATCCCAAACATTTCACTTTTCTAGAGTCAAAAGAAAACAGGTCATGATAAGACTTGGTAATGTCAAGACCCAACTCATCCATGACAACCTTGGGCATTAGATTATGGCTGGCTCCTATGTCCAGAAGGCAGTTGTGAAGGATTTTGTCATGAATAGTCAAAGAGACATAGAATGATGGGGAGCTGTCATCACAATTTTCAATCATTGGATGAGAACAACATCTGGTTTGTCGTCTTGCAGATTTACATAGTCAGTGGAGGCTTGGATGGCTTTAGGCTCAAGGGCCTCGAGGATAGATCTCTTGAAGGACTCATTCTTCACTAGTTCAATCAGAGGTATAGGTATGCTTAGCTTCTGAATTTCTGATTCAAAACTGAAAGGAGAAGGAGACTTGTCAAGGCCTCTTACCTTGTGAGCTGGAGCTTTGAGGATGATGGGATCAACTGTCGGTCGTTCCTGCTTATTAGCTTGTTGTATTGCAGGGGCAACAACTCTCTAAACAGGAGTTTCCTTGACATTATTCATCTTCGACCTCAGATCATATCTGTGTTGATTGTCAGTTTGCAGAACAGCTCCACCATCCCACTCTTGGCTGATCTGGTCATTGAATAATGACTTTTCATAGGCAGCTAAGGTAAAAAAGGAGGCACTACCTTTGTCTTCTAGACAATGGATCTCATCATCTTCTTCAAACTACTCTTCTTCCATGACTACATTCTGGAAAGGGGTCTTCACACTTTGGTCTTCATTGGCATCTTTGCTTCTTTGCAGAATCTGCAACTGCTCATTAGCTCTTCTATATGGATTTGGATTTGTAGGAGCAAAGGTATTAGGAACTCTTCCTTTCCCAAGGTGCTGCTCAACCTTTAATTTGGAGATTTCAGAGGCTAATGACTCTATCATCTTGGTCATTTTATCTATCTTGGGATCTAAAGATGATGAAGATTCGCCCCTCTGTCTCCTTCTTTCAACATTCCCCTTGAGCTTCTCTGCAGCCATGATGTTTGATTCTACTTTCAAGGCTACATCCTGCATATCAGCCAAGGTAGCACATTGTCTCTCCCTCAACAGTAGACAGAAGTCAGAATCAAAGGCACTGGCATAGGTGAGTTTAGCAGAGGTAGTGGTGGGTTTTACTTCAGCTGGTATCTTTCTGTACATGCGATTAAACCTCTTATTAAATCAAACAACAACTCACCATTTTCCCTCTTTAAGTTCCCAAACTCGGTGTGGTAGTATAGTAGATCCTTCTTATCCCCCCAATGCTTTATGAATGCATCATCTAAAGCCTCAATATCTGCTATAGACCTTGGGGTCAATTCTCTGAACCATTTTTTAGCCTCTCCATCTAGACTTTGGACAAAGACTCTCATCCATACATCAGCTTCACTAATGTCCAAGTTATCAGCATAGCTATAGAATGATTCAAGATGTTCCTCAACTGTAACACCTTCAGTCCTAGTGAACTTAGGCATATACTTCTGATATTCTCCAGTAGGCATGGCATTCAGAGTGGGCAGTACTAGAGGTCCATACCTTGTAGCTATGATTCTTTCCATTTTGGTAGGTGCTTGTGGTGTTGCCATAGTTGTGGTGGCTATAAGGGTACAGGAAGTTTGAATGACAGAGGGTTGAGGAGTGATTGATAGGACTAAAGGAGTATGATGGATAGGAGGAGAGGCTTCCTTTGGGCTTACAACGAAAGAAGAACCTAAAGAATAAGGAGCTTTATGAATCTCTGAGATTTTTCTTCACTGCTAGTATTAGATGCTATACTCTCAACATGTATTTGTTCTATTACAGGATTTTCTTGAAGAGATATGGAATATTGTTTAGAGCTACCTGAACCTGATGCTCCTTTCTGCAACGCCTTTCTTTCTTTGATGATTTTTTCATGGGCAGGTACTGGGTTAGCTTGTGGCTTCTGAGGATTTCTCCGAGTATGCCTCACAAACTGAGCCAGAACTATGGAGTGGAGTCGCCAAGAGGTTCGTCCTCCAATAGAGTCGCCAAATAGATGACTACAACCCAAATAGTGTCCAAGTTTTGTCTATCATCAAAGCTAGATCTGTGTCATCCCCCAGGGAAGCTGAGCTTCAGTCTCCTCTCCCCAACAACAACGGCAATTATGTTAGCACTCTAGGAAACTCTCCTAGGTTGTAGCTCGAAGATGCCTGGTAACATATAAATCTTCAATATCATTCTCTGAACTATTGGAATGGATTGGGATTTGGATCAGGTCAGATGACTATTTCAACTCTGTTTTCACTCAAGACATGCATGAACACCCTCAACTTGACAAGGCTTTTGACCACTAATGCTCAATAGTTTATAGATTCAATGAATAGATGGAGAATCCTGACTGTACCAGTAGATACATACATAAACACATGTGAATGGCTAGCTACAGAAAGTAAATGAAGCTTGCAAATCTAATTTATCAACGGAGAGATAAGATGATAGTTATCTGGCATTAGACACAGAAGAAAACATGAATAACCTATTCAAGTGCAAGCTTAGAACAGAGGAGAAGATGGCAATTGAACATGTAACAACAAAAGAAGCTTGTATTACTGGAATGAAGATGAGACGCTGGGAGGAACAGAGTATCCACAGTCTCCAAAAGTTGAACCCCTATTACTTCGAACTTTCAACCATTTATAAGCTTTTTACAATACTCTCGAACTCTCTGAGGCTCGAGATGTCTTAATCCATCCCCTTTGTATTCTAACTACTTGATGCCATAACTAGACAAACATGAGCTCAGAGAGCTCTGTTTCTAACAAACACGGTAATCAAATTCTGGTAATTTCATCGCGTTGTCAGGTGGTTCACTCGTGCCAGTGATGTTCCATGATCATTTTTGTTGGTTCAGCTGCATCGTGCTGTTGTTTTTCCCCTTTCGGCCATGCATTCTATTATTTCAGTTCAACTATCCGACTGTCAAAAACATTGACAAAGCCAACAAATTTCCTCCCCGGGTGACTGGTGGGAAGTGGGGTACGGGGGCACGTGGGCCGTTGGATGGTGTGGATCGACGGTCAGGATGTTGGTCAGGTAGTGGAGGATGAACTATGGTGATCGTCAATGAGGGCCGTTGGATCGGGAGGAATGGGCGAACGAGATCAATCCGGAGGCTTGAAGTCGTGATGGGAGTGGAATAAGTTTGAGTCGTCAGATCTTAGATGGGTAGATCGAACGGCTATCAGGCGAAGGAGGTGCTCAAAGGATAATGCCCAGGAGCAGTTTACTCAAGTGGGAATGGTTTATATCGGGCGGTCATCAGGCGGTAAGTGGTAAAGGTTGGAGCCCGCTCGAATCCATTCATCGAGCACCATGTAGCAGCAAAGGGGAGAGAGGAAACCGCTTTATCGGGCAGGTATCCCTCTCTCTTGTTGCCCGAGCGATATGCGCCATAGCCGTTAGATCTGGCGGAAATGATCTAACGGTGAAGATTGGTTGAAGTGGGTGAGCGTATAATGTTGGTCGGATGAAGTGTGGACCGTCAGATCAGTGGGAAGATCGATGGCGGGGGCTACGAAGGTATGGGACGACCTCGAGAAATGTGCAAAGGGGCACATGTGGACGGAAAGGTAAGGTTTTTGGGGGCTTTTGCGCATTAGTGCATGTTTTCATGCGCTCTGAAAAATAATAGTACATAGGCGGCAAAAATGGATTAATTCATGTACGGCCAAGGCAAAAGTGAGTTTTGTTATGATGTGAGGGTTGGGTTAGGACATGAGTGAACGTGGATGGGATTGGATGAGTGAGAAAAGTGAGGTGATGGACGATATGGGAACCTCTCCACGATAGCAGAATAGACCATTTCCCTCCTTTAGTCTTCAAAATAGCAGCATTGCACCTTAGGGCTAACAGGACCAATGTCTCTGGAAAAACCCAATGTGGGAAAACTGGTGCAGCTATATGAGGGTTTTCTTATTAAGCAATATCATAGTTCAATTTGGGTGCCAAAACTGACCTACCCAACAGAGAATTTCCTTGGCAGTAATACCTCTCAGTTTCTGACAAATCTCCTAGCTGAAACCTCGGATAAACCTTTCGGCAGCTACTCAGCACAAATCTGCCCCAGAAACCCCAGCATCAACCACTCTCTAGACTGTGTCAACCCCTCTCTACCTAGTGTTGCCCTGCGTCACTAGGGATGGGTCTGCGTCAGCCCTCTGGCCCTCTGGGTCAGCAACCCTGGCCTCTCTGAGGCTCTCCGCAGCTCCCGGCTGCCTTTGCGTGAGCCTTGCCTGGCTCTGCGTCACTCTTGCCAGCTACTACGCTGCTCTCCCGGCACTATCTCTGCCTCTCTATACTCGAATGCGCCTCAACTGCATCTCCCGATGACTAATTCTATCTCTCTTAGTAAACCCTGCTCTAAAGAAGAGAATGATTGATCACTCTGGTGTCTTCTCCAAGTGACCCTCAAGCCCCTTCTTATACTTTCCTCGTTGACATATCAACAGCCGAGATTAAGTCCCTAATCAATGGCTAAGATTAGATCTGGCTTGATCCATGTCTTTTGGACCATTCTAACACAATTTCATATTAATCCACATTAATATTTTAATTTCCCTAAGTTTAGACTTAGGGACTCCATTAAAAATATTAATTATTTTAATATCTCCTGAACAGTTTAGAATCTGCCCAAACCCTTTCTGGGTATTGGAGGTCTCATGTGCTCAAACCTCTCAACCAAATTTCGTGGCTAGACAACTTTTGATGCTACCCCAAATCAACACTCCCTCTTAGCGAGGACTGTGCTCTAGCATTACTCCTCACTAAGTATTACTCTAATCATTCGGCATCGGTACATGTGCTGATGCTAGGCCTTCCTTCCCAACATCCTCTGTACTGCTGCATCCTGTACTATTGCCCATGGTTCTGCCACTGCCACTGCTGCATCTGTATGACAGCTCCCTCTGCATCCGTGCTGTTGCTGGTCCATCCTTCCAGCACTGCATCCACATCGCACCTCCTCTCATCATATTGCATCGTGCTGCCCACTGCTGCACTTCAACTTAGTTACTGAGAAGTAAGTAACTAATCTCCCAACCTGACCTCCCCGTTGGGCTAGAGACATCCACTGATGCTGAAGCTCCCTCTGCCGTTGACAAGTGCTTCCTCTCTAACCTCTGCGTTGCTGCAACAACTCCCTGCATCTCGCATCGTTGCACACCTCTCTGTGCCATCCTACACTGGTGCAACACTCCTGTGCCTCTCGCACTGCTGCAGCTTGCTAGCCTTGCGCTTTCTCGGGACTCCTGCACTGTAGCTCTCTTTGTCGCTTCATCCACATTCATCTCTACTCGAATCAATCAATCTTGCTACTCCCCTTCATGGCTCCTGAGCAAGGTCTAATCCAAGAAGCTAGGTACCTCGAGGATCCTGCCCCTCATCGCCTGTAGTCCACATGACTACAACTTGATTTCTCCCCACTTCTTCTCAAGTGGCGCATGTGCATTCATGGCACAATCATCGTCTGTTAAAACTTCCTTCTTTGCCCTTGCTGGCGTTGCCTTAGTCTGAGAAGACTCTCCCTTACTCTTCTTCCTTATGGGTCGCATAATGACCCAACTCCCCATAGTGGAAGCACTTGATCTTGGAGAGATCATTCTTCTTCCACTTTTCTTGCTTTCCCTCAGATGCTAGAGCAACATCTTCCTCCTACTTGACTTTGATCCCCTTGCTGCTGCTACCTGTCTTTGACTGCCATCTGATCTCTTCCTGGCGAAGAGCTGCCCACATCTCATCCCAAGGTGGGATTGTCCCTCTGCCCAGTATACTCTGGACAAATACCTCCCAGTCTTCTGAGACTACATTTAGGGCCATCCTCACCATCAATTCCTAATCCGACATGACTTCTATAGCAGTCAACTGATCTCGAATCACATTCAGTCCTCCGAGAAATGTGTCAATCAATTCTCCCTTTTTCATCTGATACGACCTCAACTGATTCTCAAGTAACATTCTTCTCTGCACAGAAGTATGCTGGTACAATTTCTTGAGGGCCTCCCACATCTCATATGCCGTTTCCTTCTCAACAATGTGTGGTACTACATAGTCCTTGAACCCGTCAAGGATGATGCTCTTGGCCCTCGCCATTGCTTCCTCTACTTGTCGTTATCATTGGGGTCGACTGGGATAGCTATAACCTTCAAGGCGAAGTTCTTGACACGATTTCTGTCAAGTACGGATAAGATTCTGGCCTTCCAAACTGCGATGTTCGACGCTCCGTTGAGTCTATCCTGGTCTCTTACTCCGTGTAGTGCCATGATGCTCTTCTACTTCCCTCCTAGAAGTTCTCTGTTCGAATCTTCTGAGTCTCTACTTCTCGTCTGGAAGTTCTCTTCTGGACTCCCTCTGAGTCCTGATTTCCCCCACTGGAAATCCTTTTGTCGCAGTTGAGATGCCCCCTACTCTGATTGTCTTATGCAACCACACCACTGATCCGGGTTCCTCGGCTAGAAACCCTTGGTAGCATCTCCTCTGCCCTTGCTCTGTCAGGTATTGTTCTGACTACAATACCTCACCAGCTCCACTCTGCAATATTCCCACAGCCTTCTGAACCCCAGCAACCCGAAGGTGAGAGCTCCTAGGCTCTGCGCAATCCTGACACCAGCAACCCGACCTCCTCAACCAACTGCGTTAGCCTTCCCAGCTACTGTGTGGCTCTACGTGAGGCTCCTTTTGCCTTCCTTAGCTTTTGAACTACCTATTACCGACTCACTTTTGATAATGCAGACACTGTGTCACCCTTCCCTTGTTGCTGCTCTATTAGAAACAACTTCTGACACCTCAGGACAACTGTTTTCTGCAACCATCGCTCCGCTCGGCTGATGTCCCTAGTCCTCCTATGATTTGCAATCACGACTCTGATACCATGTTGAAGTTTCTAAGTCTACTTAGTTAGAAACCCTCCATGCACTTTATCTTATTTATTCCTACCTCCTTGTTATGTTACTTAACAAGTTATTCACAATGTAAACACTGAAGATAAACACTAGTGCATACTCAACATATTACAGATCAACAATTAAATGGAATAGAAACAATCACGCCATATGACACCATTATTTTTGGACCAATGTCCCCAGAAAAACCCAATGTGGGAAAACCGATGCAGCTATCTGAGGATTTTCTTATTAAGCAATATCATAGTACAATCTAGGTGCCAAAACTGGCCTACCCAACAGAGAATTTCCTTGGCAGTAATACCTTTCAGTTTTTGACAAATCTCCTAGATGAAACCCCGGATAAACCTTCTGGCAGCTACTCAGCACAAATCTGCCCCAGAAACCCCAACATCAGCCATTCTCTGGACTGCGTCAGCCCCTCTCTACCCAGCGCTGGCCCCGCGTCACCCAGGATGGGTCTGCGTCAGCCTTAGGAGGCCCTGCGTCAGCCCTTTAGCCCTCTGCGTCAGCAACACTGGCCTCTCTGAGGCTCTGTGCAACTCCTGGCTGCCTCTGTGTGGCTCTGTGTGAGCCTTGGCTGGCTCTGCGTCACTCTCCCCGGCTACTGTGCTGCTCTCCCGCACTATCTCTGCCTCTTTGTCTCTCTATACTCAAATGCCCTTCAGTTGCATCTCCCGATCACTAATTCTACCTCTCTTAGCAAACCCTACTCTAGAGAATATAATGACTGATCACTCTGGTGTGTTCTCCAAGTGACCCTCAAGCCCCTTCTTATACTTTTCTCATTGACATATCAATGGCCGAGATTAAGTCCCTAATCAATGACTAAGATTAGATTTGGCTTGATCCATGTGTTTTAGACCATTCTAAAACAGTTTCATATTAATCCACATTAATATTTTAATTTCCCTAAGTTTAGATTTAGGGACTCCATTAAAAATATTAATTATTTTAATATCTCCTGAACTGTTTAGAATCTGTGCAAACCCTTTCTGGGTATTGGAGATCTCATGTGCCCCAACCTCTCCACCAAATTTTGTGGCTAGAGCACATCCTATGCTACCCCAAATCAACAAGAGTCACCCCTATTGGTGTTTCCTTTGGTAGCCCCAGTAGATAGATTGGAGGAGGCAGTTCAACACACATCCATTGATGAGGTATCCATTGATGAGGCATCCTAGTCTATGACAGAGATTCAGAGCGGCAGCCACCTACAACTGACTTATGAGCATGTCTCGCATGTTGGGTTGTCTATGTTGGAGCAGTTGGAAGCTCATGTTGAGCCCATGATGGAGGAGGATGTGCAGCCATCCCTTGGGCTAGCCATTGATGAGGGGTAGCTTAGAGACCACACGTTGGGATTCCAGCACAGTTCGCTTTAGAGACACACTGACAGGATCTACAGCGTTATCAACCCACTCCTACGCATTGGAATGAGAGAGGTGGAGTTGTCTAGACATACCAAAGGGGATGACCACACTATTGGGTCACCTTTGCCCATTGGAGAGAGGGAGATAGAGCTACCTAGTCAGATCTCATGTGTTGACCTGGATAGCGGGATGAGACAATCGGAGTTGCACAAGGTGCAACATCCGCATGCCAGGGTTGTTCTATGTGCGGGAGTTCGTGCATTCGATCCCTCTCTTGGGGTTGGATGGCGAGAGATTATGAGTTGGTACTTGGTGGAGTGGACTAGACTCATGGAGATGGTCATAGTCTAGAGTAAAGATCAGTGGGAGCTCTTGGACACCGAGGGCACTAGAGGCCCAGGTCGGCATTAGGATCCAGGTGGAGCTCCCTATCCGATATCAGACATGTGCCATGGCTATGGCATTGATGAGGTAGTCGACCAAGTGATTGAGCACATACATTCCCTAGGGGAAGTCCAATCAGCATTAGCGGAAAGGCAGTTTGTGAGCATGCTCCATGGATTGTATTGGCATGTCGGTTGCGCATGGGTTTGCAAGATGATTAATATTCTTTGGCAAGAGCTGGTGGGAGGAGGTGGCATGGGTAGGCCACTAGACTGGGCATTATACGGAGATGATGTTATCCCATTGGTGTATTGGGAACAGGAATCACCGAGGATCGACATTGCACAGATATCCCCTCTAGCAGATGTGGAGTTAGGTCGCTCAGATCTACCAGGGTAGATGAGGAGGTGTAGATCACTTCGTGGCAGGTGTACTAGTAGCGTGATGTTTGCATGGGCACATATGGGATTCCCTATGGTACATGGGGGCATGGAAATGAGCGTTGGTACCCAGGGGTGCATGGAATTGTGCCACAGAGTTCAGTGCTATGTAGAGGAGTGTAGGGGTACGTACTTGTGTGTAGCCGAACAAGATGATGCACAACAAGTTGTCAGAGTGTTGTCGCCAAAGAGAGATCTTGATGAGGGCAACAAGCACACCATTGGGTTTGGCACACTCAGATTTGGAGAGCGAGTTGAACACAGGGCCGACCGTGAGCTTCCATTTATCACTCTCCAACATTGTACACTGACACAGGGAACTTGGATATCATCTCTTGATACTCTCATCACGAGCAACATGACCCATGAGCTTCATCTGAAATAGTTGGATGGAACACAGTGCAATGGGAGAGAGGCTTTCCAGTTGTGGCATATGGTCGGGACATAAGTTGATGGATGCAGGCTTGGGGGTAGTACGATCTCTTGCAGAGTTAGCACTTGCACCACCCTTGAGCCCACACTCAGGGTGATACATGATCCCCTTTTGGTGAGACATTCCGAGGCGTCTTTGGAGCATCTACAGAGGTTGGTGGACCTTGCTTACAAATAGATGTTTAGACTCCAGGCAACATTGGGAATTTAGGAGGCAGGCCGACAGATCCCACTGTATAGTAAGGCTGGCGCAAGGCTATTTCGCACGCACCATGTTCGTTATGTATGGAGTTCATATATTGTTTGCATGCAGGGACCTAAGACGTGGTACAGGTTGGTTCCATCAACTATCAAGGCTATGCCACAGTCGTTCTGGCTATGGGATTTAGGGATCTGGTTGGTTGATTGGACACTCTTCTTCGTGGTGAGTGGAATCAGGACGGGGGATGACCCATCTCACCCTTGGTTTGACATGTGGGGGAGCTTTGAGGCCTTAATTGCATGGAAAGGTTGGCTTTCCTTGTTATCACTACGGATCAGGGTGAGTGTTGGATGGGTAGGAAGTGACATCATGGAGGTTCTTGGTCTAGATGCGTTGGGACTCCATAGATGTTTTGCCATTAGGTCCCAACAGAGGTGGATACAACTTGAGCATGAGGGGCAATCTGTCATGATCAGAGTTGCACAATGACAACATAGTGGCACCCATTTTAGACTAGCCTGGGATTCGAGAATCATAGGACTTGGCAGTACAACTACCCTTAGGGATGAGTTGTTTTCTATAGGGGAAGATCATTTAGATCTTCCATTGGGCTTTGGTGACTCGCTGATGGCATGGGGGACCTCATTAGCATGGCAGGTGGGCCAAAGGATGATATCAAGAGAAGCTCACATGAGCGAGACACTATCTCTGCAGGGATTGGGTGGTATCTTCGAGAGTATACTCCTGGAGTGCATGGGGTGGCCTACGTGGTAGGAAAACTTCACGAGGAGTTGGGCATAGTGCCACATTATCATGATCCCCTACTCATTGATGGTATATAGGGGAATTCTGGTACTTCTACCGGGCATGATAGTGAGTGGAGTAAGGGGAGATTTAGGTGGAACATGATGGCTTGGGATCCTGGTATTGAGGGATTCTTTCATGTCAGGATAGTGTAGAGGTCAGGGATGAATTTGGCGCATCTGGGACCATGGCACATTTTGGTAGTGACAATGGGGAGCAACAACTAGAGAGAGTGTTGTTTGGCAGTTGCTTGAGGACAAGCAACGTTTTGACAGGGAGGACTGTGATATTTCCACTTAGCAATATTGCTAAGGGAAATATCAATCTTGCCCAATTTTGTCTTATCTCATGTTTGCACTTAGGAGATGTGGGTTCAGAGGTCCCACATGAATTTTGGGATTAAGTGGGGGCCCAAACATTAGGAAGGAAGGGAAATATTGCGGCTCTAGTGGAGTTTGGGGGCCACCAGATGGAGAATTACACCCACATGTGGAAGACACTCTCATTGGAGTGAAGTTGGCGGGGAAAGTCGATTTGGGCCCACATGGGCATCTTGGAGGCTCTTTGATAAATAGAGCAAGAGGCACCCATTTTGGTCATTCAATCAACTATTCAGAAATTGTGTCATTGACATAGCATGCTTGAGCTGAAGCCAAGTCTGCAGTGTTGTTTAGCACACAAGTGTCTCCGAGTGGAGATCTCAACCCTTGCTTCAGTGGACTTCACGTGCCAGCCCAAGGAGGAAGTCCTACCTATACCAATTTGTACCAGCATCAGGGAGTGCGATTTTGTGGAGAGGATTGGCAGCAACTACACAGGGATTACGCAGTTCTTGGAGGAGGCATGCTTGCAGGTTGAGAAGTGAAGGGAGTTGGGGGATGAAACTTGAGGTGGAGTGAGTGGAAGTATTGTGGGGGCTTTTCCAGCATTTTGGTGTAGCAGCAAATGCAACATTTGCTACAGGTTACATCTTTTGCTTGTGGAGGAGGGCCAAGAATTTGGGGGTCAATTTTGGAGCGTCAAAACTAGGGCAAACCCTTTTTGGGTTTTTTTGGGTTTATTGAGGAGAGGCGGTGAAAAATCGAAATCTTGATTCCTATTGCAGCAACTGAAAAAAATTCTCCTAATTGTTAAATTAATTTTAACAATTTATTTACTGTGTGCCACAACAAATACTGAATCAATCACACTGCAACCTACACAAATAAACTACAGAAGAAATAAACACAAGAAGAAATACTAGCACACACATAAAATGATAATTATTTTTGGACAAAGTCTTCGGAAAAACCCAACTCAGGAAAACTGGTGCAACAACTGAGGGTTTTATTATTATGCAGCAGTGAAATAATCTGAGTACAACTAGATGATGAAGCTGGCAATCCTACGGAGAAATACTGGCAAGAAAATCTAGCGAGGAGAAATTCCTCACTCCACAAGCAAATCTTGACACTAACATCAACTCAAATTGAGCCATCCAAACTGCCTCTGCGCAGTCACTGCTTCACCCTAACGCAGTTGCTGCTACTCTCAGCTTGGAACAACTTCTCCTCAAGTTGTTCGACCAACTGTTGTCTGGGAAAACGTCTCTCTTGGCCTTTGGAACCTCTGCCCACCTTCTAGCACTGAAATTCTGCTTCTCCCCATCAATTCGACTTTGCCTCTAGAGGCTACTGCGATACTCTGTGTCAGCCTCACTGTGGCTTCTCTACCTCTCCGCAAATGCAGTCACCGGAACTGGAATCCTTCCTCCAACTTCACTATACCTTCCCCTCTCTCACTGCTTTAATTTCTCTGGCTCTCTCTGTGGCCACTGAGTGCTGCTACTCAGGAAATCAATCTGCTCATGAAATTGAACTGGACAAGTTATTTCTCCAAGCCCTGTCGACTTCTTATAATCCTTTGTTGGGACTTCAACAACCAAGATTAAATCTTAATCGATGGCTAGAATTAACTTGAAGTCGATCTATGTGGGTTTCTAGAACATTCACACCATAATTTAATTAATTATGATTAATTATTCATATTCCCTAAGTTTAGACCTAGGAAATATTTAAAAACTGACTAATAATCTAATTAAGTCATTTTTAGGTGGAATTTCCATAAATGATTTCTGGGTTTTGGAGATCTGATGTATTCTAGTCTCTCCACAAAATTTCGTGGCTAGAACACATTCGATGCTACAAAAACTAACAAAGGCCGAGATTAATTTGGAAAAAATTTCTGGGCAAATTTGAGGGGTCAAACAGGGACCCCAACTCAGCCAACAGCTGGATGGCGAGGGAAAAATTGGGCCGAAATTCCAAGGTCAACATTTGGCCAATTCCTTTGTGGGTTTTTGTGGGTTCTTGGTGGAGAGCCCGGGTTTAATTTCTCGAAATTTTCTGAGCATTTGAGGAGGCCCATTGCAGTATTTCTTTGCAGCAAGCAACATATTTTCAAGGTAATTTCAGTGCAAAGCCAGGAGAGAGAAACCGCAAATTTCAAATGCATTTCTTAGTGTTCATTTGGGCTTAGCTAGCTTGCCTTAACCAAGCTCAGGTGCACTATTTCCAGCACCACATTGTACCCTCTTATTTATTAATAAAATGGCTCAGATCAATGCAGTTCATGAAGATCTCTGGTTGTTAAATGTGTTGTAAATTTTTCATTTGTTTTTGCTATGTTTGCTTTGTTTAACATTTTATATTTCCATTAGGAATATTACATTTCTCGAGGTAGTTCATGGTTCCCAATGTAAAATGGCCTAGGTCCTAGGTGGTCAAAATGTCAACCCAAGCTCAGATTCCAGAGCATGACTATAGGATTCCATGTCATGTGGAAAATTTTCAAACAAAGCATCTGGTGAAAAGTTATTGCTTGGTCAATCTTTGGTCAAATTTGGTCAACAACACGAGAATATTATAGGTGGATTTTTGCGCAGAGCATTAGGTGGAATCTCACATGCATTATGTCAAAAGTGATCAACATAACGTTGTTTGAATTTTGAGATCATGAAGGGCGATAGAGAATAGATATAGGGGCGAGATGATGTGACAGTCACGGTGATGATGTGCAACAACATAGATGGTTGGGCAAAACAAAGACATACCCAATAGATATCAAGACCTGTGTTAAATTCTCTAAGCACAACAATTAGATTAATGCGGCAACAATATTTTTTTTTTTATTGAAGACCCAAAAAATTTAAATCTAAAATCTATGCACAGTTAATACAACTAAGCTTCTAACAATTTATGCACACCAGAAACAAAAATTCAAACAATCAATTTCTTCATAGCTATTTACCCTAGAAAACCCCTATGTGGGGAAAATCCAGCAATGAGGGATTTTATTATGTTTCAGAAAAATCCAGATAAATTACAACCAATCAACAACCTCAAAAATTCGTCCTTCACTTTTGCTTGGTACACCCTGAAGCACAATCTCTTTCCACAACAACATATGACCCCTTTCCATGGCCCAATGCTCGACCTCTTCAATAGAAAAGTTGGCCTCTTTTCTTGTTCACATAGCCTAGGGTATGGCCGCTCTTCTCAACCGCTCGACTTTTGTATTTTTCACCCAAGTCAACCCTCTTCTCTCTCACTCAAAGTGATCTCGAAAATAATGTATCCTTCACACACTCATTCCAACAATTTATATGTAATGTTCCTAATTAGGAAAAACAATGATATTCAAAGCAAATAACAAATACAACACCAACAAATTTCAAACAGTCAATAAACATCCATGTAAACTCCAGAAATAAGAACCAGCTAAGCCATTTTATTAAGCAATTGAGGCAATAGTACAATAGTGTGGAAGAAGTGCACCTGGGCTTGTCTCACTGGAAAGCGTGAAAAAACCCAAGTGATAAAACAACAAGCCCAGATGATAGAATCAACTGCTCCAATGATGCCCTGCGCTACCCCAGAAATCTGCATTGTCTACTGGAAAGAAGCTGCTGAAAAACCCCACCTCTGGTGCTCAGAAAATTTTGCAAAATTAATCCCAAGCTCCTCACCAAAAACCCACCAAAACCCAAAAAGGGTTTGGTCTGGTTTTGACCCCTGAAAAATCGACCCCCAAATACCATGTCCTCCTCTAGCTATTGGAAAATATGGTCTGCTTGTAACTCATAGAAAAAACCCTCCAAATCACACCAAATGGCTGAGTTACACTTCCCCAAGGCTCTCCTTATTTCCCCTGACAATCTCTAGCTCCCCAACTTGTTCCTCAAGCTCCCACGTGTGCCTAGTGAGAGGCTTTTGCGCTGGCCTTGGAAGATGCAATTCGCACTGCCTTCAAGCAACAATCTCCTGCTCTAAAACTCCTCCAAAATGCTGATATCCCACTGAAGCTTCAATACCAAAATTCTCACGGCAAGTGCTATCTAGAAGACCCCTGAAGTGACCTCTGCGTACTCCCTTCCTGCGTCCTCCTGGAACATGCACTAGCCGAGCAAATGACTGAAAGATAGGCTCTGAAATCCCTCCAACTCTTCTCCAAAGTGGTAGGATTCGACCTCCCTAGGGTGGCACTCAAAGTCCCCCGAAGAAAGGGTGAGTTCGCTTGGAAAATTTGGTGCTAAACAACAAGTGAACCGGCTAAGCAACTCGAGCAACAAGAGTGAGTTCAATTGAAAAAAGACCTCAAATGAGGCTGAGCTCCTCCTATTTATAATTATTGAGCTTCCTTTTCCCACATGGGTCCCTCCATCTAGCTTTTTGACCTCCCTTGGCTATTTGAATTTCTCCTTAGGCAAATGCGTTATTCCTTGTGTGTGGCCCCAAGCTCCATTAACCAAGTATTTCGGCCTCCCTTTTTCTCCTAAGTCTTTCTACCAAAATTTTGTGGGTCCCGTGGTTACCAAAAATGTCAAAATTGTGGAAAAATAAACTTGGGACAAATTAAGTTAGGAAGGGACATTACAGTCCTCCCCTCCCAAATGTTGCTTGTCCCCGAGCAACTTCAACGCTTGATGCTGAAGTATGTGTTCACCTTCCCAAGTGGCATCCTCATCTGGTAAGCTCCTCCAGCATACTCCATAGTCCCTCATCATCAAGTGGAGGCAACTCCATAGTTGCTGTCACCTGTTGCCCCAATACCTTCTTGAGGCATGAGACATGAAAGACGTTGTGAATCTTGCTCCCTGGTGGGAGCTCCAGCTCATAGGCCACCTCCCCAAGTCTCCTAGTCACCCTGTACAACCCATAGCAATGTGGTTGTAGCTTCTTGGCCCCCTTTTGCTTCAATGTAGACCGACGATATGGCTGTAGCTGCAGAAAAACCAAATCCCCCCCCCAACTGCCTCTCAATCCTATGCCGATATGCGTACATCTTTTGTTGATTCTGGGTTGTCAACGAATTATCCTTGAGAGTCTTGAGGATATCTTGGCTCTCTTGGATCCAATCTTTGGCCTTTGGGCCCGACTATCTCCAAAAACAATGTCAGCAAAATACAAGGCACCATAACCATACAAGGCATGAAAAGGTGACATACCAATGGACATGTGGTAGGTGGTGTTGTAGCAGTACTCACCAAGATGCAACCATCGAATCCATGCCCGCCGCTGCTCGGTCACATAATTCTGTAGGTAGCCCTCCAACCATTTGTTGACCCTCTCCGTTTGACTGTCGGTTTGTGGATGGTAACTAGTGCTTGGGTTGAGCTCAGTACCACTAAGTTGAAAGGTCTTGCTAGAATGCCCTCATGAACCAACTGTCTCTGTCAATGACTATGGTCTTAGGAAGCCCATGCAAGAAAAAGGCCTCCCTGAAGAACAACTCAGCCACCTGTGACGCTGAGTACCATGTCGGGATGGCGAAGAAGTGGGCATTTTTGGCCAATCGATCCAATACTACATAAATACAATCTCTGCCCTACACCATAGGGAGTCCTGTGATAAAGTCCATGGAGATACTCTCTCATTTCCCCTCAGGAATGGGAAGTGGCTGCAACAACCCAACTGGATGGGTCAACTCCCCCTTGTTCCTCTGGCAAGCCTCACACTCTTGCACATATCTCAATATGTCCCCCTTGAGGCCTTTCTAGGTGAAATGCTCTCTGACTGCCATGTATGTCTTCCAAAACCCCTGGTGTCTCGATAGTGGGGAGTCATGAGCTGCATGGAGAATCGTCTCCTTCAATTATGAACCTGGCACCAAGAATATATGCTCCTTGTAGTAAATGACCTCAGCCATCACCCTATAACGCTCATCAGCGTGAATGCCCTCCAAAATCTCACATGTCCATCGGTCCTTGGAATACTCCACCAACAACTACGCCTTCCAATCATGGAAAATGCTCACAAGTGAAAGTGTCGCGGGCCTCCTGGATAATGCATCTACTACTATATTATGCTTTCCCTTGACATACTCAATGTCGAAATCATAGGCCTGCACCTTGCTGACCCACCTTTGCTGCCCCATAAAATGGCGAACACTATTGTGGTTAGTCTTGCCCCGAAATTTGTTGCCCACTAGGTACTATCGGAATTTGGCCAACGTGCATGATGGCCAACATCTCCTTGTCGTAGATAGAATACAACCTCTCATGTGGAAGGAGTTTCCGACTCTCAAAAGCAATGGGGTGTCCATCTTGAGATAATATTGTGCCAACCCCTCTCCTAATGCATCACACTCCAATGTGAACAACTATGTGAAATCTGGAAGTGCCAAAACTGGGCAACTACTCATCACCTCCTTGAGGTGATCAAATGTTGACTGTATCCCATCCGTCCATGTAAAAGCCCCCTTCTTCGTCAAATCTGTGAGGGGAGTTGCTCGCTGTGAGAAGCCCTTTACGAACTTCCTGTAGTAGGTGCATATACCTATGAATCCCCTTAACCCAGTCACATTCCAGGGCTCAAGCCAATCTCGGATGGCCTTGATCTTCTCCTCATGCATCCTCACTCCATCTATGCCAATGATATGTCCCATGTAGAGCATCTCTGTCAACCCAAACTCACACTTGGACAACTTGGCGTAAAATTGTTGCTCCTCTAAGATACGCAACACCATCTCCAAGTGCTGCAATTGCTGCTCCCATATCCAACTGTAAATCAAGATATCATTGAAGAACACCAACAAAAACTTCCACAATTGCCCACGGAATACATGGTTCATGCATGACAAAAAGGTGGCAGGTGTGTTGGTCAACCCAAAGGGCATGACCAAGAACTCAAAGTACCCATAGTGGCACCTAAAAGCCGTCTTGGGGATGTCCTGATCCCTCACCCTAATCTGGTTGTACCCCGAGCACAAATCTATCTTAGAGAAGTACTTGGCTCCTCTAAGCTCATCCATCAGCTCATCAATGCGCGGGATGGGGTATCTATTCTTCAAGGTCTTCTTGTTGAGTGCCCTATAATCAATGCACATGCACAAAGTCCCATCCTTCTTCTTCACCAGAACTACTGATAAAGTGAAGGGGCTAGAATGCGGCCTAATGTGCCCCAATGCCAGCAACTCCTTGATGCCACGAATGATCTCGTCCTTGTAGGCCTTTGGATGCCTATAAGGAGTGGTGATAATTGCCTACACCCCAGGCTCCAACTCGATGGTGTGCTCAAAACCCCTGTCAGGTGGCTACCTTGGTGGTATGTCCCCAAACACTACCGGGTATCTGTCCAAGATGGCTTGTATGTTTGGATGAGGTGGCTTGGGTTGTCCCCCAACCTCCGAAATCCTCAGCTCCACTTCCCATGCTATGTCCCCATGCCTCAAGTCAATCTCCATACTGTGCAATGAAAATGTCTGTGTAGGGTATGAACGCATGCCCCAAAGAACTACCAGCTTGCCATCTGACCCTGCGAACTCCGTCTCCAGTTTCCTCTAATCAGTGGTGACCCAGCCAAGGGAGTAGAGCCACTGGACACCCATCACCACGTTGGTGTCTGGCACATCCACAACAAAGAAATGATTTGTCACCAAGTAGTTCCCCATGGTCACTGTCAACGCGAGAACATATCGGGTGCATTGCATAGTCCTGTCCCCCAACACTAGAATTGAGAACCCCTCGAACTCCTTTGTAGTGATGCCTCACCTATGATCCATCTAACCATCAATGAAATTGTGGGTGGCCCCACTATCTACCAAAACCGAAACACGTTATCCCTGCACTGTGCCTTGGATCCTCAAAGTCAAAAATTTGGGAATTCCACGCAAAGAAGCGAGGACTCCCCCAGATGGTGAGAAAGGTGCTCCCCCAGGTGGTGGTGGTGGTGGTGGTCCCCTTTCTGCCTGACCCGCACTATCTCCCCCACCAAACTCCAATTCCACATCATCCTACTGGTCACTATCCAAGAAGACCTCAATATAGTGGGCCTTGTCTGTTGTGCATCGGTGACCTGGCGCCCATGGCTCCCGACAAGTAAAACATGTGAAAATTCCTAAACCAAAATCCCTACTACAGCAACTAATGATATTTCTCCTATTTGTTAAATTCCTTTAAACAAATTACTTCTAGTTTCTTACGACAAATATCGAAATACATACACTGCAGCTTTCACTTAATTAAATTACATGTGGAAACAAGAAACTGAGCAAGAAATAAAATACAACACAATAACACCATTATTGCTGGACAAATGTCCCTAGAAAAACACAATGCGGGAAAACTAGTGTAGCAGTTCTGAAGGTTTATTATTACTAAGTAGCAGCAAATTCTGAATACATCTCTGAATACCTCAAGGCTTATTTAGTTACAGAGAGGAATATTGGCAGAAAGATTAGTGAGATTACCTCACACAATCACATAGATAAATCTTGGCTGATCTGGTCACTGGATGAGGTGCCTCTAGCAGGCTCTACGTTGCCTCTGCGCAGTCCTCACGCAGTCCCTGGGTCAACCCCTCTAGACACTGCATCACCCAGCTAACTGACCGATTTGCTGCCCAAAGTCACTGCTCTCAGCCTCCCGATCTCACACCCCGGTTCCCGACTTCTGAAACTGACTTTGCTGCAAAATTTCAGCCTTTCTCTCACCCTCTGCGTGGCCCTATGTCAGTCTCTGCGTGAGAGGTGTTGGATCACTCTCTGCCTCTCCCTGCTAATGATTCTCTGACAGAGAAAATATCTCTCTGGATGCTATCTCTGCCCCTCAACTGCAAGAAATCTACTCGATCAGAATTTCCTCCTCCGAACTTCTCACTTCAGAAATTAGATATCTTGATCTCTTAGTGTGTTCTCCAAGTGCCCATCAAGCTTCCTCTTATAATCCTCTCGTTGATCAATCAACGACTTAGATTAGATCCTAATCAATGGCTATGATCATATTGAATTGATCTCTGCCTTCTTTTACAAGTTTCACCCACAGTTTATATTAATACCCTTTAATTATTTTAATAAAATTGTCTCTCGGTGGAGTTTCCCAAAACAATTTCTGAGCATTGGAGAATGCATGTGTCTAAGCCTCCCTGCAAATTTTGAGGCCTAGAGCGCATCTGATGCTACCGCAAACCAACATTTCCTCTTAGCGAGGAATGTGCTCTAGCAATATACGTTGTTGTATACTGCTCTGACTCTGAAGCATCATCCTCTGCTCCACTGATGTTTGACATGCTGTCCACCAACCATTGTGTTGTTGCTGCAACTGTACTGCTACTAACACTGCCATTGTCAACACTGTATCTGTACTACAACTCCCTCTCAAGTGCTGCATCTGTGCTACTGCTAGCACTGCCACTGCACTGCAAATTGTTGCTGCCACTCCATTTGCAATGGAAAAGCATCCAAAATTATTGACCTAACTGTGTTCAATATGATACCATGTGAATGTTGTAGCCCGACTATTGCTAGTCTCTGCGCTGACCCTCTGAATCTACTGCTTTGTTGCTGACCTCTGCTTTGTGCCATCTGCACTGCTACCAACTCTGCTCTGCATTGTTCAGTCTTTGATGCTCCTAGCCACTACAACTGCTTCTCTGACACTCCTCGGCACCATCCGACATCAGTCCATCCTGCTACTTCTGATTCGGGCTTCCGTAGCAAGGAATTGATCCAAGCGGTGGGCTCCTCAAGGATCCTGCCCATCTGTAGCTCTTTCGAACTACAACTCCAAATCAACCCACCTCCCTCCTATAGGTATCTCGGTTGTCATGGCGAACTCCTCTTCCTCGATCATCGCAGACACAACCTTCAGATCATGTTTCTCATCCTTGTCCTTCTTCTTGAGAGGACACTGTGTAGCGTAGTGACCAATCTCACCACACTTGAAACACTTGATCTGCGAGATGTCCTTCTTACATCTCCGCTCCTCCTGTTGTCCCTTCGATGCAAAGGGCTACATTATCCTCCTCCTCCTTGGGCTTCGACCCATTGTTGCTGCTTTCGTCAAATTTAACCTTGACTAAGTCTCTCCTTAGCTCCTCTTGTTTAAGAGTTGTCCACATGTCATCCCAATTTGGCAATGTTGCTCTACCCAAGATACTCTGGACAAAGACTTGCCACTCATCTAAGATAGAATTGAGGGCCAGTCTAACCAACTCTGAATCTTGAGGTGTATGCCCCACGACAGACAATTCATCATGGGTCTTGAAACGACCCATCTATAAATACAAAGAACGCAAGCATAATAGCAGGTATACGGTACATGCATATGATAGCTACATATGCATGTGTCGCATACATCGCACTAGTATTTTATACTAAATTGATTATAAGTGCTAAATACCATGACACTTCTTGGAATAGAAGTTCTACTCTTTCATCAATATTGCGTAATGCATGGTTACATCTTAAAAAAGGACTATACATATTATATGTTCCACATTATTGATAAAATTATATTAATAAATTAATAAAATAAATGTTAAATATTAATATAAGTAATTAACTAAAAGGGGATCCAAGTATAAAGTTTATAATGTTATATTTAAAACAAATATATATAAAACAATGTGATATATTTTAAATGTTATAAAGTTATAATGATACATGTATAATGTTTAAAGGTTATAATGTTTTAAATGATACATGTATACACCATGTATTGGTCATATTAAAAAGAATAATTAATAAAACCATATGGTTTAAAACATAAAGGGACTCATTCACGACCTGCGAGGAGAGCAAGAGGGGATACGTGGGCGCGGGCCTGCCACCAATAGGGTAAGCGATGGCTACAGATGGAAGGGCGGCCACTGCCAAGCCAGAGCATAAAAACCATGGAACATGGAATTCGGAGGGGGACACAAAAACCAGAGGGAAGAATTCGGAAGAAGGGGAATCAGCCATTGGAAGAGCTTGAGAGTTCTGAGGTTCTGGGCACGGGGGAGCAGTCAGCTTCTGTTAAGAAGCTTACTGGATTGAACAGCCAGGCTCTGCTCAGTCTCGCTGCGTGGATTCGGTCTCTCGGTAACTGGAGCAGCGTAGCCGGAGGCATCTTCAACTGCAGTAGTACAGGTAGGTACCTCAACAGTCCCGTTAATTGATTTTGTCAGGTTTCTGTTGAAATGTTACAGGTTCATGCTTTAAAACCCTTACTGTTTTTTTTGCATTTGTTTATCGGTTCTTACATATGGTATCAGAGGGTTGTTCAAACCCTTTCGACCTCATAGGCCCTACGCTCGTGTAATTTTTGTGGTTGAATTCTGCTGCGTGAAAACTTCTAAAAAATTTACGGTTACATTTCTGCGGTTTGAATCTAAGACCCCATGTTTACAAGCACTGCGTGTTACCCCTATACCACAGGACCGTCGTTGAAATTCTATGTATTCACGGTTTGGCTTGTTGGTATGCACCAATAGCAGACTTCATGAGCTTTGCATTTAACTCAATTACAGACATATTCATCGAAGCAACCCATTGTGCATCTGACGGTTCATATCCTAGTTTGACTTTGAAACCTTGATTTGTGTCTCTTTAAAGAAAGACCAGTCTGTATTATGTTTGAAAGGCGCACAACCTCTTTGCATGTAAGCAAATCTTTATTTAGCATGCCCTCATGTAATCTGTCATCTGATGCCGCAGCGATTCTACTTTCAGAGACACGCGTTCTTGCTTTCTTTCAGTTATTTTATGATCCAGGTATTTTACTCGAACCAAATTCTGAGTTGATTTGCTTCTTGCAGCTAGTCGATGCTGCCGAGCAGATGGTTTCCCTGAACGGACAACTTCCACTTTCTCATGGCGCTCTGAAGAGCTAAGCTCTCTTGATTTGGTTAAATCAAGAGAAAGGCCCCATTGTTTCTCCAACAGAGACTTCTGAAGAAGAATTAGAGCCTCCAACGAATGTTCTTCCTGAAAAATAACATCATTTTCCAGCACAATGGATGTTGTGCATGCTGTTTCATTGCTGGAAGATGCCAAAAATTCACGAGAATCTCCCAATGCTTTCAAAGACTCTTCTTGTTTTTGTTTGTCAGACCTACATTGCGTTCTGGAATTCGTACTCTTCTTTGCAAGCAAAACATGTTTCCGCACACTAGTAGTAAACTGTACAGTTCCTTGATCCGTAAATGAAGCCAATCTTCCGCCAGTTCTGATGGAAGAAATGAAGAGCGTAGAAGCTGCTTTCCTGTATTGACCCCGATGATTGCAACCGTACTCATCGGTGGCTCTGTTCTTTGATTTACTGAAAGCAATGATCATTCCACTCTGGAGGTGGCAACGCCGGTTGGATAGTTACCCGTGCCTTGCAAAGTGAAGCTCAAGGAATACTTGGTTGTGTATCACATAGTTGAAATTCAAAATCGAGCCTGCGTTTTACGACAAAACAATAGAGCAAAAAGTAGATTAGCTACATGACAAAGTAAAACAACCTTTAAATGGGCACCTTCAGCCCTACAGTACAATCCTGGGAGTGATATTGATATCGGTTCACTTCCAGTGTTGATCTAACTTTGAGCAAAGTCCTTTGTGATCAAAATACCAAGATCACACAAGGCATAGAGATTCTGCAAATGAAGAAATTTGTCAAACAATGACTAAAAATGCTGAAATGTGAAATCTTTAGCCACAAAGAGATAATACATATAAGGAAATAACATGAAGAAAAGGGGAATACACTTCAACCAAGGTAACCAACTCAGAGCTTACGTAACTAGAACATAATCTATGGTTTGATAAACAGCAGGGAAAAAAAAATCAATCACATTTGACTTAGATTTGTCAACTGTGTCATCCATTTGTTTGATAGTTCGAAACACTGTCATGATCAAAGGAATGCTATCCAGTTTATTATATTTTCAGGGTAATGGATTTTACCTGGATCTTGATGCAGTATTAATGAAAGAAAAAAATGCAATTGCCTGCAAAACAAGTTGATTTGATATTTATAGCCATGTAGATTCAATGAATCAGTCAAACACTAGTTGTCATAAAGAAAATCATAGGATATTTAAATCTGGAAGAAAAATAGATGATACAAATATTCTCCCAGAACAGGTATAAGATGGGCCTATTTATCAATCTTAAATCCATCATTCACTGCCCTGTCCAAATGAATAGCAAGAGTTGGTATTCTAAGAATAGGTTCTTGAATTCTAAACAAGTTTATGTGTGTATGAAACAGCACCATCAACGTTTCGCTTTACCATCACACGACTCGCAATAGTCAAATCTCGATCAAACCAGAGTCATTCTTAAACAAAGCTGGTTCTAACAGAGCAGAAGCCTTGGCCCTGTACCAAGGTCTTATCCAACTTGGGAAGCTCGGTATAGACACAGCACTTGTATTTTCTGCTGTTACTTTTCCAAAGGAACGACTCTCCCGTTCCTGCTGTTCCTTTTTTGTTGTTCCTTCTTTGCTGTCCCTTTTCTACTGTTCCTTTTCTGTTGTTCCTTATCTGCTGGTTCTAACAATCATAATCACATTTTTCATCCTAATTTATTTCTTCAGTTTGACCCCCAACGTACATTTATGGTATGGTAGACTGCTGAACTGTATCTCTTCTAGATTTTAATCATGACATGTCTATGGTAAATTTCCCGGCTAAAGGTCAAACTGATATGGAACCAGAACAATCCTTCATTTATATATATTATAGGTTTAATCCATATCTAAGTAATATATTCAAAAATATAAATATGTATGCCCTTCTTTAAAGGTAATAGCTAGATTGAGGTGTGACGGGTATGTTGCCGATGTTCATTGTAACGAGGCATTTAACATTTTCATTTTGTGAATGTTATTTAGTAATAAATTTTAGATGATCTACCTTAGGAGCTAATGACCATACACTTCTGCATTATTTCATATTAGGATAGAATACCCTGCATTAGGACAAGGAGGTCGCGAGACCACCCTCCTTGACCTCGGTACCAGTAAGATCTGCCTAGCAGATAAAAATAGCAAAACTATACCCGTTTATGAATGTGAAGTTGCAAAAGAAAATTATATGTTAAATTCGATTGTCTACCTCAAAATTTTTATAGAATTTTATTATGTATACAGGAACCATTACAATGGTAAAGACTTATGAGCGACGACGATGTGATCGGGCAGCATCACCGTCATTAATGCCGCCACCGTCGCCATCATCATCCCCATCGCCACCACCATCACCATCGTCACCACCAAGACCATTATCAACATCAATCGCCCCAGCACCAGAGTTGACCGTGATAATGAACTCATTGGAAGCCTTATTGGAGACATTAAAAGAATCAACTAAGGCTAAGACCAAAGAGGAATTTCAACCTTTAGCTACCAGTTCAGCGAAACCAAAGAATTTTAAGCCCAAACGATCAAAAGAAGACATTTCTAGGGAGCTTCAGAAAATTAGACTCCCAGAATTTATTAGAATATATCTCTATATCTCTATTTAGTAATGCTCAGTCTTTTAGATGTTTCTATTCTTATTCTTTTAGCAGTTTCTTAGATGAAACTGTTTGTTCGATATTCTACATAGAAACCTGATGTTTCTATTCTTGTAAATATCTTTGTATTATCATTGAGCTGTTTGCTCCATGTGAATTAATTCATTGAACATTCTTTTATGGTATCAGAGCAAGGTTAAGAGATTCTTCTTGAAACAGTAATTCTATCTGCATCGTAATCTCTTGAGTCCTTTCTAAGGTCGAGCCCTCTGTAAGCCAGGCAGCCTTCACTGAGTCTTAGCCTCGGCTTTGCTCGCTGTGATAAAAGCTTACAGTCGTCCATCTCGATACAGAAATGGATTCTTCCCTTGCATGATCTTTTTATTAAGAAAATAACTTTGGGGCGGTGACTGTTTTCATGGGAGCGGAATCCGGCTATCTTCGTCTTCGCCTGGCGGCTACTCGACCACAACGTGGAATTCCTCAGCAATCGTGATCCAGGTGTTTTCCCTCAAAACTCATTCTTGAAAGTCAGAGTCGTGGTTTGAAAATTCGATCTGCAGGCAAAATCGTGGTTTCAAAATCGTGGTTTTTTCAACTCTGTCAAAATCCCGTGGTTTTTATTTCAACTCTGTCAAAATCCCGTAGATGGAAATGCACCCTATTTTTTGATATCCGCTATGCTATGAGATAAGAGGAGGATATCACTACAGGCGTCTTGATATTTGAAACCCGTGGCTAATATATATTTTTTTAAACCCGTGGATATATTCTATCGACCCGTGAATATATATTTGCAAACTGTGGTTCATTCCGTGGATACATTTGACACCCGTGGTCATGATATTTCAATCCCGCGGATAGATATTTGAAACCCGTGGTTAATATATATTTCTTTTGAAACCCGTGGATATATTCTGCCGACCCGTGAATATATATTTGCAAACTGTGGTTCATTCCGTGGATACATTTGAAACCTGTTATATATATATTTCAAAAATCCGTGGATACAAATCTCGCAGGTGGTTAATATATACTGCAGACCCGTGGATACTTGAAAACCGTGGTTCATTCCTGAGGCGTATATACCTGAGACGTGAGACGTATATACCTAAGACGTGACACGTATTTCAAACTCGTATATACCTGAGACGTATATACCTGAGACGTGACGTGAAGCTCACGTGGGCCAATACATCCGTGGTGTTTGCCGGAAGCATAGATCGTATTTGTTTCAGATCTGCGTATTTGTTTTGTGGGCCAATATATCCGTGGTATTTACCAGCAGTGTAAACGTGAAACTGAGACAGCATATGTGGGTCCGTATTTCAAATTTTGTATTTGCTGTATGTATGGTTCTGATTGCCGGCAGTGGGTTACCAATCAGCGGAAATTTTTTTTTCTTGTGATCCTGACAGTCTTCATTACAAACTCAGACCTGTGACATCTGTTTATTGCATAAGTATACTCTTATGGTAGACCGGCATTTTCTTGTGGCAAACTGTATTCTCAGAACTGTATTAGCAGTACTACTATTGTTTTAGACAGCTGAAAGTCCGTTCTTTAAATTTTCACCAGCATAAGCAGTCAGCTACATTGTTCTTGTGTGTCATACTTTTGTATTCTCTTTGTGAAAATGGCCACACTTACCAATCTGATGTTAGAAGGAAATCAACGGTTTAATGGCAGCAACTATAACATTTGGAAACAAAGACTGCTGACCATTTTTGAGTACAGGCGTCTTGATCAACTCATTTTGGGCAAAGAGCTTCGTCCAGGTACAGCCGGGACCGATCAAGATAAATTTGATGATCGAAATCGAGAGGCTGTTATGCTTCTCAAGCTCTCTGTAGCTGATGATCAGTTACCACAGATCCCTTCTGGCAAGACAGCTGCTGAAATCTGGGAACAGTTGAAAGAATTGCATGACACATCTGATAAAAGCAGAGCTTTTTTTCTCAAAAATCAGTTGTTCTCCATCATGATGGATGAACATATGTCTTTACAGGAACATCTCAACAAAATTAAAGACATTCGAGATCAGCTCGACGCCATTGGTCGGACCATGGAGGAAGAAGATATGGTAGTCATTACCCTGAAGAGTCTACCAAAATCTTATGAACACTTCATTGAAACACTCAACATTACAAATGTTGATCTGAAGTTTTCAGATTTATGTACCAAACTTCTGCAGCAAGATAGGTGGAAACAGCAGTTTGGTAGTGGTACTTCATCAGTGCCCTTGGAAAATGCATTTGCTGCAAAATATCAGTCCTCTCAGTCTTTTCAGCAGAGAGGATCATCTCAGTCTTTTGATCCTAACAGGAAGAAAAGTGTACAGTGTAATTACTGTCACAAGTTCGGTCACATGAAGAAAGACTGCAGGCAGAGGATTGCTGCTGAACAAAAGAAACAGGGAGGGTCACATCAGACAGCGAATGTTGCAGAACATTCCGAGCAGACAGATTCTGCCTTTTACGCCTTTATGGCTAAAAGGTCTTCAGAACATGTACCTTCCTCTGCATGGTACATTGATTCTGGTGCATCACGCCACTTCTCTCACAGGCGTGACTGGTTTATTGACTTTTCACCTTTCAGTGATTCAGTTGTATTTGGTGGAGGTGAAAAGTACACTGTTGCTGGCAGGGGTACAGTTCAAATTCAGTCTGGTGGACGCACGCTCATATTTCTAAATGTATACTATGTTCCTGGTATGGAGATTAATCTGCTCTCTGTCAGTCAGATTATGAGGAATTCTCCTCAACTTGATGTTATGTTCAGTGCACACAAGTGCTCCATCATTGACAGGGAGACCAGTCTGACAGTTGCTACTGGCCTCGAGGACCATGGTCTATACAGGCTACTTGACACCGGTGACTTTCCAGAAGTGGCACTAGCAGCTCGTGTCTCTCCCATCAGTACTCTATGGCATCAACGATATGGGCATCTCAATATGCAGTATCTCTCTCAGCTCTCTCGGGAGGGACTTGTGTCAGGATTACCTGATATTCAGACTCAGCAGTTGGGGGTATGCAGCGCCTGTCAAGCGGGAAAGCAACATCGGTCATCATTCAAAAATGGAGAATCTTGGCGCGCATCCCAGGTACTTCAGTTACTTCATGCTGATATTTGTGGTCCTATGAATACAGCTTCTATAACTGCTTGCAAATACTTTTTACTTATTGTAGATGACTTCAGTCGAAAGATGTGGGTGTATTTTTTAAAAAATAAATCTGATGCTCTTAGTACCTTTCAGAAGTTTAAAACTTTAGTTGAAAACGAATCTGGTTGTAATATCATGACCCTTAGGACCGACAATGGGGGGGAATTTTGTTCCTCAGCTTTTGCCAACTTCTGTGATATTCATGGCATCAAACGTCAATTCACCACACCTTACACTCCCCAGCAGAACAGTGTTGTCGAGCGTCGCAATCGCACGGTTGTTGAAATGGCTCGTTCCATGTTACAACACCGGAGTGTTCCAAACAAATTCTGGGCTGAAGCAGTATTTACTGCTGTTTACCTTCTTAACCGATCCCCTACTCAGGCTGTTAAAGGGAAGACTCCTGAAGAAGTGTGGTCTGGTCGTAAGCCTAAAATCAGTCATCTCAAAGTTTTTGGCTCAGTTGCATATGTTTGGATTCCATCTGCTAAGCGATCTAAGTTGGATTCCAAAAGTCAGAAACTCATGATGACAGGATACAGTGATCATCACAAGGCTTATAGGCTGATAGATATAGCCACTGGTCGACTTAGCTTCAGTCGAGATGTAGTATTTGATGAAGACAGAGGATTCTTTCAGTCTTCTTCTTCTGAGCAGCGTTCTGAGGATCCGCCTCACAGTGTTCTTCTTCCAGTCAGTTCATCTGATGGGAGGGATGATGTAGCATCAAGATTTGATACTACTCTATCTGAGCTTCCTCCAGAAGCTAATCCCCCTCTTGCTATCCCTATTGCTCTTGAGCCTGCTTCTCTTCCTCCTGATATTGGTCCCTCTAATCCTGATATTGGTTCTTCTTCTCTTCGGCCAAAATGGTGGGCTAAAACCATAGGTGATCTCCGGGATGATGAGCTCCTTGAAGGTAGAACTTCTAGGCATAAGAACAGACAACAGTCTTCAGTCAATTTTGCTCTTATGGCTAACCTTCACAGTACTTTTGAGCCTCAAACATATTCAGAAGCTAAGGGTATATCTGAGTGGGAACAGGCTATGGAAGCAGAATTTCAGAGTCTTCAGAAGAATCACACATGGGCTCTTTCTGATCTTCCCGCAGACAAAAAACCCATAGGCTGCAAATGGGTGTATAAAGTCAAATACAAAGCTGATGGAACCTTAGACAAGTATAAAGCTCGGCTTGTGGCTCGAGGATTTTCACAGCAGGAAGGCATCGACTATGAGGAGACTTTTGCTCCTACAGCCAAGATGAGTACTATCAGGCTTGTGCTTGCCCTAGCAGCTCAGTTCAATTGGAAAGTTCATTAGATGGATGTAAAAAGTGCTTTCCTAAATGGTGATCTCCAAGAAGAAGTCTACATGACGCAGCCTCCAGGATTCAAGGTTGCTGGTCAAGAACAGAAAGTGTGTCGGTTAGTTAAAGCCATCTATGGATTGAAACAAGCTCCTCGGGCTTGGTACATAAAAATTGATCAGTATCTGACAAATCAAGGTTTTCAGAGGAGTCCATCTGATGCAAACCTGTATATCAAGCATACTGATGATGATATCTTGTTTGTAGTTGTCTATGTGGATGATCTTATCATTACTGGCAGCTCTGCACATTTGATCCATGGGATCAAACAAGATCTATGCAGAACTTTTGAGATGACAGACTTGGGACTTCTTCATTACTGTCTGGGGGTTGAAGTATGGCAGACTGAAAATCAGATCTTTCTTTCTCAGTCCAAGTATGCCAAAAATCTTGTGGAAAGGTTCAGAATGCAGGATTGCAAACCGGCCACGACTCCTATGGAACCAGGGCTCAAACTTTCAGCACAGTCATCCTCTCCTCTTGTGGATGAAACTTTATTCAGGCAATTAGTGGGCAGTCTCATCTATCTTACTGCTACCAGACCTGACATCAGTTTTGCAGTAAGCTACATTTCTCGCTTTATGTCAGCTCCTAAAGCTGATCATTGGATAGCAGCAAAGCGGGTGCTACGATATGTGCGTGGTACTTCTGATTATGGCCTCTTATATACTCACAGCTCCACTTCTACTCTCAGTGGCTACACTGACTCTGACTGGGCCGGTTCGGTTGATGACCGTAAATCTACAGCTGGGTATGTGTTTAGTCTAGGATCTGGAGCTGTTACTTGGACTAGTAAGAAGCAACAGGTTGTGGCTCTCTCCTCAACAGAAGCAGAGTATCGGGGAGCAGTTAAGGCAGCCTGTGAGGCAGTTTGGCTTCGTCGTATGCTTGCAGATATGCATGTTTTTCAGACAAGGCCTACTTCTTTGTTTTGTGATAATCAGGGAGTGCTCAAACTTGCCAAGAATCCTGTCTTTCATGAACGAACAAAGCATGTGGAAACTCACTACCACTACATTCGACAGTTGGTTGAAGACGGCTCAGTTCAGTTGCACTATGTTCCCACCACAGAGCAGCCCGCCGATATCTTTACCAAGCCTCTTGGTCCTGATAAATTTGTAAAATTTCGCGGGTCTATTGGTGTTGTAAATAGATTGAGCATTAAGGGAGGGTATTAGAATATATCTCTATATCTCTATTTAGTAATGCTCAGTCTTTTAGATGTTTCTATTCTTATTCTTTTAGCAGTTTCTTAGATGAAACTGTTTGTTCGATATTCTACATAGAAACCTGATGTTTCTATTCTTGTAAATATCTTTGTATTATCATTGAGCTGTTTGCTCCATGTGAATTAATTCATTGAACATTCTTTTAGAATTCTCAGGAGGCCGAGCAGGTGAACGCGCTGAAGCATGGTTAGAAGGAATGAACATATGCTTTAGATTAAGAGAATATGCTTCTTCGGCAAAAACAAAAAATTTTGTATTTCAATTAAGGGAAAGCGCCTTGATTTGGTGGGGAAATCTGGAAAAGCAGTTGCACCTTACATCGGATAATGTCCCTTGGGAACTATTTGAGGAAAGGTTCCGCGCAAAGTATTTACCTCCATACTTTCAACAACAGCAAACCAGAGCCTTTAATACATTAATTCAAGGAAATAAATCAGTGGAAGAGTACGAGATAAGGTTTATGGAGCTTGTAAAATACATTCACTACTTAGATTCTGATGAACGTCAAGCTGAATGCTTCATATTTAGGTTAAATCCTCGTATCAGAGCCTTGGTAAGCATGTGGAAACCATCATCAGTAGCTGACGTGATTGAATGTGGTCGTTATGCAGAAGAGCACCTTGGAATCAAAAAGGATATAGGGCCAGCAGAACCTTTACAATCAGGATTTCCAGGAAAGACTCCCTAAAACTTCTTCAGAGGAGGTAGCTCGAGGCCACCTTATCGTAACATGTTTACCCCAAGAAATATAGGAACAAGAGCTCCAATGGCAGTAAACACTATAGCCGCGGAATCATCAAACACCAGCCCATGGACATCTCGAGGGACTGCCAGTAGAGGAATAAATTCGAGAGGAATCAACATGAGAGGACGAAGCTTGTTCTCTAGAAATTTACGTCCTGATTCAAGAGGATCAACGCAGCTTAATTGTTGGGGATGTGGGGGACCGCATTTTCAACGTGATTGTCCAGAAGCTTCGTCGAATATATTGCATAGGACTGGAAAGGAACCAATATCAAACAATTGAGGTAATCATAGAATTCATGCAGTAGTTAGCAACGACCAAGCAGCGCATCAATCCACTATAGTGGAATCTTCAGGTATTATCAATGGTATAAAGTTCAAGATCTTATTTGATACTGGTGCCACAGATAGTTTCATTTTGTCATATGCGTTAAACAAATGTGGGTTGGCAGCTCGTCGACAAAATGATTTCAATCAGGTGGAAATGGCCTCAGGGGAACTCCAATCCATGGGCTTAAGTGTGGATCAATGCAAAATTGACCTAAGGGTCTGTACAACTAAACTAAAAGTTTATGTCACAGCCTTGGGAACTTGTGATCTTATCATAGGTATGGATTGGCTAGAAGCTCATCAAGCTTGGGTAGACTGTTATGGGAAAATAATTCTAGGTATAAATGATGAAGAAGAAATAATCCAAATTCAAGGAATCAAGAGAAAGGTATCTTTACGCTACATATCAGCAATGAAAATGAAGCGTTGTTTAAGGAAAGGTTGTCAGGCTTATGTAATTCAAGAAGTAAGCGAAGAAAAAGGACCATCCTTAGGACAATATCCGGTGTTAGCCGAATTCCCGGATGTATTTCCAAAAGAACTACCAGGATTACCCCCGGTAAGAGAGTTGAATCTCACTATTGAATTAAAACCAGGTACCCAACCGATCTCTAAAACGCCTTATAGAATGACAGCTCCAGAACTTAAAGAATTGCAAATTCAATTGAAGGAACTACTGGATATAGGGCATATTCGGCCCAATACATCACCTTGGGGCGCTCTTGTAATTTTTGTGAAGAAGAAAGATGGATCTTTAAGATTATGCATAGATTATCGAGACTTGAATCGAGCTACAGTAAAGAATCAATACCCTATGCATCGAATCGATGATCTTTTCGATCAAATGAAAGGGGCTGCTGTCTTTTCAAAAATTGATCTTCGATCAGGGTATCATCAGCTAAGGATTTCTGAAAATGATATTTCTAAGACTGCATTCCGGACACGTTTTGGACATTATGAATTTACTGTGGTACCATTTGGATTAACAAATGCACCAACAGTATTCATGAATCTTATGAACAGTGTTTCCGTGAATATCTTGATCAATTTGTACAAGTCTTTTTAGATGATATTCTCATCTATTCCAAAAATAAGAAAGAGCATGAAGATCATTTATGGATAGTATTGTCCTGCCTTAGAGAACATTAGTTGTATGGAAAACTATCCAAGTGTTCATTCTTTCAGGAAATGATTCATTATTTAGGTCATATCATATCAGGTGAAGGGATTTCAGTAGATCCTGAGAAGGTAAAAGCGATCATGGAATGGCCAATACCGAAAAATGCACATGAGATACGAAGCTTTATGGGTTTAGCCGGTTATTACCGAAGATTTGTGGAGGGATTCTCCAAAATCGCAAAGCCGATTACAACCCTTCAGCATAAAGGTGTTAAGTATGAATGGACTGAGGAATGTAATAAAGCATTCTCTGAACTCAAAAGACTACTCACCAGTGCACCAATCCTAAGAGTCCCATATACGGACAAAGATTTTACGGTATGTACTGATGCATCCAAACAAGGGTTGGGTGTAGTGTTGATGCAGGATAGAGGAGTGATAGCATATGCTTCCAGAAAGTTAAAACCTCATAAAGAACTCTATGCTACTCACGATTTAGAATTAGCCACTGTAGTGCTAGCTTTAAAGATTTGGAGACACTATCTAGTGAGACGAAGTTTTACACTTAAAAGCGACCATCAAAGCCAACAATATTTGTTCACCCAAAGAGACTTAAATGCCAAACAAAGGCGATTGAGTGAATTCCTACGTGAATATGACTTCGGAATATCATACATTAAGGGAAAAGAAAATTTAGTAGCAGATGCTTTAAGCAGAAGACCTCGGATATTTTCTCTCATACCCATTAAAGTAGACTTAAGACAACGAGTACTGGAACATCTTATAAAAGATAGTTGGTATTTAAAGGTGAGGTCGAGTCTTGAGGGTAAAAGGGAAAAAGAATCTAAATTTGAGGGATATGAATTAGAAAACGATGGAATCTTACGATTCCATGGAAGGATGTATATTCCTGATAATAAGGATCTTCGAGACAATATCCTTGGGGAAGCCCACAGAGCAGTATATTGTGCTCATCTTGAAGTAGGGAAAATGTATGCGGATACCAAGAAACTCTTCTTCTGGTCAGGCATGAAACGTGATATCACTCAATTTGTTGCAAAATGTTTGGAATGTCAGCAAGTAAAAGCAGATCATTGTTACCCAGCGGGTCTCTTACAACCTCACGACATCCCTGTGTCTAAATGGGAGATCATTTCTATGGATTTTATCACTGGGCTACCTCTTACTTCTGAAAGACACAATGTCATTTTGATAGTAGTGGATAAATTAACAAAAAGCGCCCATTTCATTCCCGTAAGAGATACTTGTGATGTTGCTGACGTAGTTCAAGTATTCATAAATGAAGTTATCAAATTTCATGGAGTATCTAAGAAGATTATATCCGATAGAGATTCGCGATTCACTTCTAGATTCTGGACTTGCATGCAGACAGCCTTAGGAACTCAACTAAATTTAAGCACTGCTTACCATCCTGAGACTGATGGGAAAATAGAAAGAGTAAATCAAGTACTTGAAGACATGTTGCGAATGTATTTTATGAATCAGCAATCGCACTGGGAAAAGTATTTACCCTTGGTCAAATTCGCATACAATAACAGTTACCACAGTTCGATTGGAATGCCTCCATTTGAAGCATTATATGGCAAACCTTGCAGAACACCGTTAAACTGGGACAAGTTAGAATATCGAGTGATAATAGGACCAGAATTAATCCATGAAATGGAAGAACAAGTAAGACAAATTAGACAACGATTAAAGGAAGCACAGGATAGGCAAAAGAGTTATGTTGATGCTCACAGAACTGATAGGAGGTATGAAATAGGGGATCAGGTTTTCATCCGCATCAAACCGAATAAAAGTACTATTCAATTAGGAAAAGGGACAAAGTTGTCACCCCGATTTATTGGACCATTTAAAGTCGTGGAAAGAGTTGGGCATGTTGCCTATCGTCTTGCCCTGCCACCTCACCTGCATAGAATTCATAATGTATTTCATGTTTCTGTATTAAGACATTATATAGCTGATCAATCTCATAACCTTCAATGGAAGGAATTGCAGGTATCGGACGAGGGAGTTGTATCAGTCGAACCATTACGTATACTGGAATGCAGGGTTCGACAGCTCAGGAATCGCCTGGTGGACCAAGTTAAGGTCCAATGGGACAAGTATAGTCCTAGGTCAGCTACTTAGGAAAATACAGAGGACATATGTCAAAGATACCCTAATCTATGTCAATTTTGAAGAACTTTAAACTATGTTTAGTATATATTTACTTCACTGCAATCAGAGACTCAGAACCATTTTGAATGATTATATATAAACGTGAAATTTTGTGATATAATATATGTTTAACTTCTGTTGGTACATGGATACCAAAATGATATATGTTGTTGATCTTACTAAATTATAGTTGTCAAAGTAAAGTTTAAGACAGTTAAATGATTTTACTTCTGATAGGAATTAAGATATTATAAATCTGTTTTATTTATACATGTCAATATGATCAATGGAATAGAAATCAGGGAATAATTACATTTTAAATGAAAGTCAAACGACATGCATAGAATATGGCAAAATATGTTATACTGTAGTGACATATGTGAATAATACATGAGTTATTTTGAATATGCTGATGCACATTTTACGAATGCATGGATAAGTGTATGATTGCAGATAATAAACAGTTACAGGGATGACCACGTGATGACAGAACCTCAAAACAATTAAAGCTCAAAGTGATTCTATGATAGGGTATTAGCCCTAATTCTACTGGGAGAGGTGGAGGTGTTGCCCACCATTTATCCTCCAAACCCTGGAATCATGGGAGGACTGTGCGAATCACGCTCCCCTAGACGCGCGATGATGACTGTCGGATGCTTACTGGGAATCAGGTCGGTATAACCAACGTTGTCACTTTAGAGTTTATGAATGGTTAGGTCAGTAAAATTGACGCCATCGCATACTCCAGTAGAGGACGGATAGGATGGGAGCAGAAGAGATTAGGAAGGATAGGATGATTTTAGAATAGCTTGGGCACCTGGATAGGGCAAGGCATGACCATTAAAATCATAAACCTAAAACATTAATTTTATAGTCTCTTTATATTAAAATAAAAAAATTTAAACCTCGGTTTACAAACCTAAGAAAGGTGCACTGATTACTATCATAAGTAATCAGATAAAATAAAAACTCTAACTTCGGGACGAAGTTTTCTGAAGGGGGAGTGTATGTAACGACCCATCTATAAATACAAAGAACGCAAGCATAATAGCAGGCATACGGTACATGCATATGATAGCTACATATGCATATGTCGCATACATCGCACTAGTATTTTATACTAAATTGATTATAAGTGCTAAATACCACGACACTTCTTGGAATAGAAGTTCTACTCTTTCATCAATATTGCGTAATGCATGGTTACATCTTAAAAAAGGACTATACATATTATATGTTCCAAATTATTGATAAAATTATATTAATAAATTAATAAAATAAATGTTAAATATTAATATAAGTAATTAATTAAAAGAGGATCCAAGTATAAAGTTTATAATGTTATATTTAAAACAAATATATATAAAACAATGTGATATATTTTAAATGTTATAAAGTTATAATGATACATGTATAATGTTTAAAGGTTATAATGTTTTGAATGATACATGTATACACCATGTATTGGTCATATTAAAAAGAATAATTAATAAAACCATATGGTTTAAAACATAAAGGGACTCATTCACGACCTGAGAGGAGAGCAGGAGGGGATACGTGGGCGCGGGCCTGTGATCAGCAGGGTAAGTGGTGGCTACAGATGGAAGGGCGGCCATCGCCAAGCCAGAGCATAAAAACCATGGAACATGGAATTCGGAGGGGAACACAAAAACCAGAGGGAAGAATTCAGAAGGAGAAGGGGAATCAGCCATTGGAAGAGCTTGAGAGTTCTGAGGTTCTAGGCATGGGTGAACAGTCAGCTTCTATTAAGAAGCTTACTGGATTGAGCAGCCAGGCTCTGCTCAGTCTGGCTGGGTGGATTCGTTCTCTCGGTAACTGGAGCAGCGTAGCCGGAGGCATCTTCAACTGCAGGAGTACAGGTAGGTACCTCAACAGTCCCGTTAATTGATTTTGTTAGGTTTCTGTTGAAGTGTTACAGGTTCATGCTTTAAAACCCTTACTGTTTTTTTTGCATCTGTTTATCGGTTCTTACAGGTCTCCTGAAGCTTCACGAGGAATGGATCCACACGCTCCCCCTTCTACATCTGAGTAGATCTCAACTTCTATTCAAGGTACATCTTTCACAACTCGGAAGATCCCTGATATAACATAGACAAAGCATCCCACATCTCCTTAGCAGTCCCTCTGCTAGCGATGTGACAGACCACATGATCCTTCACTCTGTCTAGGATCATTCTTTTCGCCTTTGCCATCTCAGCCTTGTATTTCTTCAACGGATTTGCATCTGCAGGGACAACCACCATGCTGTCGACGTATGTCTTGAGGGCATGCTCATCTAGAAGGAACGACATTCTTGCCTTCCAGATGATGTAGTTGGATGCCCCATCCAACCTGTCCTAATCCCTCAAGCCACTGGTTGCCATTTCTACCACAAATGTCGAAAATCTCCTCTCTCCTTTGCGTTGCTTCTGGGCTAGCGTACGCACTCCCTATTAGAGCTAGTAAAACTGTTACCCCTTGTTGCTGCTTAGCTCTAGAGAATTTGAATTCCTTGGCTAGGAATTCTTTGAGGAAGAAGTTCCCTCAACCGTGCTTCTCCTCTCTCTTTTGATGATTTTCTGCCTAGAAAACTACCTGCAAAAAAATCTGCGTCCCACCAACTCTCCTCGCACTAAGGCTTCTGCGTTGCTCCCTCTGCCCTGGCAAAAACTCGATCTGGAAGCCCTTCTCTCCGTCGACTCACTCAGAGAGAGACTACCTCGAAATTTCAGCCCTCCGGCTAAGAACTACACAAACCCTCTGGGGTTTCGAACTACTGCCTCCTACAGCTTTTCGATTTCCCTCTTCTGCTCAATGTTGGGTTCTCTGGCACTGCTCTTCTTGTTCCACCTGCAGCTCTGATACCATGTGAAAATTCCTAAACAGGAATCCCTACTGCAGCAACTGATGATATTTCTCCAATTTGTTAAATTCCTTTAAACAAATTACTTGCAGTTTCCTACGAAAAATATCGAAATACATATACTGTAGCCTTCACTTAATTAAATTATATGTGGAAACAAGAAATTGAGCAAGAAAGAAAATATAAAACAATAACACTGTTATTTTTGGACAAATGTCCCTGGAAAAACCCAATGCGGGAAAACCAGTGCAACAGTTCTAAGGGTTTATTATTATTAAGCAATAGCAAATTCTGAATACATCTCAGAATACCTCAAGGGTTATTCAAATACAAAAAGAAATACTAGTAGAAAGATTTGTGAGATTACCTCAGACAATCACTGAGAAAAATCCCGCCTGATCCGGTCACTGGATGAGGTGCCTCTGGTAGGCTTTGCACTACCTCTGCGCAGTCCTCATGTAGTCCCTGTGTCAGCCCCTCTAGACACTGCGTCACCCAACCAACTGATCGATTTGCTGCCCAGAGTCACTGCTCTCAGCCTCCCAATCTCACACCCCGATTCCCAGCTTCTAAAACTGACTCTGTTGCAAAATTTCAGACTCTCTCACCCTCTGCATGGCCCTACGTCAGCCTCTGCGTGAGAGTTGCTGGATCACTCTCTACCTCTCTTTGCTGATGATTCTCCGACTGAAAAAATCTCTCTCTCCGGATGCTATCCTTGCCCCTCAACTACAAGAAATCTACTCGATTAGAATTTCCTCTTGAGAACTTCTCACCTCAGAAATTCGATCTCTTGATCTCTCGGTGTGTTCTCCAAGTGCCCATCAAGCTTCTTCTTATAATCCTCTCATTGATTAAACAACGACCCATATTAGATCCTAATCAATGGCTAGGATCATATTGACTTGATCTCCGCCTTCTTCTAGAAGTTTCACCCACAATTTATATTAATACCCTTTAATTATTTTAATTTCCTCAGTTTCGACTTAGGGTCCCATTAAAAATAATTAATTATTTTAATAAAATTATCTTCGGGTCGAATTTCCCAAAATGATTTTGGGTATTGGAGAATGCATTTGTCTAAGCCTCCCTGCAAATTTTGAAGCCTAGAGCACATCCGATGCTACCCAAAATCAACAAAACATAGTTTCCTACTTCGGAGGCCTTTCCCAGTCTCCTCATCTCACTGCCCACACCCCTAGGTTGCTCGCTATGGTGGGAGTCTAGTGTCACCTCCCTTCTGTGGGTAGGGAGTCCGTGATGAAATGGGTGCTATGTTCTTGGGGATTGCCCCCTGCAAATCTTTAGCATAAGTCACCACCTCCTGCAAGGTAGAGGGCCTGCCTGACTTCACCAGTCCACGCAATGGCTCAAGTAATCCCTCTATGAATGTGTACACCCTTCTAGCATCGGATAGGTCTGGCACCATAACTGAAACCCTAAAAAACTATGATATATAATGCTCAGGGTGGCCAGTCTGTCTAAGTTGGGCCAACTCCTTGAAGTGAGCCTCCGGGTCCCTCCTATCAAAACGCTCCACCACTCTCTGTGTGACGTCCTCATAAGAGGTCATGCTGACATGTCCCAATGTGGACAAGCCATCGAACTACCACTCATGTGCTTCCCCCTCCAAGTGCAAGGTAGCCATTTTGATGGCTTCCACCTCTGTCATCCGATTAAGTTGGAAATAAGTATCCAACTTCTCCACCCAAGCTCGAGCTGTACACTTGGTAGAGCCATCATATGTGGGGAAGTACATCCTCCCAATGGTATGCTGTAACTCTGAGTTCTATGTACTCGGTCCCCCACTGTACCTGCCCTTCTCATTCTGTTTGAGCTGGCAATAGTATCTGAATGACAGGGCTGCTTTGAAATCTTCCCCCATGGATTGCCACTCCCTGAAGAAATCTCCCATGGGCATTTGGTCATCCAGTCCTCCATGCTCACTAGGTGTTGATGGTAGGAAAGTAGGTAGTGTGAAAATTCCTAGATCTAGCAATCTCAGGAATCCTACTGCAACCAACTGAATCTACTTCACCTAGATCGTAAATTACATTACAACCTTATTTCAGATTTCTTCTTTAAACATTGAAGTAAATTACTAAAGCAGCCTACACCAAATTAAATATGATTTTGAAACATAGAAACTGAGCAAGGAAATACAAACACATAGGTCATCGTTATTTTTGGACAAATGTCCCCGAAAAAACCCAATGCGGGAAAACTGGTGTGGTAGCTTTGAGGTTTTATTATTATGCAAGAGAAAATCTAAGTACAATTCTATGATGCTCAACTAGCAATCCGACACAGAGAGAATATTGAACAAAAGACAGGTGACATGATCTCACCCTGTCATTGGAGAATCAATGACTGATCCTGCTGAACTGGAGGCTCTGTGTCACCCTCTGCGTGGCCTCTGCGAGAACTGCATCACTCCTGACAGTTTCTGCGTCACCCCTCCTGGGTATTATGCTGCCCCTCTTCTGAATCCTCTGTTGGCTGAGAAAATTGATCTTCTGCCTCCCGGAATCACACCCTGGCTTCCAACAACTAAAATTCGACTTCCCTTAGCAGAAAACTCGACTTCCCCTCAAGGACTGCGTTGCCTCTGTGTCAACACTGCATGGGCCAGCGTCGGCCTTTCTCTGGACGTCTTTCTGTCCTCTCTCTGCCTTGTACTCTCCGGAAATTCCTTCTTCCAGATTCTCATTGCCCCTCTGCTACAAGAAATCTCCTCAATCGATTTTTCCTCCTAAGAACTTCTCACTTCAGAAAATCGATTTCTTGATCTCTCTTGGTGTATTTTCCAAATGACCCTCAAGCCCCTTCTTATATCTTCCTGTTGGACAACCAACAACCTCTATTAACTCCTAAGCAAAGACTCGGATCATTTTGACTTGATCTCTGTCTTTATCTAGAAGATTCACCCACAATTAGATTAGCACCCATTGATATTTTAATTTTCCTAAGTTTAGACTTATGAACCCCATTAAAAATATTAATTATTTTAATATAATCGTCTCTGGGTGGAATTTACCAAAACGGTTTCATGGTTCTTTGGAATGCATATGCCCAAGCCTCCCTGCAAAATTTGAGGCCTAGAGCACATCCGATGCTACCCCAAATCAACAGGCAATGTGGTTTTGGATGGTCCACTGAAAGTTGGTGGGTGAGTGGCTAGTGAAGGGTGGTCATACTATTGTGAGGCCCCTGAAGTCTCTCCAAATGAGAACTCACGGTGAAGGCTCTTGTCCCTATTATGTTGTTTGATCTCTTCCAACATCTCTTTCTATCCCTTAGCCAAATCATTCAGGACCTTCAAGAGGCTACCAAATGCTGCTTTGTCCTTACTCCTTGGCTCCCCCATCTCCGCTACAACTATTGCCTTCCCACGTGCCTCTGTATCAGGTGTAATCTCCAACTCTCTTTCCCTGCTCCTGTACCTCTACCTCTGGTAAGTCACGTTCTGCCTATCCTCCTCGTTCATAGGAAATTTCCCCCATAACTGAGCCAAGATCAAAGCTCTGATACCACTATAATGTTCCTAATCAGGAAAAACAATGATATGCAAAGCAAATAACAAATACAACACCAACAAATTTCAAACACTTAGTAAAAACCCATGTAAACTCCAGAAATAAGAACTGGTTGAGCCATTTTATTAAGCAATTGGGGAAATAGTACAATAGTGTGGAAGGAGTGCACCTGGGCAACTAAATAACACTATATGTCAAGCCTATACTTGTCTTAAGCTTACATGACTTCCTTTTATACTTAATACCTTCATCGCTAATGGCTTAAAAATACACTCTATTGTGTAATAATTGTATAAGATGTTTGTGGTATGTTTTTGTTGGACGCAAGAACTTGCAAAGGTTAATGGTGCAACTTTTTGCCACTGTGAAATGGTTCCTCTATAACATTGATGGTGTAATTTCTTTTTCTGGCTAACTAAAAGATTATTCTCTTAAAGTAAGGAATTAGGCCACCAACTCTAATTTTTACTACCACCAGCAAAATGATTTGGCCATGGGCTTGAATTTTTTGCCAATAGCAATAGAACATAGTCATAGGATAATAGGGAACTAGAAACCCACTACGATTTTCTTCTTCATTGTTCCTCTTTTCAATACTTGATTTATTCTTCAAATTCGTAGTAGAGATGCTCAAAGCGGTTGGATCTAATGGTGGAAAGCAAGGAGTTTGTCAGCATTGGGAAAGATTCAATTCCCATTAGGGCCTAGCCTAACGCCATGGGGCACCTTGAGGTAGTGGGAAAATGTGTGGTTGCACCCAAAGAGATTATATTGAATGGTCTCATGCCTTGTGCACACATAAGTGGATCAAATTCCACCTCTATGTCCTTCAATTTTATAAAATTCAAATTTTGCTAGCGTTATTAGTTTCAAAGGTTCAAGGGCCTCATTCTATATGGCAATCCAAGTTCGAAACTCAGTGATAGCTAAGATACACCTAAAATCTAGCCAAGTTAAGGATTGGCGTGGCCCCAGAAAAGTGTGATCCTTGGGTGATTTTGACAACTTCAATGTCCTTGGATTGTAGTTTCTTAGACCACAAGCTAGTCTCGCAAGTTACATACATGCTAGCAAAGAAAAAAATGCAACTGTGGAAATTATAAATTTTAAGTGGTCAAAGGCTAACTTTTGCTCAAAAACCTAGAGTCAAAAAAGTTTCGAACATTATGAAAAATGCTTGGATTAGCAAAAATGCCCTAAAATTGCTCAAATATCGATGTAATGAACAATAATTCATTTATGGATATACAAAATAAATAGAATAAATAGTTGAAATTTATATAGGAGAAGGATATATGATTGGTAAATGAATGAATAAGATATTTACAATAGCTTGTGATATTGTGTATAAATATACATTGAATAGTCATATCCGTGAATAGACATATACCCTTTTAATATTATTATTGTTGTTATTATTACTATTATTATTATATATACTTTTTATTCCTTATAAATAAACATTCTGAAATCTTAAATGGTTGTTTCGGTGCAACCAAAAGAATAAGAAAAAAAAATAATTCCATAAAAACTCATAACGAAATCTTTGAAAAGAGGAATAGGGCAAACAATCATGAGAAGAGATCATTTTTCATACCAATGTTGGATCAATGTTGCACGAAGCGGGAGCGAAGCGGAAGCGCGGAGCGCGGAAGCGTCATTTTCCAAAAATCTAGGAAGCAAAGCGTCCGCGGAAGCGTCTGCTATATATATATATATTTTTATATTTTTTTGCATTTATACTCAAAACAAACATCCCAAATACCAAATTAATTGTAGAAGACATGAAAACATGCATATTTTTGCATAAATCAAGATAGATATGGCATCCATGATTCCATTGTAGTTACTAGTATGTACAACAATCATCTATATTCTAGCTATTACAAACATACATCAAATTTTTAAGCATATTATAAAACATAAAACATTTAAGCATATTATAAAACATAAAACATAGAGCATATTATGATTTATCTAGCAAGTGAGCAACTGTAGGCCTCTGTGCATTAAAATTGATAAATTTCTTGCTTAAATTGTAGTTAGTAAATTTTAGAACAAATTCGAAATTTAATTTGGATATTATATTCTGTTTTGGGCATTACATGAATTTAGCAATTCAATTGTAAAATTAAATGGGAAAATTTTGATTTAAGCATTACATAATATCATCGAAACTCTGAAGTGCCTTGATCGAATTTCTATGTATGTGATGCAAAGTCCTTATCCTTGTAATATCATTGTTATGCGTCAAGACTTTGACAGTGAAACCTTCTCACCGAACCCTTATCATTGAGACTGTGTTAGGTACCAAGATCTTCTTATTGTGATGAAAACTTTCTCACTGTTGTGATACCAAATTTGTATCACTGTAGTTATACCAAAATCTATTGATGACTGTTCTTACTGTTGAGGCACCAAGACTGTGGTAGCACAAAACCTTTAATCTGCATTACCTTACTGTGGTACCCAAATTTTATTTCAGAGATAATTCGAGTTTCTGTGACTGCATCACTGCACTGAAGTGTGATCACTGTAATATCACCGAAGTGTGATCACTGTAATAGCATCGAAATCAAGGTAGCATCGAAACTGTGATAGGAATAACAAGGTAGCATTGAAACTGTGATAGGAATAACAAGGTAGCATCGAAACTGTGATAGGAATAACATTGAGTCACTGTAATACATAACAGAGCTGTCTCCATTGCAATCCGCATTCTCAAAAACCAGGAAGCGCATTAAAATTTTGGAATCGCGCTTCGGAAAAAATGGAATCGCGCTTCCTAGGGCGCTTCCGGAACGCTTCCGTACGGGACGCGATTCCGGCCTAGGATCCGGGGGGGGGGGGGGGGGGGGGCGCTTCCTGCAACACTGTGTTGGATATAGAATTGAGCTTGGATAATTGCTACATGTAGATGATGGTAGCTAAATAGATTACAATAGATTGCAATCAAATATTTTTATTTATCAGTAAATTAAATCTCTCTCTCTATATATATAGATAATCACACTTCTAACGTGATCCCAAAATATAATATAGGGGCTTTAAAGTCAGGAACCACAAAGAAATAAGTTAATAAGTCAACCCAAAGTCAACCACCAAGGCAATGAAAATATAGGGCCTTTAAAATCAGGAACCACGAGAAATAAGTTAATCACTCCATCCAAAGTCAACCACCAAGGCAATGAAAATAAAGAAGACCCACCCTAGATGTGTAAAACAAACAATCATCCCATTACTGTCAAAGGAATCCCTAAACGTAAACAGAAATCGTGGATGGAAGAAATTATTAATAAACAAGGAGTGTTTCAAATGTCGTCTGCGATGTTACCATTATATAGAAGTATGAGACATGTTATCAAATTCAAGACTAGTAGAGTGCCAATCATGATCGAGTAATATCCTTGCCCACTCTACTATAAGAATGAACTTGAAAGGATTAGATAAGTGTAGCAATCAGGTGCAAACATTTCCAATGAATGATCTTTTGCTGCTCAAGTAATCCTAGTGCAAAACAAGGATGTTTCCCTTTGAGTCAGCATCAACTGTCAAGCACTAAAGAAAATCGCTAGAAAAGCTCTTAGTACCATTCTTACTAAAATCGGTGTTATTCTTCGTGGATCCCGTTATACTCTACAGTGGAAATGGGGAGGAAGGCCACAAAAAAGTAGATAAAGTACTTCTAAAGCTGTTCAATTCTACACCAAAAGGTCCCAACATAATTTTCGCCAGAAGCCGGAATGCTTAGGGCACGTCATTTGGCAGGAAAGAAGGAATGAGTACAATTCAAGTATAGACTCTGATTGCAGTGAAGTAAATATATACTAATCTAAATTCTTAACCATAAAATCTTTAACCAGTTATTATTATGAAAGTAATAAAGAAAATAATAAATATCTCAATATCCGGAAGTGACCAGAACAGGAAACTGGTCTCGAAAGTACTACCTGCCATAGCACCAACCAAAGAGTGCCATTGGCATCTCTTGGAAACACAAGAAAAAAAATGACACGATAAATTGTAAAAAAGGGGTAAACCCTAGACAAGAAATAGAATTGATTCTTTTTAAGAAGAGAGACACTAATCTACACCAGAATCAGTGGAGTTAGTACCATCATTGACAAAAGTGAAGGTATCAATGCAGAGCCTGAGAATGACATCTAAGGAATGTTTCTTAACCTCTCCCCAACCTTCCCTTTCAAATTTGTCCCCTGGAGTCTCACTCTGTGATTGTGAATGGTATTGGTAAGTTTCACTTATTGGAGGCGCCATATAGAAAACGATCTTTCTAAGTAACTACCAAAGGTGATTTGGTTGTATGTCTTTGATTATGTCTGGAAGCATAAATTAGACTATGAAATAATTGATTTTCGGTGTAGATCCTGCTACGAAGTACAACATATGGCAACACCCTACACTAAAGACAAATCTGAGAATGTTGTGGAACACTCAAAGCCCATATGATCTCTCACCAAAAGGCAGTGCAACTGTAGGCTTACTTGGTGGAATGACACCTATTACCTCCCAGATCTATACTTAAACTTACAAATCCCTGTAAACAAGTGCAGGCCTAAGTGTAGGAATCAGGTGCAAACATTTCCAATGAATGATCTTTTGCTGCTCAAGTAATGTTTCCCTTTGAGTCAGCATCAACTGTCAAGCACTAAAGAAAATCGCTAGAAAAGCTCTTAGTACCATTCTTACTAAAATCTGTGTTATTCTTCCTGGATCCCGTTATACTCCACAGTGGAAATGGGGAGGAAGGCCACAAAAAAATAGATAAAGCACTTCTAAAGCTGTTCAATTTTACACCAAAAAGTCCCAACGTAATTTTTGCCAGAAGCCGGACTGCTTAGGGCACGTCATTTGGCAGGAAAGAAGGAATGAGTACAATTCAAGTCTAAGAAAAATTTCAGTAGCTGAATAGCTGGCACCACAAAATCTCAAAATTATGATGATTCCTCATACTCACAAATACTTCGTTACTATTCATTGAGGATCATAAGTTATAACACATTAGCAAGAAGGTCATTTACCTGGTCAAAGCCATCAACTGCTTTGACGAGGATAGAATAATAGACCTTGTGAGGTTTATCCTTCTTCCTCTCTTCTACTTCATCAATGTAGGCCACACGTAGAGATGGGTATCTGCAAAAACCATCAGGTATATCAACTGACCAACGATTCAATTTAAATAATCATACAAAAATATTGTCCTAAAACCAAATAGAATCTGAAGAATGGAAATAGTCTTACTTACGTCTTCATAAGGTTTAAAATGTCAGCTGCACGCTTTTTGTCGAGTCTCTTTTGTGTACCATACCGTTGGCAGGAGACAACATATGTAAATTTCATGTCAGCGACTGCCTGCAATTGTGCCCACAATGATCGCTGGCTCTTTTTTTTCTCATCAGTCATCGATTCAATCACTGTCTTGTAGCCTTCCAAAATTTCTGCAGAACCAAAGCAAATTCATAAGAAAACAAGTTTCAAAGAAATATTTTTAAAAGCATGAGATGCAGTCTTTCATAATGGAACCGGATGAGATGACCGCAGGATCAGTCGCATTCCCAGGAACAATTAACCGCCAAATGTTGTTTCAAAGCTATCAACCAACATGATAAGATTCCATAACTTTAAAAACATTTTTGTACCTCCATCTTTTGCCATATCCAGAAAGGATTGGAGTTCCAAGGCTTTTCTATAGTACATCATTCCTCTGACTGCCAAAACAAGAGTATAAAGAACTGTATGTGCATTCAGGAAGCAACAAATAGACTGCATCTACCATATTATTAAAGATTATATATAATACCAACTATAATTTCAACTTGTCTAAAAAATTGTTCACATTCATCTCCCAAACCTGTCCTGGTCAGGGTTTGCGCTCGATAAGATACCCAGTGACGAAGTTCATTGATTTTCTCTGGGGTTCGCAAGAGCTCCTCAATATCTCTCTCTTGTGATCGCAAGGCCAGGTCTTCAGTCCCAAAGACACGTTGCAGAAAATTTTTCCATTCATCTGTTTAACAAGGAAAAAAAAAACTAGTGAATGCAGAGACAGCTGATCTGAATGTCAAATGGTCAGAATTGAATAGCTCTCCAAAATGTATGAAAAATACAGTATATACCCACCTGGATAAATTTTCTGCAAATAGAAAATAATAGAAACCCCATCTTCATTCTCTTCCTGAAGATCTTTCTCCGAAATCAGAACTTCTTCCGTATAATAAGGAGTCATGACACTGGGGGAAAATAGTTGACAAAAGTTATCACGTCCAATTTCAGACACAAAAGGCTCTTTACGACTGACAAAAATTATTTCAACAGATAATTCTATTCCTTGTCAGAGGATAAATTCAATTATCACAAAAAACTAAAAATGCGATTACAAGGCTATGTTAGTTATGATGCATTTTATCATGAAGGTCTAAGCACAGCCAGCTTTACTAGTGAAAATACACAACACAAAAATCTAAATTCTTAACCATAAAATCTTTAACCAGTTATTGTTATGAAAGTAATAAAGAAAATAATAAATATCTCAATATCCGGAAGTGACCAGAACAGGAAACTGGTCGCAGAAGTACTACCTGCCATAGCACCACCAAAGAGTGCCATAGGCATCTCTTGGAAACACAAGAAAAAAAATGACAAAATAAATTGTAAAAAAGGGGTAAACCCTAGACAAGAAGTAGAATTGATTCTTTTTAAGAAGAGAGACACTAATCTACACCAGAATCAGTGGAGTTAGTACCACCATCGAGAAAAGTGAAGGTACCAATGCAGAGCCTGAGAATGACATCTTAGGAATGTTTCTTAATCTCTCCCCAACCTTCCCTTTCAAATTTGTCCCCTGGAGTCTCACTCTGTGATTGTGAATGGTATTGGTAAGTTTCACTTATTGGAGGTGCCATGTAGAAAACGATCTTTCTAAGTAACTACCAAAGGAGATTTGGTTGTATGTCTTTGATTATGTCTGGAAGCATAAATTAGGATATGAAATAATTGATTTTCGGTGTAGATCCTACTATGAAGTGCAACATATGGCAACCCCCTACACTAAAGACAAATCTGATAATGTTGTGGAACACTCAAAGCCCATATGATGTCTCACCAAAAGGCAGTGCAACTGTAGGCTTACTTGGTGGAATGACACCTATTACCTCCCAGATCTATACTTAAACTTACAAATCCCTGTAAACAAGTGCAGGCCTAAGGGAATCCAAGAGGGCTGTCTAACGTCACCACAACACCTCCTCAATATTTTGGCCGACTCTCCTTTGGCACGAGGGGGGAATCTCTAAGTAAAATGATTAAGATATTATTTGATTAAATGGGTGAAAAGATAGTGATCATGAGAGACATCCATAGTACCAACACTTGAATCTTTGGATTGCAATGCCTAGACCCTTTAGTCCCATATCCTCTTGTTCTTTAAAGCACTTCTCCCATATCTCTAAGGACCACATGCTTCACTCATGCAACCTCAACACCCTTTACTGTGCAACCTTTACATTCATTTAGGAAATGTCAAATGCGTTCAAATGGATTTAGGGTGGAGATTATTACCACTCATCTTGCACGAGGCATATACTAGTGATTTTTTTCACAACCCTTGTGATTTTCATCGCAATGAGATTTGGATGGTTAGGGTTTTCACTTGATTCTATGGATTGTTGATGACACATGATGATGTGCTAGAGGTATTGATGATGTATTTCTTTGCATATTGCTTATCATAGGGATAGCATTACACTTGATCATGTGATGTCTTAGTATCCACTCCTTGCTAGAAGATTGGACATGAGGATGTATGGATCCCTAGGTGGAGTGCCCTAGCACTTTCGGGCTAAGTGTATATTGTATTATCTTGATCATCGGGTTGGTTTTGTCATGGCATATAGAGCTTAGCATACACTCACTTACACATGGTTTGTTACTTGGATGGAAGTTGGGCATTGTTATGAATAAAATAATACAAAATATTAAATAATTATATCTATATCTATATATGTAGATATATAAAATAATAATTAATAATTATTTATTTATTAATAAAATCGTTAATTACAGATTCTAAGGTTGTTTCTAACAGTGCTATCAGAGCCTCTCGGTCCTCCGGTCAAAACCGGCGTTGCACACATAGGCGTATTATTTCGCAACCATATTGTCCGCAACATTTCGAGCATCATTTCCTCTATTCGTTGTATTGTCGTCCGTGTCATCCTGTTGTGATTACTGCTCTATTCTCCCAGGTCCCGACTTTCGCACTTAATTCCCGATCACAGCTCCTGCGTCGTGCTCATCGCATCTTCAAGTAGGTTTTGCAAGGAAAACAAGAACAAGATGGTGAGCAATGACGAGTTAGAAGTTGATGTTAACCGCTATAGGGATGAAGTCAATAGCATGCAATATTTTCTCAATAACGTAGAAAAATCACAAACATAATTTAAGGAAGAACAAATGAGGTTGATGTCGACGATGGAGCAAATATTGCAGAAAGGCTGCAAAATTGACGAAACCACCAAAAGACTTGATGACCATAGCGAACATGTTAATTTTAGGTATGTTCTATGCTTAAAGCAATTTATTTCAATTTTCATAGTTAGCTCAATATCATTTCCAGATTACCAATCACATAAGAATTAAAGTAAATTGCAGATAGAACATAATCATAGATCGCAAAAGACAAGCCAAGACAAGAGGACACAAGATGTGGCGCTAGCCAAGGACAAACCCCAATGTGGGAAACCCTTGATCAGTTCTTCTTATATGTTTCTTCAATAGTTCAGCACACACAGAGAGAGAGATAGTACATTTACAACAGAGGTCAACACTTTGACTTATCTAAATAAGAGCATAGATCATCTCTAGGAAGATGATACATGAGGTAGTTGAACTCGATTAAAGACATGCTACTTCAACTGATTCTCCAAGGGGCCTCCTTCACCTATTATTGTGTTGCACCTCACCGTGTTGCACCATGCTACACCCATCATCGCAATGCTAGACCTCATGACCATGTTGCACACATCATACTACTGCACCTTATGCTACCATTGCTATACCATGTGCCATTGTTGCACCATGCTGCCACAGTTGTCCCATGTGCCATTGTTGCACCATGCTGCCACACCTGTTCCATGTGTCATAGATGCACCATGCTGCCACCACTGTACCATGTGTCGTAGCTGCACCATGCTGCCACCACTGTACCATGTGTCGTAGCTGCACCATGCTAGCCACTGCTGTCCCATGTGGCATATCGCTGTCCCACTGTTAGTGACATTGCCATTCCATGTTTGCTTGTTGTCCCATTGTTTTGTTGTTGTCCCATCACAACTTGCTATCCCAATTGTGCCATCATTGGACTATGCCATTGCTGCTAACACTGTTGTCCCATCATAGCTTGTTACCCCAATATACTTACAACAACCCAACATACTTACACTGCTCCAAATATGTATGTACTAGCTCACAATTTTGAGGTCTATTTGGTTGCAACAAACTAGGTCTAGTTAGGGCACACAAAATTCCTTAACAAGCCTTCCTTTTTGTGCCCAAAAACACTTCCAAGAGATGCGGCTGCCCTTCATTGAGGGGCCAAGGGTGGCTGCTTCAATTCTGGCCTGCCTTAGCCCTTGTCTACCCTTCAACCTACCTGTAATTTATTGCGGCACCCTACAGCAAAACTGTGTAGGGTTACGACTACCTTTCCATGGATTTGCACCCCTCCAAAGTACCCTCAAAACTATCCTATGGTTGCAGCTCTTCCAGCAAGGGAACTCGGCCCCTTTTCCAGCACTTCGGACCCCTGAAATAGACCCAAAGCAATCCTCCTTTTACACGCTGTCCCTGCCTCTTCTTGTTGTGGAGACCATGAGGAATTATCCTCCTTCAACAAGCTCTCTTCCTCCACAAACGAATGCGTAGAGCTATCATAGGCTAGGGCTTGCTAGGACTGCGGCTAGGGCTACTAAGACCTCCTCCATAGTTGCATAGATCCTCCTTCTTAGGACTCTGTTAGGGCATCCTCCTTAGGACTGCGTTAGGGCATCCTACTAGGGCTCCTTTACCTTCTGCATTTTAGGGCTTCCTCTCTTAGATTTCTCTTCCACTAAAACCCAAAACAAGTGGAGAGAAATCAAGAGTGAAGTGTGTGTCAAATGACTCTCAAGTCATCTCCTTTTATACTAAAACGTTGAGCACATGTGGGGTTTATTTGGTTGCTGGCCGACCTTGACGAATTGTCTACTAACATAAATAAATTCATAACTCCATGAATGCTTATCAGAATCGGATGATCTTTAGATCAATCCTACACCTCTCAATGGGAGGGATCCAAGAAAAATATCAACTGTCATAAATAAGATGACCCACATGGAGTTTGTCCCTAGTTTCCAATTTTAACATAACAACTTAATCAATTAATGAAAAAATAGACATGCTAATAGTTCAAACTTTTCAAAGACCAAAATATAACTCGCAAAACAGAAATGTGCATGAACCTACAGATCCACCTAAGGTATGTTTTTTAGGTAGCCAAAATTACACTAAATTTCCAGAAAGAGTATCAATGGATTAAAAAGGAGCTACCTAAGTTTGATTGTAAAGACCATAGAGGTTCTATTGTTTGGGTTAATAAAATGGAAGCCATTTTCAAATTAAACCCACCATTAGGTGTGTTGTAATTTCCAATTCTGACACATCAGAAATCCCTACTGCATTATCTAGTTTATTTTCTCCTACTTGTTATTTTCATTAACAAGTTATTTATAAATATAAATACTGAAAATAAACACAAATGCAGCCTTAACGCATATACAGATCAGCAGTTGAAATAACTGAGACAAACACACAAGGGACACCGTTATTTTTGGACAATTGTCCCAGGAAAAACCCAATGTGGGAAAACCGGTGCAGCAGATATGAGGGTTTTATTATTATGTAGTTTCTGAATACAACTCGGGTGCCAGAAATGGCTCATCCAATAGAAAATGCCCTCGACAATAATACCTCTCCTCGGAGACAGAAATATTCGTTGATCAGGTATCGGATGAATGATTCCACAACAACTACGGCAGCTCCTCAGCTAGACAGCGAAAGTTGCTCCAAGCTTCTCTACTGCTCTGCGTCACTCTGTAGGGACTGCATCACCCTTCCCAGTTCACCAACGCTCAGTCTGCCCCACGAAAATCACCCAGCACTGCCTCTTGGCCATGCGTCAACTCTGCTAGCCTCTACGCAACTACTGATGCCTCTGCGTCACCCACGTTGGCCTCCTCAGCGTCTGCGTAAGTCCCAACCGCCTTTGCGTCAGCCTTCCCAGGCTCTGCGCTGTCTCTCGGGCACTATATCTGCATCTCTGCTATGTATCTCGGCCTCGTGCCGAACCACCCTTCGCTGCAACAGATCACTGGTTCGATTTTCTCAGCAAACCCCGCTCCAGAAAATCGAACTGACTAATCAATTTGGTGTGCCTCCTCTTATACTTTTCCTGTTGAGTCTTCAACGACCAAGATTAAGTCCCTAATCAACGACTAAGATTAGATTGGGCTTGATCCATGTCATTTAGAACATTCTCACCCAATTTTATATTAATACCCATTAATATTTTAATTTTCCTAAGTTTAGACTTAGGAACCCCATTAAAAATATTAATTATTTTAATATCTCTCCAACCATGAGGAATTTCTCCAAACGATTTATGGGTCTTGGAGATCTTATGTGCCTTAGCATGTCCACCAATTTTCATGGCTAGGGCACATCCGATGCTACCATAAATCAACACTCCCTCTTAGTAAGGAATGTGCTCTAGTAATGCTTCACCATGAAAACATCACATTGATCCTCCGCAAAAGTACCTGTGCTGATGCTTGGCCTGTTGCCTCACATCATTTGCACTGCTGCCCATGACACTGCCACTGCCACTGCTACATCTGTACTGCAGCTCCCTCTCAATATGTTGCCCATGTTGCCCCTAGCACTACCACTGCAAAATGTTGCACTGCAACTTAGTTAGCGAGAAGTAAGTAACTGACTTCTCCCAAATACTAACATCCTGGTCAATCTAGAAGCCTTGTGAAACTGAAGCTGCCTCTGCTACTATCCTGTGCTCCCTCTGCTACCATTGCGCTGCTACATACACCTCTGTGTCTCTCGCAATGCTACAACCTCCACTGCACTACCTCATATTTCTGCACCCAAGCACTGCCTTGTTGCTCCACTCCACTTTGCTCCACCCGACAACTGTCATCCTGCTACTGTCGTTAAGGGCTCCCGTAGCCAGATATGATCCAAGAGTTTGGGCACCTCAAGGATCTTGCCCCTAGTATGCAGTCCTCTTGACTACAACTCGATGTCACCCCACCTCTTCTTTAGAGGTGCATGAGCACTTATGGCACAATCATCATCAATCTCAACCTCTTTATCCACCTTAGTGGGAGCTGCCTTTGAATTAGAAGCCTCTCCCTTGTTTTTCTTCCTGGGACACTGGGATGCATAATGTCCCAGCTCCCCACAATGGAAGCACTTCACCTTGGAGATGTCCCTCTTTTTCCTCTTCCCCTGCTGTCCCGCAAATGCTAGAGCCGCATCCTCCTCCTCTTTCTTGATTCGACCTCCCTTGCCACTATTCCCCGCTTTGGTCATCCACCTGATCTCTTCTTGGCAAAGAGCTGCCCACATCTCCTCCCATCCTGGAAGAGTAGCCCTACCCAAAATACTTTGGACAAATGTCTCCCACTCCTTGGAGACTGCATTCAGGGCAGTCCTAACCATAAATTCTGGATCCGGTGTAGATCCCACGGAAGTGAGCTAGTCGCGAATCTCCTGCAACCTGAGAAGGAATGGATCTATCTGCTCTCCCTTCTGCATTTGATACGACCGCAACTAATTCTCCAATAGCATCTTCTACTGCACGGAAGTGCCCTGATATAAGGTCTTCAAAGTATGCCACATCTCCTTTGCTGTGTTCTTTTCATCAATATGTGGTATGACAAGATCTTTGACCCCATCTAGGATCATGCACTTTGCCCTCGCCATTGCATCTTCATACTTCTCATTCTCAGCTGGGTCGATTGGGATAGCCATGGTTCTCAAGGAAAAGTCCTTGATGCAATGTCGATCTAGGATTGCTAGGATCCTATCCTTCCAGATGACAAAGTTGGAAGCCCTGTCCAACCTATCCTGATCCCTCAGTCCATTCATTGCCATTTCAACTCCTCTTCTGGACTCCCTCTGAGTTTCGACTTCCCTCCTGGAAATCTCCCTCTAAGTCTTGATTTCCCTCCTGGAAATCCTTTGGCCAACTGTCGAACCGCTCCTCTCCAATCCTTTGTGCAACTACAACTCGGATTTGGATTTCTTGGCTTGAAATCTATCAAGGTAGCGACTCCCTCTACCTTGGTTTTGTCTCCTCAGGTACCGTTCTACATCGACAAAAACAACACCCACCAACTTCTTAATCACAATCTGCCCACAGCTCCCCACCGGCAACTGAAGAAACTGAGCCTTTCGGGCTCTATGCAATCCCGGCAACGACAAAATCTGCTCCTCCTGGCCACAGTGTCAATCCTTCCTGGCTGAGAAAGATGATTGGGCACTGTGTAGGTCTGATTTGCCCCTCTGCCTCTGTGTTGACCCTCCTCTTGGCTCGAAATGATGACGCAGGCCCTCTACATCACTTCTTCTCTGCTGCTTCTGCTCTGGAACAACGCTGTCTCTTGGGACAGCTGCTACTACTGCAAATTCTTCAGATTACTGCTGGTGCCTCTAGTTCTCCTGTGATCTGCAATGCTCTGGTACCATGTTGAAATTTCTAAGTCTGACACATTAGAAATCCCTACTGCATTATCTGGTTTATTTTCTCCTACTTGTTATTTTCATTAACAAGTTATTTATAAATATAAATATTGAAAATAAACACAAATGCAACCTTAACACATATACAGATCAATAGCTGAAATAACTGAGACAAACACACAAGGGACACCGTTATTTTTGGACAATCGTCCCCCGAAAAACAAAATGCGGGAAAACCGGTGTTGTCAATATGAGAGTTTTATTATTATGCAATTTTTTAATACAACTAGGGTGCCAGAAATGGCTCACCCAATAGAGAATGCCCTCGGCAGTAATACCTCTCCTCGGAGACAGATATTTCGGTTGATCAGTCATCGGATGAACGATCCCACAACAACTACGACATCTCCTCAGCTGGACAACGAAAGCTGCTCCAAGCTTCTCTACTGCTCTACGTCAATCTGTATGGACTGCGTCACCCTTCCCAGCTCACCAGCACTCAGTCTGCCCCACGAAAATCACCCAGCAATGCCTCTTGGCCCTGCGTCAGCTCTGCTAGCCTCTACGCAACTACTGATGCCTCCACGTCAGCCTCTTGGCTCTCTGCGTCAGCCCTCTGGCCCTCTACGTCACCCACGCTAGCTTCCTTAGCCTCTACATAAGTCCCAGCTACCTCTGCGTCAGCCTTCCCAGGCTCTGCGCTGTCTCTTTGGCACTATCTTTGCCTCTCTGCTATGTATTCTCGTCCTCGTGACAAACTGCCCCTCACTACAACAGATCACTGGTTCGATTTTCTCAGCAAACCCTGCTCTAGAAAATCGAACTCACTGATCAATTTGGTGTGCCTCCAATTGACCCTCAAGCCTCCTCTTATACTTTTCCTGTTGAGTCTTCAATGGCCGAGATTAAGTCCCTAATCAACAGCTAATATTAGATTTGGCTTGATCCATGTCATTTAGAACATTCTCACCCAATTTTATATTAATACCCATTAATATTTTAATTTTCCTAAGTTTAGTCTTAGGAACCCCATTAAAAATATTAATTATTTTAATATCTCTCCAACCGGGTGGAATTTCCCCAAATGATTTACAGGTCTTCGATATCTTATGTGCCTTAGCCTCTCCACCAATTTTCATGACTAGAGCACATCCGATGCTACCATAAATCAACAAGGTGAAGGTGAGAAAATTATGACGGTATCCAACAATTTGGAAGTAGAAACATATGATTGGTTCCTATGGTGGTCTAGCAAATGTGATGGCCATTCCTTTCATCGGAAGAATTTTGTGGATACCTTGCTGAAAAGATTCTACGACAAAGAAGAAGATGATGTCTACAACAAATTTGTTCATCTCAAGCAAAATGGGTCAATAGGTGAATCTACCCACAAATCGAAAGTATTGACTACACGAAAAAGAGGATTTATTGATGAACAACTACTTAAAATGTATAGATGTGGACTTAAATATTATATTCGTGTAGAAATGAAATTGTTCAAACCACAAACTATTGAAGAAGATGGACATGCAACAAGGCTTATTGAACAAAAACATAAGTTCACATTCCATCATTCAAGGAAGACAAAAACCAACAACAATACTCAGATAAAAAAGAGACAAACAAATATAGATATCATGGAGACAAATGGACGTTAGGACATAGATGCCTTAACAAGAAATTATATAGTTATGAAGTTGAGAAAGATTCTAACACTTCAAGTAATGAGTCAGAGAAAAGGATAAAGAAGAAAAATAATTGTCGCAAGTGTGGAGAAAATTGGACACCAAGACATAAATGTGAAGACATGTCCTTATGTTACTATAAGATAGTAGATGGAAGGCAAATTGAAGTACAAGAACTTGATGAAGAAATCACTATAATGCACAATGCAGATTCAGACCTTGAGGAAACATCACAAGAAGCATCATTAGCTGCAATCTCATGTGTTCGGCAAAATCAGGATGAAAAAAGCAATTTTTCAAAAGATAAACAACAAGCAACTACAAAATACGTTCCACCACACCTTCGAAAGCAGAGAACCCAGTCTCCAAGAAGAAAGAACACTAAGCTTACAACACCAACAAACATGATGAGGAGATTATGCCCTAAAACCCTGAGCTTAAAGGGATCATAAGAGGCAGAAATGTCATTACACTTGTAGATTCTGGTAGTACTCATAATTGCATGAACATTGATCTTGTCAAACAACTTAATCCTAGTATGTGTCCAATCAAGGACATGACCATGACTATCGCTACTTGGCAAAAGTTCGAAGAAATAGGAGAATGCCATCAGGTTTCAATTCAAATATAAGAATTAAAACTACAAAGATAACTCTATGCTCTACTGCTCAAAAAAATGGATATAGTGCTAGGTGGAGAATGGTTAACAAAGCTAGGAAACTATAATTCAAACCTTGAAGAATAGTTTATGGAGTTTAATTGACAAGGACGACACTGTAAAATATATGGCGTTGATGCTCCCAACTTCAAAGAAGGTGCAAATACATATGACAACTTCACCAACTCACAAGGCACAAACAAAGTCAAAGTAAATAGACGCCATTCCATAGCAATGTTCTCAACTAAAGCTAACCCTCTTGTTATGCTTTGAGGGCAAAGCATCCCTAGGGTGTGAAATTTTCAACTCTATTCAACAACTGGAAATTATTCTTCTAACTAATTAATATTAAATGCAGTTTATTTCAGTTTTTGAAAAAATTGCGATTTTTTCGGCGATTTTTTGTCGTTTTCAAAAAATCGTGAAAAAATAGCCAATCGGAAAAAATCGTGGCTGGCGAAAATAGTGACTTACAAATGAGATTTTGTGGTTTTTTTCTCATTTTTTTTCAAACAGAGGGCAAGAGTGAGAGCTAAGGAGGAGGAAAAGTCATCTACAAGGGCAAGAGAGGAGAAAAGTGAAGGAATTTAGCATCCCAAGCAAGAAAAATTCAAGTTTGGACCAAGTGTCTTCAACAAAGTGTGGTTTTCAAGTATGGGCATCAAATTTGGCCCATTTTTTTTTGTTTCTTTCTTGTTTTTCCTTGGGGTTCTATCACCCATTTATTTTCAATGATATTTTATTGGATTTGATTGGTTTTTTTCATTTCTGTTGCATATAGTGGAGAAGGTTTATTTTCGTAAAAAATGCAAAAACTTGATTTTTAGATTTATTAGTTTAATTTCTTCTTGTGCCCTAGTTTTTTTCCATCATTTTTGCTTGGGTTTGAATGTGTATTTTTTCCATTATTGTTGCATTGAGTTGAGGTTTTTTTTGGGTCAAAAATTCAATATGTTGTATGTAAATTTTAATTTTATTTTTTCAACTTGCAATTATTCTTGTGCCCTAGGTTCAACTTCAAACTTCATCTTATATTAAAACTCAAGAGTTCAACAAAGTTACAAACATGCCAGAAAGTGTTTTGGGAAATTTCACCAAGAAACAGTTTTATTAAAATAATTAATTATTTTTAATGGGACCCTAAGTCTAAACTTAGGAAAATAAAATAATTAATGCGTATTAATCTAACTGTGGGTGTAACTTTTAGAAGAAGACGAGGATCAAGCAAAAATGATCTTAGCCATTGATTAGCTTCTAATCTGGGCCATTAAATGTCAACAAGGAGATTATTTAAGGAGGCTTGAGGGTCATTTGGAGAGACGCACACAGAGAGTTTAGAGAATCGATTTTCTGAAGCAGAGCAGCTGCCGGGAGATTTTCGATAGTGAGCTTTTGCAGTGAGGGGTAGGGATAGTTGGGTTGGAGTATCTTCTCCAGGACCCGAGATTAGCAGCAGAGAGGCATAAAGGCACCAGGAGGAGGCAACGCAGACCCAGGAGGGTTTGATGTTGGGCCAGAAGGGCCCACACAGAGCTGACGCAGAACCAGAAGGGCTCACATAGAAGCAGCGCAGTCTTCCAGTGCAAAAATCTGAAATCTGCTGGGGAGTTGAGATTTTTGAGCCGGGAGGGCTGGAAACTGCTCCAGAGGACAAACGTTTCCTAGTTGGGTTGACGCAAAGCCTGTAAAGGATGGCGCAGGGCCAACGCAGAGATAGCCGGGGTCAGTTGGTTCAGGTGCCGAAACAACCAGAATTGTCGGGTACAGTGAGGGTTCACTAAGTTTTTCTGCCAGTTTATTTTCTCCATAACTGGATTGTCAGAAGGGCATCCAAAGTTGTACTTAGAAACTACTGCATAATAATAAAAACCCTCAAAGTTGATGCACCGGTTTTCCTGCATTGGGTTTTTCCAGGGACATTTCTCCAAAAAATACTGGGTCACTTGTGCATCTTTCTCTATTTGTTTTGTTCTTTTTTGGGGAAAATTAATTAATTAAGTGAAGGCTGCAGTGTGTTAGCTTCGATATGTGCTGTAGAAAACAGTAAATAATTTGTTTCTGAATAGATAGGAGAAGTTTAATTAGTTGTTGTAGTAGGTGATTCGGGTGAGATTCTTGAATTTTCACAGGTTGGACAGATCAAACTTGGCTTGCAAGTTATGTGGGCATCATATGACAAGGGGTTATACAGATTGAAGTATCACCTTGCACAAATTCCTGGACATGAGGTAAGGCCTTGCACAAATACAAATCCAAAAATCATCCGAAGAGCCCTCAGATCATTGGAAGAAATAGAGCAAACCAAATTGTCCAAGTCAGCTTGGAAGCGTCAACTAGCAGGGACTAGGAGTAGAGTGTCAGGATTGGGATGTGAACATGAGAGTAGTATTGGTTATACTTCAGCATTAGTATCTACAACCAACCCTGTAACTACCTCATCATTTTTTGTTCCTAGAATCACACCTAGTTCACAACCATCTATCTCTTTAATTATTAAAAAAAGGAAGAAAGAAGAAGTTGACAAGTTGTTGGGCAAGTTTCTTCTTTGGAGTGATATTCCTTTCAGCGTTACAAAGAACAATCCATTTTTTCAGCCCGCAGTTGATGCTATTGCAATTGTTGGCCCAGGGTACAAAGTCCCTTCTTATGATGACTTTAGAGGGTGCATTCTTCAAAATGAAAAGGTTGACTGCACCAAGATATTTGAGGAGTTTAGGGCATCATGGGCACACACAAGATGCACTGGGATGTCAGATGGTTGGACCGATCAAAAAGGTAGAAGCCTTTAAACTTCTTGGTTAATTGTCCCAAGGGGACAATGTTTATGAAATATGTTGATGCATCTGCACATATCAAAGATGCACAATTATTCTGTGATTTGTTGGATGTGTTCATTCTGGAGGTGGGTCTAGAACATGTTGTCCAAGTCATAATGAACAATGCTACAAATTATGTTGTTGTTGGAAAGATGCTTATGGAGAGGCATCGTACCTTATTTTGGACACCTTGTGTTGCACACTGCATTGATTGATGTTGGAAGACATAGGAAAAATTCCTTTTATCAAGGATATTGTTGAGTCATAAAAAAACATTACAAAATTTATGTATAATCATGCATCTGTGCTTCATTTGATGAGAACATTCGCCAACAACAAGGAGTTGGTGCGCCCTGCCATTATACGCTTTACCACCAGTTTCATATCTCTTCAATCCCTCTTGAATTCTATGTGGGATGTGAAGAGAATGTTTCTTTCAGATGAGTGGCATGCTTTGACACTTAGCCGCAAACCAGAGGGAGAGGCCATATGCAGATTAGTTTCATACCAGGAAAGCTTTTGGGTAGGAGTGCAGGAGGTGTGCAACATTACTGAACCTTTGGTAAAGGTTCTTCGATTAGTTGATGGAGACAAGGCCGTAATGGGCTACTTGTATGAGGCCATGGATAGGGCCAAAGAATCCATTCAGAGCCTACTATGATGATAAGGGGGATGAGGGGTTTCAGAAACAACAACTCCTATGGGAAGCGATTGATGAACGATGGAACAATACACTCCATCATCCCATTCATGTTACAAGTATCTACCTGAACCCAACATTTGCTTACTCCTGTAGTTTCTTATTTGATGTTGAGGTCATGGATGGATTCTTCACTTATTTTCAGAGGATGGTGCCATCTCCAAAAAAACGTGCAGAAATCACCAAAGAAATGGAGATATACAAGATGGCCAGTGGCACATTTAGCTTTGACATGGTTGTGGTTGATAGGAAGACTAAAATGCCAGGTATGTTTTAGTTTGTTTCAAATTTCATTCTCTTCAAGTTCATAACTTCATACTTTGCTTCAACTTTCAAATTTCTTTTTTTTCTTATGTTTATCTTATTTGTTGTAGACGCATGGTAGAGAAGCTAGGGTGGTAGAGTACCCAATCTGTAATGTTCCAAACTAGGAAAAATAGTGCTATGCAAAGAAAACAATAAAACCAACACCATAAAATTGAACCATTCAGTGCACACCCATACAAAGTCCAAGAATAACTAACAGCTGAGCCATTTTACTATAATTTGGGAGAAAAGTACAATAATGTGGAAGTGGTGCACCTGGGCTTGCCTCAATGGTAAGCGTGATCAAGCCTAGGTGGTAATATGTCAAGCCCAGATGGCACAAATAACTGTTGCAATGATGCCCTACACTGCCCTTGTGAAACTGTGATGTTTGCTGCAAAGATACTACTGGAAATCCCACCTCTGGTGCTTAAAAAATTACAACCTCTCCACCAGATATCCAGAATAACCCATAAAGGAATTAGCCAAATGTTGACCTCATAATTTTGGCTCAAATTCCCCTTAGCTCCTCTAGCTGCTGGCTGAATTGGGACCCCTGTTTGACCCCTTAGATCTGCCCAAAAAGTTCTATAATATTAGGAGTGTGATCCTTGCCCAAAACCCCAAAAAATTCAAAAAGGATTTCCCTTGGTTCCAACCTTCGAAGATTGACCCTTCACAACTTGGCCCTCTTCCAATTTCGAATTCTATTGTTGCGACTGATCCTGTCAATGTCTTCTCTCCCAACTCCAGAATCCTCCTCAAATGGCCCTCCAAATGATCTCCCATCCTCCCAGCTCCAAACTCCCCCCCAATGGTGTTGCCCCAAAGAGTCTCACTCCAATGACTGTGCAGTCATGGAGGAGATGACGCAGTCCTGTGTGTGATGAAATGAGATTTGTGTGTAGGATGGCCCTCTTGTCTGTAGCTGCCCTTTATACTCCTGAAAATGATGAAGGATGCTCCTATTTCCCCAACTTCCCGGAGTGCCTCACGTTGTGACTGCACAATCCCTGCACTATTGTTACTCCCCTTGCTGCTGGTACTCGACTCACAGCTACTGTAACTCCTCTCCGTACTGCTACTATGAACTGAGATGAAGAACTCCCTTCTAGGGATGGCACTCGAAGTCCACTGAAGCAAGGGTTGAAATCTCCGCTCAGAGACACTCGTGTGCTAAACAACACAGTAACCAACTAAGCAACTCGAGCAACTAATATTGAGTTCAATATGTCAAAAGATAAGATACCAAATGAGGTTGAGCCTCCTCTATTTATAATTTGTGGGTCCTTTTTTCCATGTGGCCCCCCTCCAATTAGCAATTCAACTTTCCCTCCTTAGTCATTTGAACTTCCCTCTAAGGTGGTGCATATTTCCTCATGTGGGTGGTCTCCACGCCATGCCAACAAAACATTTTGGCCCTTTTTTCCTTCCAAAGTCTTTTCCAAAAATCACATGGGTCACATGGCCTCCAAAATTCTCAGAATTGTAGAATAAATAAACTTGTAACAATTTAATTTCGAAAGGGCATTACAGTCCTCCCCTCCCAAATGTTGCTTGTCCCCAAGCAACTTCAACACCAGATGCTCACGTATGTGTTCACCCTCCTAGGTGGCATCCTCATCCAGCAAATTCCTCCAATGCACCAAAAATTGTTTGTCCTCTACCAAAGCTGGAACAAGCGCCTCCCTTGTCCTCCCAAACATCCCACTGAGTCATCCTAGGTCCCTGCACTATCCTGACATGAAGGAATCCCTCAATACAAAGATCCCAATTCATCCCGTCCCACTTGAAGCTCCCCTCACTCGACTCGCTATCATGTCCAGTATAAATACCAGAAGTCCCCCACACCATTGGTGACTCACTAAGGCCTAAAGGAAGACCTGAGTGACCCCCCCTGTTGCAGCTGGTTGACCCCTAATGGTCGTTGAGATGTCTAGTACTGTGATGTCTGAGTACCTTGCTAGTCATAGAAAGGTACCACCATGTTGTTGCTGCACCACTCTGGCTTTGGCTGACTGTCTATCGTACGTACACTGTGTCCTCCTCTCCTGGAACTCGATGGTGGAATACTGATAGAGGCAAGACACATCCTGCCTCAACATCTCCATGACGCCAAAGTCTACCCATCTAGATCTAACTTTGAACCGGTGTAGCCACAAAGAAAGCCTGCCTCGCCCTCCGATGAAGGTCACTGTGTACCCCCATGTGCCAATCCTAGAATGAACTAGACCACTCTCTACCATGACGTCGACCATAACGAGATAGAGTGACCTATCAATCAACTGAACGCTAGCATCCCCTAGTTGCCCCTGCTGCAACATAGCTTTGACAACTACAGGAATCCATCCATGCCTCATCTCTAGTCCCTGCATGTGATCAATATATAGGCTCCATATATCTTGGGCTAATTTGATGCATGCTAATTTTCCCTGTGCCTACCACTGTGTAGTATCGATGATCGCTGGAAGCCACCTATGCCAAAGAGCTACACCACTGAATGCAACCAAAAGATGGGTATCCGATACTCGTAATCAATTCAGGGTATGTGGATCCCTCCTGTCCCTACCATCTATCTCCCCTGGGCCTGTCATCCGCCCTCTCAATAATGTGCCAATATAAGGTTTGGAGCGCGGATACATACTGGGAAACTACCTCAGTTGTACACGATATCCTCTGCTCATTCTTGGTCCTGACATGCCCTAAGAAAAGAGTGACACATGTCTCCCTCGCGACTAGCTCCCTAGACGTAGGTTCGGTGATGAATGATATTCCACCCCTGTAGATGATCACCTCATCCCCCAACCAGTGGTTGTCAATTGACGCACCAATCCAATGGAACTGCTGAAAAGTCTCCCCCCTAGTGCATTAAGTGTCACCCAAATATCTTGGGTGAGCTCCTCATTCTCTGCTACTCATGCCCAAAGTGCAAAAAGTCGACAGCAAAATCAACTATGCCTGTGAGGGATGTAAAAGAGGGTCAAGCATGTGAGTCCCCGCGGATACCATCAAGTGTCGCTCAACTGTGTCCCCGTCGATCCTACGTGAACTATGCCCAAAGGTATGCTCGGTGTTTCCGTCCAAGGGTCTCCCTAGAGGCAACACTCCAAGATCTTGTTGTGCAGTACTATACACCCCTACATACCATCGATCATCCCAGTACCCCTGGACATGCCACTATACACCGCAGCCTATCCATGTACACCGCTAGATACCCTCGGCTATGACTATGTCATCCTGTACCGTCCTATGTCCCCCCGTGTCACTATACCTGTCACTCCCCACTTTTACTCAATGCGATGTGAGGCACTCCCACTCCACAGCGCAATCCAACATACTACGACACACCCCTGTGTCTACATGCCCATCTACAGACCATTGCTCCACGCTAGATGCTCCTACCCATCCCTAAATGAGATGGCCTAAAGCTATGTCCATATGCGTCCGCCCGCATCCAACCCAGATCCTCACCTCCACTGTCACATCACCATGCTCTTTGATGAGGGGACCTCCCCTCCAAGTCCTCCCTAAGGGATCCAAGAAGTGAACCTCCCCAGGCATCAACAGCGATGCCACCACTGCTCTGCTCCTCTGTATCTCACACAAATGCGAAGAATCTCCAGCTCCATACAAGACACTGTCTGGTGGCCTACCAATGCCACCTCCTCTAACAAACTCATGCCAGAGTATGTTGATCATCCTAAGATCCCGTGTACAATTGTCATACCAAGACAACCCAAGGAGTCTGCCCAAAAACTAGTTGGCCACTGGTGCTGACCGAAACTCTCCTAGCGGAGGTGGATGCTCGACTGCTAGGTCAACTATACCCTCTAGGTCGTAGTCAACCAGTATACCTGGGAAATGATAGGTGGTCCCTCCCGGATCCCAATGCCAGTTGGGGCTACCTACATCCCCAGTGCCTGGAAACTCCTGTTGAGCTCCACTTGGGTCCACTGGCATCTCCATAGCCCACTCCACCAGGTACCAATTCAGAATCTCTCACCAACTAACCCCAAGAGAGGGATCGAATGCACGAACTCCCGCACATAGAACAACCCCAACATGCGAGTGTTGCACGTTGTGCAACTTAGGTTGTCTCATCTCGCTATCCTGGTCAATACATACAATCTGACTAGGTAGCTCTATCAACTCTATCCAATGGGCTAAGGTAACCTAACAGTGCTGCCCACCCCGTCTATGTATGCCCAAAGAGGGTTGCTCTCACTCTCCAACGAGCACTCTAGCTGCACCAGTAGGGAATCCAACTACTCCCCAACATGAGTCAATTTGGTCGTGGACTCGGCACAAACCGCTCTCATACCTAGACATCTATCACCTATAAACTCAGTCACAACTCCAGATACCTCCTCGTAGGTCCCTATACTACTAGTGTAACCCCTTATTGTTATTAGTGCAACCCCCTTATTATGTTGTTGTGTCCATGTAGTCCCCATATTATTATTATTGTGCCCCATAGAAGCCCACTATTGTTATTGTTGTGCCCTTACATTATTATTGTTATGTCGACTCTGATTAGATTATGACCCCTTAGACTCCTACATATAGAAAGGAGGTCTTGTCATTTGTATCATCCAATAATTGTTCATTTGTGTAATATAAAGGAGGTTTCCCCCTCGAAGAGGCTGATTTTTAAGTTGTTGGTCTATCTTTTCTATCTTTTTGTGAGCTGGTTTCATAACATTTGGTATCAAAGCTTTGGATTCTAGGGCTTTTCTACTCCAAAACAGGTCATCGTGGCATTTTCGCTATAATGATTTTTCTGCGACGTTCCAGAAGGTAAAAAAAACCATTTGAGCTGAAATCTCAATGATCCTTGGGTCCGAATTTCATATGTTTTCTCGCTATATTTTCAGAGATATGATCTGAGGAATTTAGGGTTTTGCAAGCTCCAGAATTCCATCTCAAATAGGTCATCGTGGAATTTTCGCTATAATTTTGTTTCTACGAAGGTTCAGACTTTGAAATTAAAACCCATTTGAGTAGAAACCTTGGTGAAGCTCAGGCCCGAATTGGAGATCTTGTGTCGCTACATTTTCGGAGATATGGTCCAAGACATTTAGGGTTTTTGTAGGTTACCGAATTACATCACAAACAGGTGACCTGGGGAAAATCGTGATAACATTCTCTCTGAGGATCAGATTGAAATTTTGTATGAAGTTACAAAAAGAAGACGGACTGTACTTTTTTGTGTATTGTTTTCACGTCCGAAGGTCGAAACAGTGACACGTGACAGGTCGTACAAGTTCGTTGTACTGAACCTCTCTATAATCAGGTCATCGTAGGCAATTTGGCATAACTCTTTATTGAAGAATCCAGTATTGATCAGACTGGTGGGGTTAGAAAGAGGACTCAGAGGGCTACCACAGGCCAAAATTTCAGAACTTGAAGACCTGAAATTACAAAGTTATAGTCATTTAAATATAGAGCTCCTAAAAGCAAGAAAAATAATGGCTCGAATCAAGAAAATAGAAACACCTAGTAAGCAAATTGGATGGATAATTTGAAGAATGCGATCGAAGCTAAGATAAATAGTTTTATATGTGCCATGGAAGCAGATTTGAAGAAAGGCATGGAAGATTTGAGGAAAGACATGGAAAGTTTGAAGGAAGGTGGGACAAAGCTGCTACGAGAAAGGCCTCCTAATGACGAAATGGTAGTAGAGGAAACTCATAATGAGAAAACATTAAATGTTAATCATGATTTCATAGAATCTAACATTGGATTGAAGAACCACCATATTCCAAAGATCGATATGAGGAAGTTTGATGCCAAGGATCCCATAACATGGATACTACAGATGGAGAATTATTTTGATCTACATGATGTGCAACTGTTAAAAAAGGTACATATTGCATCCTTATATTTAGAACCGAATCAGTTTTTATGGTATAAGGGGCTTTGTTCTCGTAAACCACTTGTCACTTGGTCAATTCTCATGGAAGAAATGATAGCACATTATGAGGACACAAGGAGCAACATCTTCTTTAGCAAATTGATAAATCTCAAACAAAAGGGTTCAATGGCAGAGCACACTGACGACTTCCAAAAATTGAATATAAGGGTAAATGATATTCCAAAGAAGCAGAGGATTGATGTCTTCATAGGGACTTTAAAGGATAACATTCAACATGAGGTTCGTCTTTTGGAACTTGATTCATTGGAGAAGGCATTCAGGCTAGAAAGAAAAATTGGAAGCAAAATTATGGCAACAAGAAATCCTACCACTCACAATTATAAAGATGAAGTGTTGCTGCGCCTAGCCTTACACAACCTACAAGGTTGACACCACAAAAATTGGAAGAAAAAGGAGAAAACGACCTTTGTTACAGTTGTGATAGCAAACACACTAAAGGTCATAAGTGCGTTGAGAACAAATTATTTTGCATTGATTGTGAAGAGGAGGAAGAAATGAATCTGACCATATCTTGTAATGCATTGGCAGGAATTACTACTCCTCAAACTCTCAAGATAGAAGGACATATAAAGAAGAAAGAGGATAACCTCACTTTTGCGTAGAATCGAATGAAACAACAGGCATATCAACATCGTAGCGAAAGAAGTTTCGATATAGGCGACTGGGTATTTTTACAAATACAACCATACAAACAAATCTCCCTCAAGCAATTTAAGAAGGATAATAAATTATCACCAAAGTACTATGGTCCTTACAAGGTGCTGCAAAAGATTGGTACTATGGCATATAAATTGGAGCTTCCTGCATCTTCCCAAGTGCCCCCAGTTTTCCATGTTTCATGCTTAAAGAAGGTAATAGGTGACAAGCTCCTAGTTCAAAATATTGTCGGAACTTGACGAGAAAGGAAAAATCATATTGGAACCTGAAGCAGTCACAGAAACAAGAACCCGACAGCTACAAAATTGATCAATTTCAGAGTATCTCATCAAGTGGAAGAACTTACCTATTGAACATTCCACAGGGGAGGATGAGAATTTTATACAGAAGCATCAAGAACTACTCAAGCGTTGAGGACAACACTTTTTAAAGGAGAGGGGCATGTTAGGTCCCTATACTACTAGTGTAACTCCTTATTGTTATTAGTGCAAACCCCTTATTATATTGTTGTGACTATGTAGTCCCCATATTTTTATCATTGTGCCCCATAGAAGTCCATTATTCTTATTGTTGTGCCCTTACATTATTATTGTTACGTTGACTCTGATTATATTATGACCCCTTAGACTCTCATATATAGAAAGGAGGCCTTGTCATTTGTATCATCCAAGAATTGTTCATTTGTGTAATGTAAAAGAGGTTGCCCCCTTGAAGAGGCTAATTTTTAAGTCATTGATCTATCTTTTCTATCTTTTTGTGAGTTGGTTTCATAACACCTCCGTAGTTGTTGGCGTCTCGTCCATGGGTGTCTCCTCTTCAACAGATGGCTCTATGTGTGTTGGCTCTATCTTCTCCACCAAGGTTTCAACTGGGGCTATCAAGAAGGTCTCTAATAAAGGTGACTGATGTTCCATACTAGGTATATCGATGTGCTCCTCACCATCCCGTGGGCTCTCAGCATCATGCTCAACCTCCTCCTCCAGCTCCTGATATCTGAAGCCAGGTCTCCACCAGCAAAAGCGCCCCCTGGTCTCACCCTCTAACTGTCTCTGTCTTGCCTGCTCCCTTTCAGGAGATTTGGTGCCCTGATCTGGTCAACTTCCCCACATGATATAGATGGTTGCACCCCCATGGCCTGCACACCTCTCACATCTTTGTCGTAAGGGTGAGGATTGGTTTGGTCTGTCACCCTCCTCATCTGGGCCAACCTTATCATCCCAATGAATTCTACCACAAAATTTTTGCATACTGGGTTTCCTTTGAGCCATGGGTTTATCTCTGGTTGCCCCCGTCATTGTGCATTCATACCCAAAGCTTACATGATCTTCTGGCTAGTTTCCCAAAGCTAGGCCAAGATCATGCTCTGATACCACTATAATGTTCCAAACTAGGAAAAATAGTATTATGCAAAGCAAACAATACAAACAACATCATAAAATTGAAACATTCAGTGCACACCCATAAAAAGTCTAGGAATAACCAACAACTGAGCCATTTTATTATAATCTAGGAGAAAAGTACAATAATGTGGAAGTGGTGCACCTGGGCTTGCCTCAACTGCAAGCATGATCAAGCCCAGATGGTAATATGTCAAGCCTAGATGGCACTAATAACTGCTGCAATGATGCCTTGCGCTGCCCTTGTGAAACTATGTTGTCTGTTGCAAAGATGCTGCTGGAAACCCCACTTTTGGTGCTCAAAAAATTATTGGAAATTAATCCCGGCCTCTCCATCAGATACCCATAATAACCCACAAAGGAATTGGCCAAATGTTAACCTCAAAATTTTGGCCCAAATTCCCCTTAGCTCCTCTAGCTACTGGCTAAGTTGGGACCCCTGTTTCACCCCTTAGATCTGCCCAGAAAATTTTATAAAATTAGGAGTGTGATCTTTTTGCCCAAAACCCAAAAATAACCAAGAAAGGGTTTCCCTTGGTTCCAACATTCGAAAATTGACCCTTCACAACTTGGCCCTCCTCCAATTTTGAATTTTATTGTTGTGACTGATCCTATCAATCTCTGCTCTCCCAACTCCAACAATCCTCCTCAAATGGCCCTCCAAATGATCTCCCATCTCCAAACTCCCTCGGATGGTGTTGCCCCAAAGAGTCTCACTCCAACGACTGCGGAGTCATGGAGAAGATGACGGAGTCCTACGCGTGATGAAATGAGAGCTGCGTGTAGGATGGCCCTCTTGTCTATAGTTGCCCTCTATACTCCTGAAAATGATGAGGGATGCTCCTATCTCCCCAACTTCCCGGAGTGCCTCATGTTGTCACTGCACAATCCCTGTGCTATTGTTACTCCCCCTGCTGTTGGTACTCAACTTACAACTGCTATAACTCCTCTCCCTACTACTACTATGAACTGAGATGAGGAAGAACTCCCTTCTAGGGCTGGCACTCGAAGTCCACCGAAGCAAGGGTTGAGATCTCCGCTCGGAGACACTCGTGTGCTAAACAGCACAGTAACCCAGCTAAGCAGTGATCCAAATTTAAACAAGAATGCAACAAATTACAGATATAACCATAAATATAGAGATGCAACAGAAATAACACTTCCTTTCATTAATATCAAATAATGAAATATACTTACAAAGAGAATGGAAATGAGACTAGCTCGGGCTATGGTAGCTTATCTCTGAGAAAAGATGTGGTGACTACATGCTTCTGAACTCCATTACAATGAGGCTCAAGGGCCTTTCTATTATTGAACAATAAGAGACAACCCTAAACAACCAAAACCCTAACCCGAGGAAATGTAACACCAAGAGTTTATGGGCCCCGTTGGGGCTAGTTGGGCAACCAACTTCCCAGGGTCGTAACTTGGTGATATTATCTCTATTTGACGTGCATGATACCTCGTTGGAAAGACCTCTCTAAGGACTACAACTGAAAATGTGATTTCAGGGAAATTGCCCAAATGCATATTACCAAAAAAATGTCGTTTAGGGCCTCAAAACGGCTTCAGAAGTTCAAGACCCGAAAAACTGCCAAAAGTAATAAACTGTGCTACAATTAAAGAAACTGAAAAACTAAAAGAAACAATGGTGGGTGTCCAAGTGGAATAGGTGGGTAGCCACCAATATCCACTTCAATCATTCCTCCCCCCTTAGGAAGCAATGGTCTCCATTGCGTCGAGTTCCTCCATGAGATGAGGAAATTTCTGCTGAACTTGGTCCCTAGTGAGCCATTTTCCTTGGTGTAGGAGTTGGCCGGCTTTGACAACTCGATACAGTTGGATCTTCTGCTGGCGAGTATTCTTGATCTGCGTGTCCATGATCCAATCAGTTGCAGCTTGTTCCATGCAGTCTGGATTTAACTTTGTTGGTGTGAGTTGTTCTACAATGTCGGATGTGTCTAGTAATGGTGGAAAGTATGGCCGAAGGCGATCCACATTGAACACTAGGTGCAAGCCAAGGAATGGGGGAATGCTGAGCTCAAAAGCATTATCTCCCATAGCCTTGGTGATGGTGTATGGCCCATATCAAAGCAGGCAAATCTTGTGGTGGGGCCCAGCAAGGCACTCCTTCTGTAAATGTAGCCAAACTTTGTCACCCACCTGGAACTTGTGTGGCACCCGATGTTGATCATGCCGTTGCTTGTACTTAGCATTGGCTTTGTCCAATATGTCATGGACCTGTTGGCGGATGTGTTGAATGTGCTCAATGAAGCTATTTGCCTTGTTGGCTTCGGACTAGACATGAGACGAATCTGCCTGAGTCGCTACAAATGGTATGGCCACATCAATGGGACATAGTGGCTGGAATCCCAAGCCCACCTGGAAAGTGTTGTGGCCAATTGAGCTGTGGAGAGCCCGGTTGTAGTTGTGTTCGACATAGGGGAGGCTCTCATCCCATGTGCATGAATGCTTTGAGTTGTACATGCGCAGAATGTGTACAATCATCCTGTTGACGACCTCTCTCTGGCCATCAGTTTGGGGATGGAAAGTTGTGGACTTAGTGAGCTTGGTGTCCAGCATCGACTAGAGACTGGACCAAAATATACTGACAAACCTGTTGTCCCGATCTGAGATGATAGACTGTGGGATCCCAAAGTGTACCCACACTCGTTCAAAGAAGAGTTTAGCAGTTGTTTCTGCTATGATACTTTTCTTGCAAGCCGCCATAATGGCCATCTTCAAGAATCTGTCGACCACAAAAACACAGTCGTTGCCATGCTTAGTAGAAGGAAGGCCTGACATGTAATCCAAGGATATGGATTCCCAAGGTCGACTAGGGGTAGGCAGCAGAGTATAGAGACCTTGCTTCTTGATGGTCGATTTGGCAATGGCGCAGGCAGTGCATGATCTGATGTACTTTTCGACATCTTGTTGAAGATTCAGCCAATAGAAATACTTCTGCAGTACTGCCACTATTTTCTCGACCCCGAAATGCCTAGCGGCCCGATTGTAGTGCGCTTCCCAAATCATCTTCGCACGCTCGCTTGAAGGAACACAAAGGTGTCCCAAGTGGCATAACAAAGCATCCTGGAGGTGAAAATCTGGAACTTGTTGACCCTCCAAGAGCGTATGGTATGTGTGGTCGAATTCTGGGTCGCTTTTGTAGAGAAGTGGCCAATCAGAAGTCTCGTGCCCACAAGAGTTGAGCACGGTGGTTAATGCCATGATCAGTGGTCAGCTGAGGTATACTGCAACATTAGTTGCGCTGCCCTTCTTGTATCTGATATTCAAATGGAACTGTTGCAGGTATGTGGACCACTTCTGATGGTGATCATTTTGCAACTTTCCTTGCGTCTGTACGCACCGCAGGGGTCGGTGGTCTGTGTGGATGACCATTTCCTTCCCCAAAATGTAATGTTTCCATTGTCGGCAGGCCTGCACAATGGAATACATCTCTTTGTCATAAGTGGGATACTTCCGAACTGTGTCTGAAAGTGTCTCACTATGATATGCCACTGGATGCCCCTATTGAGTAAGGACTGCCCCAATAGCATAGTCAGAGGCATCTGTCTTGATTTCAAATGGTTGTTGCAAGTATGGTAGTGTGAGCACTGGTGTAGAGCAGAGGCAATGTTTCAACTCTGCGAACGCCTTCTGTTGAGATTCAAACCAAAAGAATTTTGCTTTCACTCCTCCTTTGGTGACTTGACTCAAGGGCCAAGTGATATGAGAGAACCCCAACACAAACCTGCAGTAGAAATTGGCAAGACCCACAAAGCTACGGAGCTTTGTCAGAGTGGCTGGAGCTGGCCAATCCCGAATGACTTGGATCTTGGATGGATCCACATGCACCCCTCGTTTATCAATAATGTATCCTAGATACTGAACCTGGGTCATGCCAAAAATGCATTTCTCCAAATTGGCAAATAGCTTATGTTAGTAAACTGTTTGGAGAACCAGTCAGATGTGGTGGATGTGCTCTTCCCAACTTTGGCTGAAGATCAAGATGTCATCCAAGTATACGACTACAAATGAGTTGGTGAATGGTCGCAAGATGTCATCCATCATCCTCATGAAGGTTGCAGGAGCATTCGTCAACCTGAAAGGCATAACCAACCATTCGAAAAGGCCCTCCTTGGATTTGAAGGCAAGCTTCCACACATCAGAGAGTTCGATTGGTATCTGGTGATATCCAGACTTCAAGTCGATCTTGCTGAAATATTTTGCCCCCTTGAGTTGGTCCAGAAAGTCATCAATTCATGGGATCGGGTACCTATTTCGGACAGTGATCTTGTTCAGCACCCGATAGTCAATACAGAGTCTCCAAGTCCCATCCTTCTTTTGTACCAACATGATCGGGCTCCCACAGGGTGATGAACTCGTCCAAATGTGACCTTTCTACAACAATTCCTGAATTTGGCTCTTGATTTCATCATTCTCCAGAACTGAGCGCCAATAGATTGGTCCATTGGGTAACGACGCACCTAGGGTCAAATCGATGGATTGCTTGAACTAATAGTGGAGAGGCACCCCTGCAGGGGAGGTGAAGATGTCCTCGTACTCCTCCACGACCTTGTCCATTCGTTGTTCTCGTGCAAAGGGGCCTTGTCTGGAGGTCGTGGCCACTGTCTTCTTCTTTCCTTAAGGGCGTATAATCAGGAAAACAAATTTCCCGGTTTTAGAAATGTGCTTACTGCGTTGTTTTGCAGTAACCAAAGAGATGGCAGTAGGTGATGCTACCTCTGGTATCATGTACAACTTATTTCCCAATGTAACAAGAACAATACGAGGCCTCGACTCATACATAGCATGTCGCTTCCACAAGTACAGTTGGCCTAATAATACATCACAAACATCAAGGGGAGCAACGTCCCATAATACCTCATCCGTAAAGGGCTTGATGTTGTATGGAAGGCGACATTGTTGGCTCACTCATAGATGCCATCCTTGGTAAAGCCACCCAATGGTGTATGGTTGTGGGTGTGCTATGGTCGGTAAGCCTAGCCGATTCACGACCTAGGCTGCAATGAGGTTCTTTTGGCTCCCGTTGTCGACAATGAACTGTAACGGGGAACCCTCTACCCACATCTGGGAGTGGAAGAGACGCTTCTCCTCCTCTGGAACTTTGGGTTCCTCCTTCTAGATCTTTGTGTTGGCAAGGGTGGCGTTGGGCTCCGCATCAATAATCTGCTTCCCTTTGTCATTCCCCTTGTCGGGTTCTGACTCAGAATCGGAGTATGCATCTGATTCTGAAGCCTTCAGCTCGGCCACCAGTGATTGCTTGGCCTGACACTCACTTGTGTTGTGGGTGGAGATCTTATGGAACTCACACCACTTTCCCATGTCCTTCTTCGGCTTCGTAGTGTTGTCCTTTTCTTGTGGCCTTGGTGGGTTGTCCTGGGTCATCCCCCCTGGCTTTGTCCTTTGTTATGTGGTTTGGGGGCACTTTTCCCTTGCTTCGGATTCGTAGATCCAAAGTCTCATTTCTTCTGTTTAAACTTCTGCTCAATCTTGGCAGCGTATGAGTACGCCGTGCCAAGCGAAGAGATGTCCAAGAACTCCATCTTGTCCTGGATGTATCTATGTAGGCAGTCGTGGTACTTGAGTACCAAATGTTTCTCAGAGTCCTTGATACCCAACTTCATGCGAAGGGTATGAAAAACATTGATAAACTTCGACACATCTTGGTCCCTTCCCTGTCGGAACATGGTCCACTTTATGTATTTTTCCTCGTAGCTCTTGACAGGGTAGTACTGCTCCTTGATGGCATCCCAGAATGAATTCCAGTGGGAGCTGGTGAAAACAGTGAGGTCGTACTTTCATCCTTTTGCTCACAATAGGTTTCCCACCAGTCCTTGACGTGGGGGTGGCTTTGAGAAGAGCAAAAGTAATCTTTTCTCGGCTGGAAAATCATGAACAAAAAATTCCTTCTAGCAGATTCAACCATTTATCTATGGTGTCTGCATCTATTTGGCCCTCAAATATGGGAATGTCAAAGTTTACTTGTACATTAAAAGGTGTGGAGCCTCCAAAGTGGTTGTTGGATGTGGATGCGCCGCCGATGGGCAAGTGTTGAAGGATCTGGGCAAAGTTATCCATCATCGGGTTCCTTTGTTTCTCGAGGGCCTCCTCAAGCAATATTTTGATAGGATCTCCTACTCTCTCGTCTTTCTTTTCTTCCCCCATGGGAGGCCATCGGGATTTACGAGGCTAGTCTTGCAAAGGTTCGACCAATTCAAGCCCTAACTCCTTATATCCCGACCTCGTTGGAGACATGCAAAGAAAAACAGAGAACGAGCAGACTGCTCTGATACCACTGACCCAAATTTAAATAGGAATGCAACAAATTATAGATATAACCATAAATACAGAGACGCAACAGAAATAACATTTCCTTTCATTAATATCAAATAATTAAATATGCTTACAAACAAAATGGAAATGAGACTAGCTCGGGTGATGGTAGCTTATCTTTGAGAAGAGATGTGGCGGCTACATGCCTCTGAACTCCGTTACAATGAGGCTCAAGGGCTATTTTATTATTGAACAATAAGAGAAAACCCTAAACAACCAAAACCCTAATCTGAGGAGATGTAACACCAAGAGTTTATGGGCCCCGTTGGGGTTAGCTGGGCAGCCAACTTCCAGAGGTCGTAACTTGGTCATATTATCTCCGTTTGACGTGCATGATACCTCATTGGAAAGATCTTTTTGAAGACTACAACTAAAAACGTTATTTCAATGAAATCGCCCATAGGAATATTGCCAAAAAAACATCATTTAGGGCCTTAAAACGGCTCCGAAATTTCAGGACCCGAAAAATTGCCAAAAATAGTAAACTGTGTTACAATTAAGAAAAATGAAAGACTGAGAGAAACAATGGTGGGGGTCCAAGTGGAATAGGTGGGTGGCCACCAATATCCACCTAGATCAAGCAGCTCGAGCAACTAAGATTGAGTTCAATATGTCAAAAGATAAGATACCAAATGAAGTTGAGCCTCCTCTATTTATAATTTGTGGGCCTCTTTTCCCATGTGGGCCCCCTCCCACTAGCAATTTGACTTTCCCTCCTTAGTCATTCGAACTTCCCTCTAAGGTGGTGCGTATTTCCTCATGTGGGTGGCCCCCACATCATGCCAACAAATCATTTCGACCCCTTTTTCCTTCCTGAGTCTTTTCCAAAAATCACATGGTTCCCATGGCCTCCAAAATTGTCAAAATTGTAGAATAAATAAACCTGTAACAATTTAATTTCAGAAGGGACATTACACAATCTCCGAAGGGTTTCCATTCGAGTACTCAGCCAAACATGTAATTTCTAGGATGCGAGTGCAACTGGAGTGTATTTGAAAAAATACACACCAAGAAGCGCAACAGGTTAAAACTTTAAATATTCCAAATTTCCAATTAATTTTTTGAATTCATTAAATAATATTTTTTATAATTATTACTTTATTATTTATAATTTATTAATTTATGACCCTTGTACAGGTTGGAGTCCCAATGACTTAATGACATGGTCTATGTCTACTACAATCTTTGATTGTGGGTGAGGCAACTTGAGAGGACATCTGATGTGGAGGCCATCTCATTGGATGGGATTGACACCACTGATGCATGGAGGGTTGAGGCGGAGAGGCCTCTCATGGAGTCGATTGTTGATTGGTTGGAGCAGGAGATAGTGGAGGGGGTAGAGGAGGTGGAGGTGACACCACCTACCCAAGCTAGCCCTATTACCAATAGAGGATGTGGTCTACCTCCTATAGCTCCTAGTTCTTCAGCTTCTCGAGCACAGCAAAATCCACTACTAACTCCACCGCCATCTACATCTAGAGGGAAAGCTATTACATTTTCTCGCAAGAGGGGCAGAGGAAATCCGTAGTATTAGTTATTTGGTTCATTTCATTGTATATGACATTATGACTCATGATATGAGATACATTTTATAATTTTTGTTGATATTTTGAGGTTGAGTTGGGTCTCAAGACTTAGTATTCAGGACATGATTCACTGTTGTGTGATGTAGCACTAGAAACGATATTACACATCTTATATATTAGTTCTTTTATCATAGTTATGTGTCAATGCATTTATTTTATTTTGTAGATGCTTTAGATATTAAAAAAATAAATGTTTTTGTATTTGCCGATTTTTTCCCGATTTTTCTGATTTTTTCTGATTTCGGACTTTCATCGATTTAATCCCAGTCGCGATGTTCGCAACACTGGTTTATTTGCTATGGAAAACAAAGAATAAAATCACAACTACAATTTTCACCATGAAAATGTTGCGGAAAATAAAATGATGGAACTGAGAAATATACAGCACACACACACACAAATTTGACACATTTATTTTTGGACAAATATCCCGGAAAAAACCCAATGTGGGAATACAGGTGTAGCAGATGAGGGTTTTATTATTATGCAATAGTGAATAATTTCAGTACAATCTCTGGATGCCCAAACTGACAATCCAACAGTAAGAAAATCTAACAAAAAATTATTGAGGGAATATTTCCCTTCTCCACAAGCAATGTTCGCACAAACTGCCTAAGAAAAACTTGCCGTCCAAACCCTTGTGCTGGTCCTCTGTGCATACCCTCACATGTGTGGCTCGAAGTTGCCTCTAATCAAGACGTCCTTCTTGTTGTTGTTGCTAGAAGTTACTCCCTGCCCCTAGAACTTGAATCGACCTCCTTAGCAAAATCAAACTACTCACTGAAGTTGCCAGCGTAGTCCCTGCGCAACCTTTGTTGCCTCTCTGGAACTACAAACTTCCTCCAGAATCATTTCTACTGCTCCCTCTCAGCCTCTGCATCCCTTCTTACTTGAACATCTCTCCTTCTTGAATCACTGTAACTGGGTAGCTCGATCTGCTAAGGAAACTTTCTCTCCAAGTGTGTCTCTCCTTAACCCCATCGATATGCTCTTATAATCTCTCATCGGTGAACCAACGACCATGATTAGATCCCCATCAATGGCTAAGATCATCTCCAATTTGATCCATGTGAGTTTCTAGAGAATTCTCACCTTTCTCAATTAATTTTTGTTAATTAATCATTTTTCCTAAGTTAGACTTAGGAAATATTTAATTATTGATCAATTAACTTATTTGAGCCATCTCTAAGTGTTTTCTCCTAAAACTTTTTCTAGGCTTTGGAGATCTCGTGTTCTTTAGCCTCCTTGACCAAAGTTGAGACTAGAATCCCTGTCTAATACTACAAAACTAACATAAGGGGTTGGCAAAGTTATGAATAAAATAATACAAAATATTAAATAATTAAAAATATATATAATAATAAAATAATAAAAATAAAAATAATAATTAATTATTTATTAGTAAAATCATTAACTATGAAAGGTTGAAGTCAAAAGACGTGACCATAAATCCCTTGTGGCCTGCCAATGCCTATATAGGTAAACCACCGCTAGGCAATGTAATCACCATTCGATTCAATATAATAAAAATTACTTTTTACATTACACACAAAATACACTTCTAGGTAGGGAGGATTGTGATGCTCCTACTTAGCAATTTTTCTTAATTACTATTTTTGCACAATTTTGAGTTTTTCTAGGACGAACTTAGGAAAAATGGGTTAGGACGACCCCACTTTGCAACTTTTGGCTAAGGGAGGCTCCAACATAGGAAAAGGGGAACAAATCAAAGTTCTAGTGGATGGTGGGGGCCACCCTAAGAGGAATACACACCCCTTGGAGCAAAACGCACTTGTGGAGAGAGAGGGACATGAGGAGGTCGATGTATGGGACCCACAAGGACAGAGAAGAGTCTCAATGATAAATAGGAGAATACATCATTTTCGGGCTTTTTGATCATTTGACAATTGAACTCTCTTGTATGCTTGAGCTGTTGAGCCAAGTCTACACAATGTTGTTCAACACACGAAATTTATGAGGGTAGATCTCACCTCCATCTTCAGTGGACCTTGAGTGCCACCCTAGGGGAGCTATTGCTACACTTAGGAGTTGTTCTAGGAGATTCTACAAGGGAATTCGTGCTATTCTTGGAGCAGATTGGGCACAAGAGAAGGAATATGCACAACTTGGAGGGGAAGCTATAGTGCAGGATGCATTATGGGCTTCTAGGAGCACATTTCCTTGATATTTTGCAGCAATTTTGTAGTGGTTTCAAGGGCTGACTTGGTGGCCATTCCTCGGGCCGAATTTATCTCTTTCGGGGCATGTGCAAAGGTGGTTCAGCTGACCTACGCAGTCCCTTGAGGAACAAGGTTGTTGTGGGGGGGATTGACCAGGGGATTGAGGCTGAGATTTTCCAAGAGTCATAAGGGATATTTTAAAGGGATTTCTCAGTGTTTTGGGGGCCTTTGGTAGAAAATTTTGTTAAATTTAGATAAGAATGGTATGTTTTATGCTTAGCACAATTACTTCAATGTACTTTAAGCAACCCAATGACAATTTCCAAATTAATAGCAATCACATTGATAGTAACTATAGATAGAACATAAAATAAAATGCAGAAGACAAGAGGACACTAGATTTGGCAGATGCCAGGGAAAAACCCTAATGTGGGGAAACCTTTTGATCAATTCTTCTTATTATTATATCAAATGTTTAGCACAGAGAGAGAGAGTACAAATAGTGAAAGTTGACTTTCCAAATCAAAGTCAAAACAACCCTGTCAAATTTGCAATCAAACTCAGCCCTAACTAGAAAGTCAAAGATGGTCAACACAACAACAAAACTTCTCCTTTGAAGCTCGGTCAAAGGCAGTGAAACTCAGCCTCGAATAGTGGTCAAAGTCAGCCCAAAAAAGTCATAAAATCTACGGTCAAACTTGGTCAACCTGAAGTCAACATTGCGATCAAACAAGCCTACAGTCAACATGGATCAAAGTGCTCCTTTTTCCTTGGTCTTGTGCCCAAAAATGTGGCCTGCTCGGACATAAATTTACCCTGAAAATCAAATTCAAAAGATGCCCAAAAAGTCAAAGTCAATGTTGGTCAAACCCTAGTCAAACTACAGAAAATTCTGAAATTTTTGGCCCTGAAATTCGTCTTCCTTGCCACACGTGTGAGTGAAAAGATTTGCACAATAGTTGTACGAACCAACGAGAGAAGGAGAGATAAGAATGTGTGAGTGATGATGATGCCAAATGAGGATAGAGGTCACTTGTATTTATACAAGTCATTGAGGGTGAAATGACATGTCCCTAGGGCTTCATGAGCCTACATGATAATGTGGCCGACCTGAACAAATTGCACATGTGTGTGCATAAATTAAAAAACACACTTCTGCTTGTCCAAATTAGATGATCTTTAAATCAATTTTGGTCCTCTCGAAAAGAGGAATTCAATACAATCATCATCTCCATCAAATGAGCTGTCTAAAGTGGAATTTGGCCATAGTTCCCAATTTTAACACTCCCTCTCAACTAGGGAGAATTCCACCTTCCAATCCATCCATCATCATGCCATCTTGTCGTCATGTACCATCTCTATATCTCAACTCATCTCTGCTCTGTTGAACACTAATATGAATAATGAAGAAGAATCGATCGAGAGTGAGTCACAAGACCTTACCACTCTCCACTGACAAAAGTCAATCCAGAGGTAGAACCTCAATCAGACTTGATACCAGATCAAGTTGTTAAACACCATGCATCCTAGACATAGCGAGTATGACAATACAAGGTGCGTCCATCGATAGTGCTATGGTCCCTATCCACTTTTCCCAACTCATTGGCCAGATGAGAGGTACTTCCCATGAGTCTCGAACTACATGGGTAGGATGTATGTTGGGGCAACAACAAGAGAAGGTGAATCACTCATCCTATGGATATGTCAAGCATAAGGGAAGGTGAACCACTCACCTAACACACATGTGTCATCAATTGTAGGGGAAGGTGAACCACACACCCTACACACATGTCAACCATCATGGGGTATCACAGGGGAAGGTGAACCACTCACCGTGTACACACCGCACCAATAAGGGAAGGTGAGCAACTCACCCTATGGCCACTCATAGCTCCAAGAAGTACCCCAAGCCTCCAGGAGCTCCCAGAGCTCAACTCAAGCGGGACCCTCATGGGAGGTCTTTCCACGACTCCAAGTCTCACTCGAAAGGCTAAGAATTTGACCTTCCTTAAGGGTTTCGTGAGGATGTCTGCGACCTGCTCATTAGACCTAATGTGTCGGAGCCTTATTTCTCCTTGTTGTACCATATCCCAAATAAAGTGGTACCTGATATCATTGTGCTTGGAGCGTCGCAGAACATAGGATTCTCTGAAGGGTGAATCCCACTCTGGTTGTCCCAGAAGATCATGGTGGTATCCAACACGTGCTCAAATAGTTCGCTGAACAGATTCCTCAACCAAACAACTTCACAACATGCCATACTAGCTGCAATGTATTCAACCTCGATGGTGCTTAAAGCAACTAATTTCTACTTCCTGATCATCCACAAAATTGAAGTAGATCCCAATGAGAAGCAACATGCTGATGTGATCTTTCGATCCACCACACTGCCAAACCAGTCAACATCAGTATATCCATGTAGCTTCAAATTCCTGACAGTGTATCTCACTCCATAGTTGATCGTGCCACAGAGATATCTCAAGAGATTCTTAACAACAATCCAATGTATGTGATGAGGTTCAACCATAAATTGACTCAACGTATTCACAACGAAGCGTATGTCCAGACTAGATTTTACCAAGAACATCAGGGCCCCCACAAGTTGTCTATATTCAGAAAGGTTTGCCAATTTGGGCCCAGCAACACTATCACATAGCTTCTTGAAATTGAGTTCCATCGGAGTAGAAACAAACTTGCGATCCATCATCCCACATCTCTCGAGTAGCTTCATAATGTATTTTCCTTGAGAAAGGAAAATCTCACCTGGTTGTTTCCAAACCTCCAGGCCTAGGAAGTAGTGCATCAGTCCTACGTCCTTCATCTCGAAATTAGAAGCCAACTCCCTCTTGCATTGATAAATGAGAGGGTCTACACTTGTCAAAATGAGATTATCTACATAAAGGACAAAAATGAGAGGCATGCCCTTTTCAACTTTGAAGTATAGGTTAGGATCAGCATCGCTCCTCATAAATCCGAGCTTCATAAGATAGCTATCAATCCTCTCATACCAAGCCCTAGGATCTTGTTTCAACCCATAGAGGGTTTTCTTCAACCTAAATATGCGTGTCCTTCGATTTTGTACTTCGAACCCATGAGGTTGTTCTAAGTAGACTTCCGCCTTAAGTGAGCCATGCAAGAAAGAAATTTTAACGTCCATTTGATGTAGGTTCCATCCTTGAGTGGCAACAAGAGAAATAATAGATTGGATAGTGATATATCAGGCAATTGGTGTAAATATCTCGTCATAGTCCGCTCCTTCCTTTTGAGAGAAGCCTCGAGCAACGAACCTGGCCTTATATTTCTAAGCACTCCCATCTGCTCCATGTTTGATTTTGTATAGCCATTTTGAGGTGACTATAAAATTTTCCTTCGATCTAGGCACCACATCCTAGACATCATTTTTCATGATAGATTCATATTCCTCATTCATCACTTCCTTCTAGACTTGGTTCTCTATGGCTTCTTTGAACGTACATGGCTCAGTTTGAACAATAGTACTCATAGCAGCTAAGTACCCTTGATACCTGTTTGGTTTCTTACTTTCACAAAATGTCCCTCTTAGAGCAATATGTCTTTCAACATCTTCAAGAGTATCTTTGAACCACAAAGGTCTTTTCCTTGAGGTAGAGGATCACCAGGAGGCGGATCAATGGGATCCATCAGGCCTTCAACATCTAGCATAGGATCATTCATTGGAGGTTCATCATGCTTTTCTGTAGCATCATCATTATTCTTCCTTGGAATGGAGATATTTCTAGCTTTCCCAAGGGCAATGTCTTCATCGAAGGTGACATCATGGCTTACTTCCACAACTCTTTGACCAGGCAAATAGATTCTATATGCCTTTGAATTTTCACTGTACCCCACAAGTATGCCTTTCTTCCCAGATGCTTTCAAATTGTTTCTTTTCTCTTTAGACACATGAAAATCAATGGGACAACAAAATATTCTAAAATGTGGGCTCCTATTTTGAACATACACGATAGTGTTGGCAGCTTCTCCCCATAAGAACTTCTGAAGACCTTGATCATGGAGCATGGCATGGGTGGCTTCCATGATTGATCGATTATTCATTCCAGTAACTCCATTTTACTCAGGAGCGTATGGAACAATTGTATCCCTCTTAATGCCAACCTCTTTGCAAAATCCATTGAATTCATTTGATTCATATTCAGTTCCATTGTTTGTCCTCAATATCTTGATTTTCTTCTTTGCATGAGCGGAGAAAGCAGTAGGTTCATTTCCATTTGAAGGCTTGTCTCTTTCCATCGTCCTCGTCTCCTCTTGAATGCATCTAGCCAATAATTCATCGAAACTAGGAATCCTGTCATTGTTGAGAATGGTGGTGTTAAACACATCCTATGCTCTTGAAAGACCTCCAAGTGCAATGCGAGTGAGCTCCCTATCAACAATAACTTCTCAAATAGATAGTAGGTCATTCTTGATTTGTGTTATTCTCATAAAGTAGGATTGGATAGACTCCCCTTTATCCATCTTGATGTCCTTCAACTTGTTCTTGAGAAAGAGAATTTGATTTGCATTGTTTACTTTGAACATCCCAACCAGCTTATCATACATCTCCTTAGATGTTCCCAAATCATAAATATAGGCAACCAAATGCTTTTGAATGGAGTCCATGATAATTCTCTTAGCTTTGACCTCACCTTTTCTAAACTTCGTCTTAGCAGCAACTAGTGCATTTTGTTGAAGGATCTAGGGCAAAGTAGTGTAGTGTGATTCTTCGTTACTTGATAACAATTTGTGGAGTCTTTTTACATTTTCTAGTTAGCTTAATCTTCTTCTCATTATTATTATTGCATGTATGTGTACTTCATCAAACTGCTACCAAAACATAAGAACAAGAACACAAAATGTTGGCTCTCTGCCAGGGCCAAAACCTCTCTTCTCTTGAGAGGAAGACCCTTTAGTGAATTTCTCTTATTGAAGCTTCTATTGATCAATGCCAAACCCTAGACCCCTGACAAGAATATCCTCCAAGCACAAGTCAAGTCCTTTCAAGATCACTTACTCTTGCAACACTTCATCTTCTTCCTTCCGGCACTTTGTCTTCCTCTCTTCAGCACTTCTTCCGGCAACAATAGAGACCTTAGATTGTGTGTTCTAGGATGATCCTTGACCTCTTCTTCCTTCGCTTGAGATGGAGTCTTTCTACCTTAGGATGATGACCTTCTAGCCTTCCAACCGAGCATTTTTCTCTTGAAAACTATTGCAGACACAGGACAACAACAATGCAGCCCTAATTCCTCGCACGTGTGGAGGATTCTCTTCGCTAAACCATGTTAGACTTGTCTTCTACCCTTCGCTTGCATACCCTTCTTCCACGCTTGAGAGAGTGGGCTTGTAGGCATATTTTGCACCCAAAACAATGAGATATGATGAACTGTACTTTTTTTCTATCACATCCACAGGGACTGCTCTCCTTTCCTTGCACGTGTGGCTGTAACTAGTCCTTTAATCCTTTGGTTTCATCCTTCCTTTCTTCGCTGCCTTGGAGACCACCTTCTTCTCTTTTTGGTGCCTTTTTCCTTGCCTTGTACCCTCGCATATCTCAGAGGATTGCATTGTCCTTTTGAGGGAGTGGACAACCTCTATATATAGAGGTTTGTCCCTTGTTTTAGGCCAACTTGTAGGCCTACTTGTAGCTTTGAGGCCGACTTGATTTTCTTGCTGCAATAGGTGCTTTTAATGGTGTCATTGCCTCTTTTGATGGTGTCTTTGCTTGGAGGATACTTGACTTTGCTTGGAGGTGTCTTCTTTGACTTTTATATATGAATATACATAATGCAACATACCCTTAAGGTCTTCAAACTTTTTCTTTTGACCATTTGACTCACTTATAGCACTTTGACATGTGCTAGACCTACTTCAACGAGCAAGAAACTCATTGACATATATATACAAATATCAAAAGTACATTTATGAAAACCGAACCTAGTTAGATTTCCTTCAACACTCCCTCTTAACTAGGGAGGTATTCATACAACATTACAAGGTGTTTGGCAATTATCAATCTTGAAGAATTCACATAAGAGAAACCGGATTAGCATTCCATTTGTTATAGCATCATACCCATCAACATTGTCATAGTGCAAGGCCTTGACTAATAGCTCCATCTCTCTAGAAGATCATGAGCTACAATGCTGGCGAGACCAATGATTTGTAGACACCTTCATCATTGTCTCTCAAGGTACATACTCAACCGGGTGTTCTCCGAGTATGACCTTCTAGGACCATTCTTATCTTGGCTTCCCATCCCTCAAAGAATATTGGTCCTCTTGCCTACTCTTGTATTGGATTCTCTACACATCCTCAAAGAGTATCAGATGCTAGAAGATTACCTAATGCTCCCATTCTTTCTTCCCAAGTGAAGATAAGAATGCTATGTCTATCTTGTGTCTACATTTCCATTTATGGCCTTCATCTAAACTTACGGTTGTTGGTTCTAGTCTAGTGCATGACCCATGAAATGGAAAACACAATAGTCACTCCTTTGTAATTAGGGGTGATCCAAAACTCCCTCTTAATCAGGGACCTGTCAGAGCTCCCTCTTAACTGGGGGCTCTTTCCTTCATCAACAACTTCTTCTTCGCGGGTCCTTTAGCTGTTTGATCTCCTTCCTTTCTTGATGTCATGAAGTCTTTGTTCGAACTTCTTCTAGGTAGGGCACCATCCATCGATCACTTTCCTCCTTGGTTTATCATGTCATTGCTTCCTTCGAGGAAAGTGACTTTCATGTCATACATCAGGTTTTTCTTGTCATCTTGTCCATGCTTCAAAATATTCTTCTCATGGATGCTTTGTTGTACTTTCTTGTTTACATGCTTTGACCTAGTAGCCCATTATGACTTCATCCTGATATTGCTTCAACATTTCTTTTTCATTTGTTGGATGATTTCTTCATCACGACATCCTTGTAGAGTAGGATCAGTTATCTACACCCTTTATATCTCCAAGGCCTTCATAGGTGTCAAGGGTCCTTTCCTCCTTTATTAGAGTTGTCTTGCCTTGTTTTGGGAGATATCTTCAAAGTATCTTGTCAGATAGTGATTCTTGGTGATCATGGTGTTCTTCCACATCCTTTATCTCTTTCTTAATTTGTTGCTTCTCAGATAGATAGGTCAACTATCTAATGCTTCTTGTGAGAGCATTCCTTTATTGCTTGCTTTCTGGACTTGTCAACATTTCTTCTTACTTCTTAGTTAGCAATCTTATGCTCCTTATGTGAGCATATTCTTTTGTTGACCTTCATTGCAATGTGGTACATGCCTTCGAGCATGTCTATGGTGAAAGAGATAATTTCATACTTGATCATGTTATAGAACTATTCCCATGACTCAATAACATACAAATGATAACATGACTAAACCTCTGATGTATACATACCTCATCTTGATTCTCCTTTGATCACCTTAGCTTCATTTGGTTGTCCTTGGTGTGGCCCTTCTTGCTTCATCTTAGCTTGCCTGCATATCATCCTTTTCTTGAATCCCATGAATGGGATTCCCAATGAGACATCTGCTTTGGTCCATGAACCTTCTTTTGAAGATTCCATCATAGGATCTTAAAGATCCTTGCCTTGCAAATGTTTCTTTTCTTTTTGATGATGGAGGTCTTCTAAGATTCTTAATCGTGATCAATTTTCCTTTCATCGTGGATGAGGTCCTATACTAGGTATGATTTCTCTACATGATTATCTTGGGCTATATCTATTATGCTCCTATATTCTAGAAGATATTTCTACCCATGTATTTGTGTTCTTATTATAAATGCTACATCTTCATGAGTATCTAGAACTCTATGTACTTCATGCTTCTAGATTCTAGAGGGTTTTTCTAGCCATGCAATTTTATTCTATTCCTACATGCTCCTATACTACTCAAAACTTTCAAATAAGTCTAGAAGTAAAGAGTTTGACCTAGTCATAGTAGAGATCTGGAGCATCTTCCTTGTTTTGCTTCTTTCCTTCTTCATTCATCTCTTGAATTATGTGAGCTTCTTCTCTCTTTCTTTTGTTGTTGTTGTCCTTCTTGGCATCCAAAACATTGGATTTTGGGCATGCCTTTATTGTTTGTTCTTCGTGGACCAAACTTGCCAAATTTACCCTTTCTCTTGGCCATGTTAGCAATTGCTTGCTCATTTGATCCCACATCTTCCTTTTCCTTAAGTCTAGTTTCCTTTGTTCTGCATAGAAACAACATTTCACTAAGAGTGGTTGCTTCTTTCTTGGCATATATGCTTGATGTGAAGTTGCCCCAATCCTTAGGTACAACATTGAGTACTACAGTTGTCAACTCTCTGTCAAACATGACTTCCCCAAGCTCTTGAAGTTGATCTCTCATTTTAGAGATTTTCATGAAGTAGGGAGCTATTCCTTCCTTTGTTATCTGCATCTTGTATAATTCATTCATCAGAGATAATACTTCTTCGGTTATGGATACCGAGAATAGCTCTACTAGCTTATCATAAGTTTCTTTTGATGTCTCAAACTTGGAGACATAAGGAATGAGAGAGTCTTTGATTGATTCTATCGGAATCCTTAGAGCTCTTGTCTCATCCTTATTGTACTTGGTTAAGGCTTGAGTCTGTTCCTTAGCAGGGATAGTGATATTCCCTTTGACATGCTCTAGGAGTTCATTCTCCTTGAGTAGTAGATCGGTCCTCTTCTTCCATGCAAGAAAGTTATTGGTACCAACCAATTTATTGCTTTCCTTGCAAAAGGACATTGATGTATATTCAAAAGGGGACATGTACTTACTTGATAGATTTTGAGATGTGATGGATTTGCTTCCTCCTTGAAGACTTGACGGCTTGATGTAGGTCCTGCTTCAATATGCTCTTCTTTGTAGGTGCCTTTATATAAGTCTCTTCTTCTAGCTTTATAGACCTTCTTGATAAATGATGGATTGTATGCCCTTCTTGACCTTGAAGTGATTGAGACTTCTAGGCTTGATGCTTCAACTTTTGTAGATGCTTTTCCTTGATGAGTGTTCTTGAGTTGCCCTTTCCTTGATGTGTCGCCTTAGCTCCGATACCATGTTGAAGAATCTAGGGCAAAGTAGTGTAGTGTGATTCTTCGTTACTTGATAACAATTTGTGGAGTCCTTTTACTTTTTCTAGTTACCTTAATATTCTTCTTCTTCTTATTAATGCATGTCTGTGTACTTCATCAAACTGCTACTAAAACATAAGAACAAGAACACAAGATCTTGGCTTTCTGTCAGGGTCAAAACCTCTCTTCTCTTGATAGGAAAACCATTTAATGAATTTCTCTTATTGAAGCTTCTATTGATCAATGCCAAACCCTAGACCCCTGACAAGAGTATCCTCCAAGCACAAGTCAAGTCCTTTCAAGATCACTTCCTCTTACAACACTTCACCTTCTTCCTTGGAAGCTTTGTCTTCCTCTCTTCGGCATTTCTTCTGGCAACTGTAGAGACCTTAGATTGTGTGTTCTAGGATGATCCTTAACCTCTTCTTCCTTCACTTGAGATGGAGTCCTTCTACCTTAGGATGATGACCTTCTAGCTTTCCAACCAAACCTTTTTCTCTTGACAACTATTGCAGACTTAGGGCAACAACAATGCAACCCTAATTATTCACACGTGTGGAGGATTCTCTTCAATAAACAATGCTAGACTTGTCTTCTACCCTTCGCTTGCATACCCTTCTTCCACGCTTGAGAGAGAGGCCTTGTAGGCCTATTTTGCACCCAAAACAATGAGATATGGTGAACTGTAATTTTCTAAAGTCACATCCGCAAGGACTGCTCTCCTTTCCTTGCACGTGTGGCTGTAACTAGTCCTTTAATCCTTCGGTTTTATCCTTCCTTTCTTCGCCGCCTTGGAGACCTCTTCTTCTCTTTTTGGTGCCTTTTTCCTTGCCTTGTACCCTCGCAGATTTCAGAGGATTGTGTTGCCCTTTTGAGGGAGTGGACAACCTTTATATATAGAGGTCTGTCCCTCCTATTAGGCCAACTTGTAGGTTGACTTCTAGCTTTGAGGCCGACTTGATTTTCTTGCTACAATAGGTGCTTTTAATGGTGTTGTTGCCTCTTTTGATGGTGTCTTTGCTTGGAGGATACTTGACTGTGCTTGGAGGTGTTTTCTTTGACTTTTATACATGAATATACATAATGTAGCATACCCTTAAGGTCTTCAACCTTTTTCTTTTGACCATTTGACTCAACTATAGCACTTTGACATGTTCTAGACCTACTTCAATGAGCAAGAAACTCATTGACATATATTATAAAAATAATATTTATTTTCTTGAATAAATACAAATATCAAAAGTACATTTATGAAAACCAAACCTAGTTATATTTCCTTCAACACTCCCTCTTAACTAGGGAGGTATTCATACAACATTACAAGGTGTTTGGCTATTATCAATCTTGAAAAATTCACATAAGAGAAACCGGATTAGCATTCCATCTGTTATAGCATCATATCCATAAACATTGTCATAGTGCAAGGCCTTAACTAACAACTCCATCTCTCTACAAGATCATGAGCTACAATGCTACCGAGACCAATGATTTATAGACACCTTCATCATTTTCTCTCAAGGTACATACCCACCCGGGTGTTCTCCGAGTATGACCTTCTAGGACTATTCTTATCGCAAGTTCCCATCCCTTGAAGAATATGGTCCTCTTGCCTACTCTTGTCTTGGATACCCTACACATCCTCAAAGAGTATTAGATGTCAGATGATTACCTAATCCTCCCATTCTTTCTCTCCAAGTGAAGACACGAATTTTGTGTCTATCCTATGTTTACATTTTCATTCATGGCCTTCATCTAGACTTACGGTTGTTGGTCCTGGTCTAGTCAATGACCCATGAAATGGAAACCACAATCGTCACTCCTTTGTAATTAGGGGTGATCCAAAACTCCCTCTTGATCAAGGACCTGTCAGAGCTTCCTCTTGATTGGGGACTCTTTCCTTCATCAGCAACTTCTTCTTGGTGGGTCCTTCAGCTGCTTGATCTTCTTCTTTTCTTGATGTCATGAAGTCTTTGTTCGCACTTCTTCTAGGTAGGGCACCATCCATCGATCACTTTCCTCCCTGGTTTGTCATGTCATTGCTTCCTTCGAGGAAAGTGGCTTTCATGTCATACATCAGGTTTTTCTTGTCATCTTGGCTACCCATTTGTTATCTTGTCCATGCTTCAGAATATTCTTCTCATGGATGCTTTGTTATACTGTTTGTTTACATGCTTTGACCTAGTAGCCCATTATGACTTCATCCTGATATTGCTTCAACATTGCTTTTTCATTTGCTAGATGATTTCTTCATCATGACATCTTTGTAGAATAGAATCAGTTATCTGCACCCTTTATATCTCCAAGGCCTTCATAGGCGTCAAGAGTCCTTTCTTCCTTTATTAGAGTTGTCTTGCCTTCTTTCGGGAGATATCTTCAAAGTATCTTGTCAGATAGTGATTCTCGGTGATCATGGTGTTCTTCCACATGCTTTATCTCTTTCTTGATTTGCTTCTTCTCAAATAGATAGGTCAACCATCTAATGCTTCTTGTGAGAGAATTCCTTTATTGCTTGCTTTCTGGACTTGTCAGCATTTCTTCTTGCTTCTTAGTAAGCAATCTTATGCTCCTTATGTGAGCATATTCTTTTGTTGACCTTCATTGCAATGTGGTACATGCCTTCGAGCATGTCTATGGTGAAAGAGATTCTTTCATACTTGATCATGTTATAGAACTATTCCCATGACTCAATAATATACAAATGATAACATGACTAAACCTTTGATGTATACATACCTCATCTTGATTCTCCTTTGATCATCTTAGCTTCATTTGGTTGTCCTTGGTGTAGCCCTTCTTGCTTCATCTTAGCTTGCCTGCATATCATCCTTTTCTTGAATCCCATGAATGGGATTCCGAATGAGACATCTGCTTTGGTCCATGAACCTTCTTTTGAAGATCCATCATAGGATCTTAAATATCCTTGCCTTGCAAATGTTTCTTTTCTTTTTGATGATGGTGGTAGATTCTAAGATTCTTAATCATGATCAATCTTCCTTTCATCGTGGATAAGGTCCTATACTAGGTATGACTTCTCTACATGGTTATCTTGGACTATATCTGTCATGCTCCTATATTCTAGAAGATATTTCTACCCATGCATTTTTGTTCTTATTATAAATGCTACATCTTCACTAGTATCTAGAACTCTATGTACTTCATGCTTCTAGATTTTAGAGGGTTTTTCTAGCCATGCAATTTTATTCTATTCCTAAATGCTCCTATACTACTCAAAACTTTCAAAGAAGTCTAGAAGTAAGGAGTTTGACCTAGTCATAGTAGAGATCCGGAGGATCTTCCTTCTTTTGTTTCTTTCTTTCTTCTTTCATCTCTTGAATTATGTGAGCTTCTTCTCTCTTTCTTTTGTTGTTGTTATCCTTCTTAATCTTAGGACAATTCCTTCTATAGTGTCCATATGCTTCGCATCCAGAATATTGGATTTTGGACATGTCTTTATTGTTTGTTTGTCGTGGACCAAACTTGCCAAATTTACCCTTTCTCTTGGCCATGTTAGAAAATGCTTGCTCCTTTGATCCCACATCTTCCTTTTCCTTAAGTATGGTTTCCTCTGTTCTACATAAAGACCACATTTCACTGAGAGTGGTTGCTTCCTTCTTGGCATATATGCTTGATGTGAAGTTGCCCCAATCCTCAGGTACAACATTGAGTACTACAGTTGTCAACTCTCTGTCAGACATGACTTCCCCAAGCTCTTGAAGTTGATCTCTCATTTCAGAGGTTTTCATGAAGTAGGGAGCTATTCCTTCCTTTGTTATCTGCATCTTGTATAATTCATTCATCAGTGATACTACTTCTCCGGTTGTGGATACCGAGAATAGCTCTACTAGCTTATCATAAGTTTCTTTTGATGTCTCAAACTTCGATACATAAGGAATGAGAGAGTCTTTGATTGATTCTATCAGAATCCTTTGAGCTCTTGTCTCATCCTTATTGTATTTGGCTAAGGCTTGAGTCTGTTCCTTAGCAGGGATAGTGATATTCCCTTTGACATGCTCTACAAGTTCATTCTCCTTGAGTAGTAGATCAATCCTCTTCTTCCATGAAAGAAAGTTATTGGTACCTATTGTCGCACAGAATGTCTAGGCAACGCGACAATGGCTTAGATCGGGGGCTGTCACCCTGATCCCCAATCTCTCTGTTTAAGCTGTCTCCCTACAGCAAGCTAAGGGGGGTAGACCCTATGGAAAAATGGAATGATGAAGAACTAGTTGGGAACCAACCAATTCAGGAGACACAGCAAGGCGATCAAGTACTTGATTAAGATTTAGAAAGACTTAGGATTTGATTAGATTTTAAACAATTAATACCAGTCCGTTATGGAGTCAACTATCTTGCTAGAAAATTTAGGACCAAGTAATTGATTTGCAACTGCTGCTTGGATGAATGACTATCTTATATGAAGTACAGATCCTAAAGCTAATATGAGATGGAAGAATCTTGGTTAATTTTAGTTAAATGCCTATCTAAGTTTTAACCCTTTGATCCTTTCTGTAATAAGCTTGATTTCGTAGTAATTGGCAGAAATGTGTGATTAATGATACCTCTCCTGAAAATCTAACATACCCGGTGCCTATGGTGCTGCAAAGAGTTGTGGCTCTGAGGACTGCAAGGTCACCGTTTCAAGCACTATTAAAAGCAGGCTTCTCAAGCAAAGATGGATGGATACCTATTTCTCTATCAACCAAGCTTATGATTGAAAGTAAATTTTATTTATGCAAAACTAACTTATATGCAAATGCACCAGATGATGAGAAGAAATTAGACCCGAAGATTAGAAACACTTGTGTCGCAAAAGCCCTTAATCACCAAAACAAATTGCTTGCATTATTAGATGAGACTTAAAAATAAACCCCTGAAAATATTACAATTAAACCACAAGCTTATTTCAAATCTTTTTTGATACAATTATAGCTCAAAGAGAACAAAAACTTCTTTGCAATCAATGTCAACAAATGCTCAAAAAATACTCAATTTATGAAACAAAAAATATGCATTTTATCACAATTCCATGACAGAGTACTTAATTTTCATAAATTAGTTTTTAGGACAGTAGTAAGAGAAACTTTATGACAACAGCAATATGACAATGAAAACAGTAAGCTATCAATGATATTTTTATTTCAAAAATTTACCGAAAATTTTCTAAACTTGCCCACATGAATTATATAAAATTTTCAACTTGTTATGATGTGATTTCCATAATTATATTAGATCTGATATATTTATTACAACCAGCAATTAAAACACGAAATAAGCCTAATGATGAATACCCAACTCAAAAAATTAATTCTTTAATGTATTAGACAACTTAGGAACTGATTTTAGGCTACCCACATGAAATTTTGTCATTGTTATATTTCAAACTTTAGAAACAGAATTATTCAAAGATAGCAGTTACCCAAAATGTAGATCTAGGCCAATTTTTTGATACACATCAAATATAAATGACTTATTAATGTTTTTAGCAATTTTTTTAGTTAATTTCAAACCACTTAGATGTGTTTTTCACCACTATTAGAAAGGTATATGACTGTTGTAACAAACAGTGAGGAAAAGGATGGTTTAGAGATCAAACCCTTAGGCCTTAGGCCTTGAAGATCACTTGCCCAAGTTGCCAAAAAAAATTCAATACCTGAAACACAAATTTTTACCAAATTTTCTGCAAAATCCCTCCAATGATTAGCTTTAGAAAATCAAATATTCAAATAAAAAATGGAGCAAGGAGAATCTAGGGCCAATGAGAGCTAGCACTTGGGCTAGGAGAAGGTAGATTTGGGCTTAGGAGCCCCAAAACTTGAAACCCTTGCTCTGAAAAATCTATTTTCCTTCAAATCTTCAGATTTATTACAAAAATTTTAATGGCTCGCCTTGCAAAAATATTTGGGACAAGATACTACCCTCTAGGGTTTAGATCTATCTCAAAACCCCCAGATCTGCTTGAAAAAATCTCAGATCTGAAGATTTACTTGGTTGATTTCCCAGATCTATTCATGCAAACAATCTTTGAGTCTGGATTTTGCCCTCCAGGGTCTAAATCTAGCTTAGATCTAAAAAAATTCTTGGTTGATTTCTTAGATCTATTCCTGCACACAATTTTTGAGCCCAGATCTTGCCCTCCAGGCTCTAGATCTAACTCAGATCTGAAGATTTTCTTGGTTGATTTCTCAGATCTATTCTTGCACAAGTGAAAAGAGAAAAACCCAATACCCAATATGTACAAAAATAGAGAAAATCCCAAAAACCCAAGTGTTAAAATTCAAAATTATGTTACAAAATTTCAGATCTACACAAGTAAATAACAGATTTATACAAATAATTTACAGATCTATCAGATCTAAGGAGTATGGGTCCAACTCTGCTCCGAGATATGATAATCTAAGGCTCTTAATAGCCAGATCTAACAAAATTTCCACAAATTATTTAAAAGATTTTGAAATTTTAGAGAGGTACTAGCCCAAAAACACCTTGCAAAAAAAATATTATTTTTAAATAAATCCTTAGGCTTATATGAAGTAGGTTCTTCAGAAAATGTGTTGAGAGTTGGCTGGTCCAACCGAGGACTATCCCCAAACGCTCAATGAGAATCTGAGAGATCTTCTACAAACACTAGATCAACCATCAAATCAAGTAGAGAAATAGAACAACAATAAAATTCTGAAGAAATAGAAATACCTGCTACTTCAATCAAAATTAAAAAATGTTACCCTAGATCCAACAAACTGAATAAGATACTTGTATTCAGATTATTTTAAGAGAGCTATTGTTTGATAGTTTTCACATAATATTAAGCAGAAATTAAAACAATGTTACCATAAATTCATGAAGAGGAACACTACAACACGTTGAAACCCCAAAGACTTTTGCATTAATTCTAAAAAGTATACAAGAGAGCTTGAGAGCTTAGTACACGATCCAGAGATCGGATGAATTGACTGACAAATGAATTCCTATTTAAAGATAAATCCTCCAACGGTTAGTTCGAGTGATCCTTGTCAAATCAATCTCGACCGTTGATGACGATCAAAATTTCTTTCAATCTCATCCGTCAAAATTTTAAATTCTTGAGGAAATTCGAATTTTTCAATTAAATGCATTTTAATTAATTCAAAAATTAAACTTTTGAATTAATTTCCTCAAAATTTTGACTTTGCCTCAACCCTAGAGACCAAAGGTTTAAAATTTAGCAAAATAATTAATTTATCTTAGTCCCACACCTTTTAAAATTTGAATTTTAAGGACCGTCGAATTTTGCCTTTGGAGAATTTAAACTTACCTAAAACCTAGAATTAATTAAATTTTTGGCTTAGGATTTTAATTAATTTTTAGTCAGAGAATTTAATTAATTAACCTATGAGGAGATAAATTATTTTTTCCAACCCTCAAGGCACTTTATATCATAATTTTCATATTTTTACATCATCAGGGGGAAAACCCATTTGAAAAAGACCCTCACAGACTACCCATTTCTGCAACACAAATATAATCCAGCAGACCAAGTAATTTGTAATAAAATAATCTAACCAAATAGTTAGGATTATTCCCAAATCACTTTTACATAGACTTGATCTATAACACTAGGACTCGCCTAAGATCCCAATGACAAAATCCATTTCAGCTTTGGGTTAAGGCTGAAAGAAAACTTTGTCGACCATTCGAGAATGGATCTGTAAGACAAAAAACCTCTCGGAATGTAGATCATCACTAGGAAGTAGGTTTACCTAGGCAATTACATACATGACATGGATCTGTTGAGATTATTTACATCATATACATGCAAAATGGGTTTACATTATAACATGATCCTCAGGCTGATGACGATAACTGGACGACACGAACACATCAATCAGGCACTATCCCTTTTGCAAAAAAATGGGGTGTACTGCTATGGGTTGTTGACATGTAGTAGTCAACAGTACCCACCAATTTATTGCTTTCCTTGCAAAAAACCATTGATGTATATTCAGAAGGGGACATGTACTTACTTATATATTTTGAGATGTGATGGATTTGCTTCCTCTTTGAAGACTTGATGGCTTGATGTAGGTCCTGCTTCAATCTGCTCTTCTTTGTAGGTGCGTTTATATAAGTCTCTTCTTCTAGCTTTGTAGACCTTCTTGATAAATGATGGATTGTATACCCTTCTTGACCCTGAAGTGATTAAGACTTCTAGGCTTGATGCTTCAACTTTTGTAGATTCTTTTCCTTGAAGAGTGTTCTTGAGTTGCCCTTTCCTTGATGTGTCACCTTAGCTCCGATACCATGTTGAAGAATCTAGGGCAAAGTAGTGTAGTGTGATTCTTCGTTACTTGATAACAATTTGTGGAGTCTTTTTACTTTTTCTAGTTAGCTTAATCTTCTTCTTTTTCTTATTAATGCATGTGTGTGTACTTCATCAAACTGCTACCAAAACATAAGAACAAGAACACAAGATGTTGGCTCTCTGCCAGGGCCAAAACCTCTCTTCTCTTGAGAGGAAAACCCTTTAGTGAATTTCTCTTATTGAAGCTTCTATTGATCAATGCCAAACCCTAGACCCCTGACAAGAGTATCCTCCAAGCACAAGTCAAGTCCTTTCAAGATCACTTCCTCTTGCAACACTTCATCCTCTTCCTTCCAGCACTTTGTCTTCCTCTCTTCGGCACTTCTTCCGGCAACTGTAGAGACCTTAGATTGTGTGTTCTAGGATGATCCTTGACCTCTTCTTCCTTCGCTTGAGATGGAGTCTTTCTACCTTAGGATGATGACCTTCTATCCTTCCAACCGAACCTTTTTCTCTTGAAAACTATTGCAAACTTAGGGCAACAACAATGCAGCCCTAATTCTTCGCACGTGTGGAGGATTCTCTTCACTAAACCATGTTAGACTTGTCTTCTACCCTTCGCTTGCATACCCTTCTTCCACGCTTGAGAGAGAGGCCTTGTAGGCCTATTTTGCACCCAAAACAATGTGATATGGTGAATTATAATTTTCTGTTGTCACATCTGCAGGGACTGCTCTCCTTTCCTCGCATGTGTGGCTCTAACTAGTCCTTTAATCCTTCAGTTTTATCCTTCCTTTCTTCGCTGCCTTGGAGACCTTCTTCTTCTCTTTTTGGTGCCTTTTTCCTTGCCTTGTACCCTCGCATATTTCAGAGGATTGCATTGTCCTTTTGAGGGAGTGGACAACCTCTATATATAGAGGTATGTCCCTCCTTTTAGGCCAACTTGTAGCTTTGAGGTTGACTTGATTTTCTTGCTGCAATAGGTGCTTTTAATGGTGTCATTGCCTCTTTTGATGGTGTCTTTGCTTGGAGGATACTTGACTTTGCTTGGAGGTGTCTCCTTTGACTTTTATACATGAATATACATAATGTAACATACCCTTAAGGTCTTCAACCTTTTTCTTTTGACCATTTGACTCACCTATAGCACTTTAACATGTGCTAGACCTACTTCAATGAGCAAGAAACTCATTGACATATATTATAAAAATAATATTTATTTTCTTGAATAAATACAAATATCAAAAGCACATTTATGAAAAGCGAACCTAGTTACATTTCCTTCAACACATTTGAAGGAGGCTCCACCACTTTTCCTTGCACATAGTCCAATACTTCATGCTCCTCCAAAGTCGGGTCCAAAGTCATCTTCCATGAATGATAGTCAGATTTTTCATTAAGTTTGTCCTTAGTCTTGAAGTAAGATGAAAAAGCCATTGAAACTTGTCCAATAAATCTCTTTTGGTGATTGCTTTTCTCTCTCTTGCTTGGGCTTTGTCTTCACCTGGGATCTAATACCATGTAAAATTTAGATAACAATGGTATGTTCTATGTTTAGCACAATTACTTCAATATACTTTAAGCAACCCAATTACAATTTCCAAATTAATAGCAATCACATTAATCATAAAACACATTGACAGTAACTGTAGATAGAACATAAAATAAAATGCAAAAGACAAGCCAAGACAAGAGGACACTAGATTTGGCGAATGCCAGGGAAAAACCCCAATATGGGGAAAACCCTTTGATCAATTCTTCTTATTATATTTCAGACGTTCAGCACAAAGAGAGAGTACAGAAAGTCAAAGTTGACTTGCCAAATGAAAGTCAAAACAACCTTTTCAAATTTGCAGCCAACTGTAGTCAAACTTACCCCTAACCAGAAAGTCAAAGATTTTCAACACAGTAGCAAAATTTCTCCTTTGAAGCTCAATCAAAGGCAGTCAAACTCGGTCTCCAACAGTGGTCAAAGTCAACCCAAAATCGTCATAAAATCTATAGACAAAATTTGTCCATCTAAAGTCAACACTGTGGTCAAACAGGGTTGCGGTCAACGTAGGTCAAAGTGCTCCTTTTGCCTCGGTTCTTGTGCCCAAAAATGTGGCCTGCTGAGACAGAAATTCACCCTAAAAATCAAAGTCAAAAGACGTCGAGAAAGTCAAAGTCAACTCTGCTCAAACCTTGGTCAAACTGCAAAAAATTCTGAAATTTTTGGCCTAGAAATTGTCTTGAAATTCGTCCTCCTTTCCACACGTGTGAGTGAGAAGATTTGCCCGACAGCTGTACGAACCAATGAGAGAAGGAGAGAAGAATGTGTGAGTGATGATGATGCCAAATGAGGTGAAAGGTCACTTGTATTTATACAAGTCGTTGAGGGTGAAGTGACATGTCTCTTGGGCTTCATGAGCGTACATGATGATGTGGCTGACCTGAACAAATTGCACGTGGGGGCATAAATTCAAAAACATACTTCTGCTTGTCCAAATTAGATGATCTTTAGATCAATTTTCGTCCTTTCAAAAAGAGGAATTCAATGCAATCATCATCTCCATCAAATGCACTGGCTAAAGAGGAATTTGGCCCTAGTTTTCAATTTTAACAAATTTACAGATGGTGTGAATACCCATCTAGAGGAGGAACTCACACTATTTGGGGGCATTTTTGGGATGTTGGAACCAGGCCCAACCCTTTGTTTGTCTTTGTGGGTTTGGCAAGGAGAGCCCACAATTAATTTTACATAATTTTTTGAGCACTCTAGAGGGGTCAAACATTAGTTCCTTTCCAGCCAGCAATAACAAAATTTCAGGACCAGCGCAGGGGTTGAAGGAGAAGTACTTCCTAGCATCCAGGCATCACATTTTCTCACCTAAGATTTGTCTAGCTTGCTTTAGCAAGCCTAGGTGCACATATTCCATGCATATATTGTACTCTCTTTGATTGATTATAAAATGGCTCAATTTGGTGCAGGCTTTGGTAAATTTATGAGTGTTTAACTATATATTTGGAATTTTGTCTTGCATGTTGTGTTTTGCTTGATTATCACTGTTAATTTCCTAGTAGGAATATTGCAATTGGTAATTGTTTGTTCTTGCTGTCCTTTCCGGCAAATCTGTGGATAGCAAGGACTGTCCTTTGGACTGTCATCTTTGGGCAGATTTGTGGACAGCGAGTTGTGAAAATTCCTAATCCTCAAAGAACCCCTACTGCAGCAAATCTGAATTTACTTCACCTACTTGATTTTAATATACATTATCAAGTTGTTTTTCGCATAACACTGAAGCAAATTACTTTAAATGTTTGATTTCATGAAACACAAAACTGAACAAAGAACAAGATACATAGGACAGTTATTTTTGGACAAAATAGTCCCTGGAAAAACCCAATGCGGGAAAACCAGTGAAGCAGCTCTGAGGGTTTTCTATGATTAAGCAATAATTCTGAATACAAATGTTGGATGCCCTCCCGGCAATCTAGTGATAGAGAAATACAATAGCGGAAAATCTAATTGGGTTTTACCTCACTTCACCATGCAGATTCTGGCAGATTCTGCCTGATACAGCAGCAAAACTGGCTAACCCCCACTACCTTTGCACTAGCCCTGTGTAGGCCCTGCATCTGCCCTACAGGCTCAACGTTATCTTTGCACTGTCTCTTCTACCCACTGTGTCAACCTTCTCGACTGTTCCGGCAGTTCCCCGACAGTTTTGGCTATCTGCATGGAGGACAGCTTCAGCTTCTGCGCTGGCCCTTCTAGATCTGTGTTAGGCTTGTGTGGGCTCAGATTGGCCTAGCGTCAGTCCTCTTAGCTGTTGCGCTGCCTCCAGTAGCTTCTCTCCACCTCTCTGTCAGTGTTCCCGAACTATCCCTGCCCCTCTGCTGGAAGATCTCCCCAATCGATTTTCCTCCTGAGAACTTCTCACCTCAAAAAATCGATTTCCTCAATCTCTCAGTGTGTGTTTCTAAATGAACCCCAAGCCTGCTTCGTATATTTTTCTCGAAGAGACTTCAACAGCCGAGATTAAGTCTCTAATCAACGACTAAGATTAAACATGACTTGATCCGCCTTCTAGATCATTCTCAATCATATTTTGATTAATACCCATTAATATTTTAATTTTCCTAAGTTTAGACTTAGGAACCTCATTAAAAATATTAATTATTTTAATAAAATAAAATCCGGGTGGAATTTCACCAAACGGTTTATGGGTTTTTAGAACTCATGTGCCTTAGTCTCTCCACCAATTTTTATGGCTAGAGCACATCCGATGCTACCAAAAACTAACACACGTGCCTCTTACCTTGATGATTTTTTGGGACCGAATTTGGCAAGGAGAGAGTAGTGGTGGATTTTGCATATGGGCACCTGAACAAACAACTTAAAGAGCCATCAAATTTTCACAATTGTAGTCCTATAAAAAATTTCTTCTCCTTTGGAGAATCCTTAAGGATTTCTCTCTTTTGTAACTTACTGTCATATCGTATGTTTGCTTAGAAGGGAGTTTTAGATATTTCTTTTGGTCTTGATCTCATTTTGTGAGAGAGATCAAGCCAAACATTGTAATTTTTGTAACTTTTGAGCAAAATTTAGATCATTTTGTAACATTTTGAAGGAGTGTCATTTGCCTTGAGGGAATCATTTGTAAACTCCTATCGAAAACCACTCTTTATCCCTCACTTTGATAAGGGGGATCTAATCTAATAAAAGACACATTTTTCTTGAGAGTTAGGGGGTTTTCCCCCTAAGCATCCCCTTCCCCCATTTGGGGAAGACCCTTGTGTGTTACTTGAGTGGTTCTCTTCTTGTGTGATCTAAAATTAGAGTAGAGTAGATTTAACACCAAATGCATTCAATTTCATTTATAAGCTATTCCAGTTACTTTATATATTTGATTTGACTTACTTTCCATTTCATTGTACATCTATCTAGTTTACTATTTTAATTTACTCATTCATTTTAATTTCAAGCATTTCAAATCCTACACTAGATATTTACTTTGCATTTCTTTCTTAGAGCAATAATTTACCTCCAGCTTAACTGGTTGAAGTAGTAATTAGGGACCATCCATCCCCATTGTCTCCTTACTCTGAGATCCAGGCCGGGGAAAGGATAAGGTCTAGGGAAGGGAGTTACTTTGAGACATGTTTAAACAATCTTTCAATCTAATTCACTTAACTTCAAGCGACAACCTTACTAAATCTAAAATTTACGAAGAACATCTCCTTACAACACAAAGTAGGATTGATACCTGGATTTATGCTTTATCTGCTCTCTTATTTCACAAGTCTTGTTTATTTTGAGTAATCATCATTATTTCAAGTATCATTTGTTGAACATCTTGTTGCATTTCCAAGTATTTTCATTTATTGTACTTGCTAGTTTCTTATTTCCCACTTTTACTTTTAAAGGCATTGGTATTTTGGGGCATCTTTATTTCAAGCATTTCTTTCCAAGCATCGATTTTCAAAGTTATCATCTTGGATCATTTGCTTAGCAAGTACTTCCAATTTGGCACTGGTCTATTTCCTTCATCTTGTAATATTTATACTTGTGGATGTATATGCTCATTAAACCCATGATTGTGTTTTCATTCTTTTAATGCTCTACATAGTTGACTTGTATCTTGGTCATTTTCACTAACTCCTAGAACTTAATTAGTTAAGCCTTAGTTTTTCTTGTAGGGCACACCTCCCTTGGCTTCGACTAGGAGTGAGCATAGATGGAGGAGTTGCGAATTGAGTGACAACCTCAACTAGAGACTTACCCCCAAGGCCACACCAAGTGGAGTTAAATATTTTCTCCACAATAAGCCCAGATGTGGATTAAGGTGGCAACAAATGGAAACCAAGCTTTAGAAAAGCACTGCTTTTCATCCACAAACCAATGATAGTCAACAGAAAATTGATACATCTACTCTAAGGATATTGTAGCAAATGCCCTAAGCTTTGGGATGAGTAGTTGCATTATGTACAACATTCCTATAATCGTGCCATACATTCTTCTACTTAGAGGTCTCCTTTTGAGACATGTTTTGGCTATTTGCCTAAGTCTCATTTGGACTTTGCTTTGAGGAACAATTCGGTGGTGGATGGACATAGCAATGCAGAGAAAGCCACAAAGTTCATCCAGAAGATCTAATTGGTTCATCAAGTTGTGTGGGAACAATTCGAAAGGAACCAAGCTAAGTATAAGATTATGCATGACAAGCATTAGGTTGATCATCATTTCCAATTCGGTGATCAAGTTTGATTATATATCAACAAAGAACATCTTAAAGGTGAAGGAAAAAAACTCAAACCAATTAGGTATGGTTTGTTTACAATTTGAAAAAGATTGATGAGAATGCTTTTCGGTTAGATTTACGTCCATATTTGAAAATGCATATCAACAAAGAATATTTTAAAGGTGAAGGAAAACAAGCTCAAACCAATCAGGTATGGTCCATTTACAATTTTGAAAAAGATTGATGAGAATGCTTTTCGGTTAGATTTACCTCCATATTTGCAGATGCATTCAATGGTGTTCAAAAATTGAAACCATATGAGCCTCCTATGATTATGGATTAAGATAAGAATGTTCAAGTTCCTTTTGTATATGATTTTTCTCTTGAATATCTCAATGAGTTGTAGGAAGTTATTATTTTTTACAGGAAAGTGAGGATTTCACGAAGAGGTGAAGTGGACATTGGAATATATTTGTGTGGATCTAAAATAAATACATCAATGTAAAGCATGATGGATGGAAATAAGAAAAGTGAGGGAGTTGTACCCTTGCTAAATAAAATCAAACTTTCGGTGGTCCAAAAACTTCTTAATGGGGAGGATTGATCCAAGAAGATTCTCATAACCAATCCAAATTGATGATCTCAAATGCTAATGAAAAGGTCTCCATGTCGAAAAGTTCATCAAAAGCTTTCCAACACAATTTGAATGGACTCAAAGGGACATGTACATAATATCCTTCCAATTTGCACATAATTATATATTTTAAAGGAAAAATAAAAATAATGTGAACTCCAGCTTAAGATGAATCTGAAGATTTACTTTGCTTATACTTGTCTCAGACACAAAAATTTAAAAGAATAAATGTACCCATGTGATTGCTTATACTCCAATTCAGAAACTTACATTTCTGTTTCCTTAGGTCTAGGGCACAATCTATGGGTTTTATCTATCTACGTGTATCCTGGAAGACCTTCTTGCAACATCCTCAAGATACCGTAGAAAGCATTCTAGAAATAGGATGCACAGCATCAGGTTCGTTGCCCATTACAGCTTTAAATTAAAATCTCGATCTATGGAAGATAGTTGTCCATTTCAAAAAATTGCCAGGTATTAGGTAATGGGGGTATGTGGATGTCAACGCGGGACCACCTAAACTACTAACAGCAGTCAACAGGTGTGGCACTGAAAACAAATTTTTTAAACTGGCACTCAAAACCACATTTTGGGGTAAAAAATTCATGTAAAATCCAACTAAAAACCTAGTCATAGTTTCAAAGCAGGAACTTGCCAGCATGAACTTTCACCATTTCAAAACTAACTCGAATCCTCAGAATTTTTTAACAGATCCAGATCTTTGGATTTTTCTGAATAACAGTGGGTGAACGAAAATTTTACCACTTACATCTCGTCATATTTTATTTTCCCATTCTTTTTGCGTTAATTGGCAGTTTGCATGTATCGCATGAATTCCAAATGTAGACAACTCGTGCAACATCATAAATGTTACAGGGAGTTATTATTGTTGGCAGCAACGCTCCAACCTCCACGTGTCTTTCACATTGACAGATTTCTAGACATTGAAGATTGGGGTAAACATGTTTGGAAAACGATACCATTAATATTGTTATGTCAAGCAGTTCCAAGTATTCGAGTGTAAGCATGCAATTGACAATGGAATTGCTCATCTCCATAACCCGTGGTAATTCTAAGTAATCTACACCTGCTGTTTTAGTATCCTACTTTTTCAACTGACTTAACAGTCTGATGGAACTGGGGAAACCTATCCATCGGAAGCAATTAAAAATCCTCTATTACTTAAGCTCCATAGATTACCGATGGAACTGGCCAAACATGTTGAAATTCAAAAGTGTCAATTCCTCTCAACTCATTAGGTTAGAGAGAAAATCCGACAGCTTTTCCACCATTGCGCGTTCTCTCTCTCTTTAAGCAGCATCCTCAGAATAATTAGCTTTCCAATAGCATCTATCAAATTTTTTTTTACCTTATGCCCAGTAAAATTACTTATTGCATTAACCGCTTATGTGCAATATGGGGAGGCAATTCCTAAATACTCGAACCCGATTGATGAGAAGACAGGGACTAGCTGCTATGCAGCGCCCCCTTGTTTCATAAGCAATCGGTCAATGTAGATCCTTCGAAAACTAGAGATAGTTCTTACCTGAATGGCAACATATTTCGGACTTTCGGAGCATTGGGCATATCCATAAATAGAGAATTTGTAAAGAAGGTAAGACGGCGTCGCGCTTCTAAGTTGGCAGGAACATCCAAAGCAGATTCCTTGACTGTTAATAGCAAATGAAGTCTCTTAATCTGTCAAAACATACAATTGCCATCTTTTTAGGGATGAATTCACTCTCTGTGTCCAATATTGATCAATCCAAAATATTTACCTGCTCGTCCCATGCATCATAGCGTGGGTAAGGATAGCGTACAAATGCAAATAACGGGGTCCTTTCAGTCTGATCAATTCTGGTTCCATCTTGTATTGGTTGTGAACCATCGGTTGAATGCAAAAATCTGTATTGTACAATTATATGAGAATTGATAAAAATACAAACAATGTTTCTAACAATTTTCAGAGAAATGATAGAAAGGCAACTCACTTATGACCATCTATCATGATATCTTCAGTAACCACCTCTAGCATATCTTGAAGAAGAAGAGCAACTGTGTCTCCGGAAATTACTTCAGTATCATTTTTCAACTGCAACATGTAAATGTTCAAGTAAGCTGTACAACTAAGTTATCATCATGATAACAACAAGCATGATGCTATATTCACTGAAAGCACTTATACCAGATATTCTACTAGCTGCACAAACTTGTGGTACAGCAAAGGAAGCTCGCTCATCTTAACATTCTCCAGCAGGGTATTATTCTCAATATGCATATCCACTTCCTCAATTATTTCCTGAACGACCCTGAGAAGAGAACACAAGTCATGTGGGTAACTATACTAAAATCATAAAAGCTGAAGAAACAATCTCAGAGCATACTACAAGCCAGAGACTTAAAAGAAAATTCTACCTGCATTTGAATCAAGAATAACAGTAACAATTTCCAAAAATAAAAGCTAGTTTATTAAAGGAAACAGACTTAAATCATCAAGATAAACAGCCATCAGCTCTCAGAAAGAATCAAAAGAAGAGTGTAATGGTCCTATTCTTGCAAAATAATTAAATGTTCGTACCTTTTCTCGTTTTCACCGATGATAATGCTTTTAAGAACATGCTTGGATGATTCATAACATTCTTTCACAGCCCATCCCATGTTTTCATCAGCATTTATATTTTTTTGCAGAGCTGCATCGTTTCCTTTGAAATCTTTTGCCATGTCCAATGCTATAGGTATCTGGACTTGTATGGGAATAGCCATAAGAAGGTAATTGTTAGGAATGAACTGTTTTCAGTAAAAAAGAATATGAAGAAACAAATGTACCTTGCCAGCAAGTAAACATGGTGGCCATTGCACAAAGTGAAAACCGGCATCTGTAGAATATGGTAAAACCAAGAGATCCATCTCCCTGAACAAGATGTAATCTGGTCAAGGCCTCATCAATTTTAGTTACTAACTTTTAATTTTTAATTGTAGAACAGAATGTTACCTATTGTTTATCAAATCCTCTTCACGAAAACTAGCAATGACTTGATTCCATATCTGGGCAAAATTTGCAGCCTCATTTTTTTTCACTGGCTTGGCCTGCAACATCCAGAACATAATTTATCTTAAAATACTACCAATCATTAGGTTGGTGTCCAGCAAAAAGCAATGTTGAGGCAAAAGCCCATTTGCAGGAAAGCTTAGAGCTTCTTGAAAATTCTCCTTTTCAATTCTGGCAATAATGAGTCATGACCAGCCAACTCTGACTCAATCCTGGCAAACATTTCCAAGATTATTGATGAGGCAGTTGATTCAGCCATACTAGTGTCAATTTGAACACATGATAAACAAGTCTGCATTCAATAGAAATAAAATGCTACAGCAGAACTAAATAGATAGTTAAACACCTAAGAAAACTGTTGGATCTGCAACCATAATATTTAGGATTGACTGTTCAAAAGTTAAGACATGGCATATCACATGCTTGATTCAAAACATTGTTACCCCTCATTTTAATGATTGCACTTGTGACATTTATCACAAGGATCAAGATTGCAAGATGACATTGTTGGATCATTTGATGGACTTGTTATCCTTTATACTAGCAGGGGTACCTATACATTCATTTCTGAATTTTTGCACCATTGTAAGCCCAAGGTCATAGGTTAAAGCTATGAAACAATTGTGTGAGGCCTTGTAACATATATCCTAGAGTTTGTTTGGTCGGACCATGGCCAATTCCTTTGAGTTCATCTCTGTTCCTTTTGTCCTAGATAGGATTGGGGACCTTTGATGGGCTTATATGAGGACTCATGGTTTTGGAGGAGCCTTCTTTTTGTAGGGGTTATTACTAGTGTAGGGGCTCCAGTCCATGTCAAGTGTGCCTATGTCATTCCACATGATTATGAGTCTATTGAGTCTACGGGTGGTCTTGGATTTAGTGTAGTGTCCCTCAGATGTTTCTAAGACATGGTAGTCTTACAATCAGTGACATTTCACACTTCCAAAGACACTTCATGTTTCACAATGCAAAGTGGTCTCGAAAGTCAAAAAATCAACAGGGTCTCAGATTGTAGAGCTTGAAGAGAGGATTACATCCCACATGGAAATTTTCCATTTGATGAACACATTCTCAAGATATGACTAGTCAAAGCTAGTCAAACAGGTGGAACATCTTTCCAGGGGCAAAATAGGTGGAGCATTGATGTATTTTAGACAAGCATTATGTCAAAAATGGTCTAAACAATGAGAGAAACAAAACCCATGTCTTGGTTTTTGTACTTCCTAAAGGGTGTTAAAGATCCTCAATTTGACCATTATTATTGCGTTTTGACCCGGGTGATATGGAAAATATTTTGTAATGTCCCAATCTAGGAAAAATAGTGTTATGCAAAGCAAACAATAAAAACAACACCATAAAATTGAAACATTCAATGCACACCCATAAAAAGTCCAGGAATAACCATCAGTTGAGCCATTTTATTATAATATAAGAGCAAAGTACAATAATGTGGAAGTGGTGCACCTAGGCTTGCCTCAATGGCAAGTGTGATGAAGCCCAGGTAGTAATATGCAATGTTCCACCAAGACTCCGAGACGAGGAGACGCGGGTGCAGGGAGACATATAAGGGGGACGTGTGGGAGTACCCTCAAATTTTAGGGAAATTTATGGGGGACAGAGGGACGTTAGGGCATATAATTTTTATCTTTATATATATATATTTCAAATTCATATTCAATAATGAAAACATAAATACAATGATACATACATAATTGAATTAAATAATGAAATACATTGATCCATACTCATCATCCTTACTAATACATCCATGATTCATCAATAGAAAAGAGATTCAATAATGAAATACTCTGATCCATATTCATCATTCATTATTCACCATTCTAGAATCTACATTGATTTAAAAAGTAAATTCATCATTCATCATTCTAGATTCTAAATTGATTTAAAATTAAATTCATCATTCATCATTCTAGAATCTAATTAGTACTAAGCAAAATAGACTATAATAGATACTGAAATCTGAAGACTAGAATAGTAAATTGATATAACTAAAATTCAAAAATAGCGGAGTGATGAGTTTAAAAGTCACTCTAAAGTAGACAGAGGGCTTGCTGCTCTTCATTAAATACTAATTCTATACCCTTGTACATGACAAAATGCAATGGAAACATTGCAATCCATCGAATCCTGAATTCCTAAAAAACTATTAAGTCTGCTGGATTTTGATCGAGATCTAAAATTCTACTTTCTCCATATGAAATCCAATGAGGTCGGAACCACTCTCAAACATCTCGAGTCATTTCATGGTAATGTTAAAAATTTAAGTAAAAGTGACATTTACCTTTATCTTTCATGATGAAAATGAAAGATAAAGGTAAATGTCACTTTTACTTTAAGAATTTAACATTACCATGAAATGCATAGCATTAGTAGGACAATATGGTCAAATACTAGGTTTCCCCTGTCATAAATCATTGTTTACAAGCAAATTTAAGGGGGGTGGTCGCGTCCCCCACACTAGGGAAACGTTCCCCCCTACGTCTCCCCACATCTCCCCAAATGGGGGACGTGGGGAAACGTTTGCCTAGACGTCCCGGGTGTGTGGGGTGCAAGGGGTGCATGCCCCCGACCCTCAGGGATGCGTCCCCGTGAAACACTAGTAATATGTCAAGCCCAGATGGCACAAATAGCTACTGCAATGATGCCCTGCAATGCTTTTGTGAAGCTGTGATGTCTACTGCCAAAATGCTGCTGGAAACCCCACCTCCAGTGCTCAGAAAATTCCAGGAAATTAACCCCGACCTCTCCACCCAATACCCAAAATAACCCACGAAGGAATTGGCCAAATGTTGACCTCGGAATTTCGGCCCAAATTCCCCTAGCTCCTCTAGATGCTAGCTGAGTTGGGACCCCTGTTTGACCCCATAGATCTGCCCAGAAAATTCTGCAAAATTAGCCCCAAGCACCTCAACCAAAACCCTCCAAAACCCAGAAAGGGGTTGGCCTAGTTCTGACCCCCGAAATTCGGCCACCAAATACCACGTCCTCCTCCAAGTGCTGGGAAATACGACCTGCCTATAGCTCGCTGGAAAAACCATGCCAATCACTCCAAAGGTTGAGATATGTGAAAATTCCTCAGCCGAAATCCCTACTGCAGCAACTGATGATATTACTCTGATTTGTTAAATTCCTTTAAACAAATTACTTGTTGTTTCCTACAGCAAATATTGTAATACATACATTGCAACCTTCACTTAATTAAATATTATACGGAAACAAGAGACTAAGCAAGAAAGAAAATACAACACAATTGACACCATTATTTTTGGACAAATGTCCCTGGAAAAACCCAATGCGGGAAAACCGGTGTAGCAGATCTAAGGGTTTATTATTATTAAGCAATAGCAAATTCTGAATACATCTTTGAATACCTCTTGGGTTATTAAGTTATAGAGAGAAATACTGGCAAAAAGATTTGTGAGATTACCTCACACAATCACTGAGAAAATCCAGGCTGATTCGAACACTGGATGAAGTGCCTTTAGCAGGTCCTACACTGCCTCTGCGCAGCCCTCACGCAGTTCCTGCGTCAACCTCTCTAGGCACTGCATCACCCAGTTTGCTAATCGATTTGCTGCTTGGAGTCTCTGCTCTTAGTCTCCCAGTCCCACATCTCGGCTCCCAGCTCCTAAAACTGACTCTGTCGAGCAAAATCTCAGACTCTCTCTCACCCTCAGCATGGCCCTTCGTGGTCTTGCGTCAACCTCCGCATGAGAGTTGCTGGATCACTCTCTGCGGATGACTCTCGAGCTGAGAAAATCTCTCACTCAGGATGCTATCCCTGCCCCTCTCTACAAGAAATCTCCTCGATCAAAACTTCCTCATGAGAACTTTTGACTTCAAGTATTCAATCTCTTGATCTCTCGATGTCTTTTCCAAATGACTCTCAAGCTCCCTTAAATAATCTTCTCGTTGACATTCAACGGCTCAGATTAAAAGCTAATGAATGGCTAAGATCATTTTAGCTTGATCCTTGTCTTCTTCTAGAAGTTACACCCACAATTAGATTAATACCCATTAATATTTTTAATTTCCTAAGTTTAGACTTAGGGTCCCATTAAAAAAATATTAATTATTTTAATAAAATTGTCTCTGGGTGGAATTTCCCAAAACTTTTTATGGGTTCTTTGGAATACATGTGCCCAAGCCTCCCTGCAAAATTTGAGGCCTAGAGCACATCCAATGCTACCCCAAATCAACATGATATTGTGAAAATTTCTGAATCTTTACAAACAGAAATCCTACTGCAGTTATTGATTTAACAACTCCTACTTGTTATTTCATTCAGCAAGTTATTTAATTACATAAATAATGATGTAAATTTTATTGCAGACTACACTGACATACAAATCATAAACTAAAACAATAGATGAGACAAACACATAAGGGACACTGTTATTTTTGGACAACACGTCCTCGGAAAAACCCAATGCGGGAAAACCGGTGAAGCAAATAAAGGGTTTGTATTATTAAGCAAGCAGAATCTGAGTACAACAGGTTGCCTCTCAAACCAGCTAACCTTACAGAGAAATCACGACAACAAGAAATACATACGAGGGTTTACCTCGTTCCCCAAGTCACAGCTAATTCAATGAGCGATCTAGCTCCTCCCGGCAGATACTATGAAGTTCCTACGCAATCACTGCGTGGGCCAACGTCTTGCCTTCAAAAGACTGCATCACCCCTTTTGATGGTTCGATTTGGTGGAGGAAGACTATTGTTCAGCCCTCCAAGCTCAAAACCTTGCTTCTCCAACAAAATCTCATACTTCTTACGAATTCTCTACACTGCCACTGCAAGAGACCTTGCCGATCTGCATCAGCTCTGCGTGAGCCCTTCCTGGGTTGCGTAGGCCTCTGCACTGCCTTTTTGATGCTCAGGCTGCCTCTCTGCCATGTACTCTTTAGCTCAGAACTTCCTCGCCAATCCAAATCTCTGCTTATGCCCCTCTCACTGCAACTCAGATCACTTGTTCGATTTTCTCAGCAAACCACGCCCCAGAAAAATTGAACTGACTGATCAACTTGGTGTATCTCCAACTGACCCTCAAGCCTCCTCTTATACTTTTCCTATTGATGAATCAACAACCGAGATTACGTATCTAATCAACGGCTAAGATTAAGTTAGACTTGATCCTCGTCTCTTAGAAGCTTCTCACCCATATTTTCATTAAAACCCATTAATATTTTTATTTTCCTAAGTTTAGACTTAGGAACCCCATTAAAAAATATTAATTATTTTAATAAAATACAATCCAAGTGGAATTTCGCCAAACGATTTTGGGTCTTGGAGATCTCATGTGTTCTAGCCCCTCCACAAAATTTCGAAGCTAGAGCACATCCAATGCTACCCAAAGAATCAACACTCTTTCATAGCGAGGAATGTGCTCTAGCAATACTTCCCACTAGAAGTATCACATTGATCCACGACATTGGTCCTCTGCGTTGCTAATGCTCGGACTGCTGCCCCTCATCCACTGCATTGCTACAATCTGTACTGCTGCCCATGACACTACCATTGTCTCTGCTACATCAATACTGCAACTCCCTCTCAAATTTTAATATGCTGCATCATGTTGCCCCTAGGACTACCACTGCTAACTGTTGCACTGCAACTTAGTTGCTGAGAAGTAAGCAATTGAAAATCCACCCAACAGTTGACATGCTAGTTAGTCTGGATACCCCGTGATGTTGAAGCTGCCTATGCTACTAATTTGTGTTGACCCTCTGATGCTATTGCGCTGTTGTTGTATCTATTTTGTGCCTCTCGCACTGCTCAACACTCTATTGCGCTGCTTCAAACTTTGGCACTCTAGCTCTGCCACTATCGCTCCATCATCCCTCACACCATGTGACTCTCGTCATTCTGCTACTGTCATTAAGGGCTCCCGTAGCTGTATGTGATCTAAGAGTTTGGGCACTTCAAGGATCGTGCCCTAATGTAGTCCTCCCGACTACAACTAAATGTTGCCCCACCTCTTCTTTAAAGGTGCATGAGCACTCATGGTGCAATCCTCATCATCGTCTTCCTTGTCAGCTTTCCCTGGAGCAGCCTTTGAGTCAGACTTGTCTTCCTTGCCCTTCTTCTGAGGGCACTGAGTGGCGAAATGTCCCAGATCCCCACATCTGAAGCATCTGACTTTGGATATATCGTTCTTTTTCCTCTTCCGTTGCCCTTGTTGTCCTGCTGATGCGAGAGCTGCATCTTCCTCTTCCTCCTCCTTGACTCTGATTCCTTTGCCACTACTTCCCGCCTTGGTTAACCATCTGATCTCTTCCTATCGAAGAGTTGCCCACATCTCCTCCCAACTGGGGAGAGAAGCCCTGCCCAAGATGCTCTTGACAAAGGTCTCTCAGTCTTCAATGACTGCATTCAAAACAGTCCTGACCATGTATTCAGGATCTAGTGTAGACCCTACAAAAGTTAGCTCGTCTCAGATCTCTTGCAACCTAAGAAGGAAGGGATCGATTTCTTCTCCCTTCTGCATTTGATATTGTCTCAGCTGGTTCTCAAGCAACATCTTTCGTTGAATGAAAGTTCCCTCATACAAAGTGGTCAAGGCCTCCCACATTTCCCTTATTGTGTCCTTTTCAGCAATATGTGGGACCACATGATCCTTGACCCCGTCCAAGATCATGCACTTCACCTTTGCTTGAGCCTCCTCGTATTTCTTGAGAGGATCAACATTGACCGGAACAACAACCATCCTCAAGGCATAGTCCTTGATGCGATTTTTGTCCAAGACTGCCAGTATCCTGGCCTTCCAGATGACAAAGTTGGATGCTCCATCCAATCTGTCCTGATCCCTCAGTCCATCAACTGCCATCTCTACTCAAATGAGTATCGAATAGGTTCTCTTCTCCCTTTCTCACTGCTACCCCAGGAAGACTCGGATCTAGATTTCTCTGGCGCTAGAAATCCTCTAAGGAACAAGTTCCTTCTAGACTCCCTCTCAGTTCTGATTTCCTTCACGGAAATCCTACCGCCAAATAATGTCGAATCACCCCTTCCCAATCCTCCTTTGTTGCTGCTCAACAACCCGGATCTAGATTTCTTTGGCAAGAAATCTGTTAAGGCAATGACTCCCTCTACCTTGGTTTCATCTCCACAAACATTGTTCTGCAACAACATCCCACCAGCACCTTAGATTTGATCTGCACTGCTCCTTCTACCCCAGCAATTGAAGAATTTGAGCTCCTCGGGCTCTGCGCAATCACTGCATGAACTAGATCAACTCCTCCTGGCCATTGCATCACTCCTTCCTGGTCTAGGAAGATGACATGGCTATGCGTGAGCCTGATCTTCCCCTCTCTACTTCTGCGTTGGCCTAGAAAGCTAACACAATCACTGCATGGGCTCCTCCCAGCTACTGCTTGATCCAAAATGGATCTAACATAGACTTCTAAGTCTATGAATTTTCCTCACAGAGGAAAAATGAAAGTCATTGGATGATTTTGAAAATAGTCTCATTTCGTAGATTGTTTCATTCTAAATCCAACACAATTTGAACTGGCCAAAACGGACTCTAGATGAAGGAGTTATTGTAAAAAGAAGATTTTCCCATTGTCCTTAGAAAAGGAGGCATTTCTTATTAAATTTGGCCTAAGGGTTAATATTAGCCTTATGCGCTAAAAACCTTTGTTAAGCGCTAAACCTTTATAAAGCGTGTTTTACATTGAAAAAGCATGTGGGTAGTCTCAGCCAGGCAGATCCGAAGAATTTATATAAAACGAGCTAAAACCTTTTGAGTTTCGGAAGGTAGGCGGTAAATGGTATTTTGAGCAAGCTCCAGGCGGTAAATGGTATTGGAATGGTTGAACTCGATTCCATACACTAGCCGACACATAGCAGGCCGCAGGAAAGAGAAAACTGCTTTTTTGGGCGGGTAATCTCCACGCAAGTGGGCCACCCGAAAAATTATCCGTCGTTGGATTAGAAATCGCAGATCAATGGTGGAGATTGAACGGACTACTTGTTGTTTAGAGTTTAGCGCGAACAGTCGGATTAAACGGTAAATCAACAGACAAGATTAAGTCGCGATGTTTTAACCAAAGGCTGAGGGCATTGCGATATGCGATAGGCCGATGAGCACTTCGAGCCGTCGGATCGGAAAAGGAATCAATGGTCAGGATCTGATTAGAGATTGTTGATCGGAAAAGCTAAAGGGCTGCGGACCATGGAAGCAGCGACCGCTGATATGCCGAAACAACGATATAGCGATGGGCCAATAGCGCTGATTGGAGGGATCAGAGATCGGAGATCGGATCGCAGCAATGCAAAGGGGAGCATTGGGCCATGCGACATGCGATTTGCAATGAAGGCACAGACCCAATAGGATTAAAGGGGTGATTGAATTCCGTTTGAAATCTGACTTTGCGGATTTTCATTGGATTTCTTTGTATTTCCCGTGTATTCCATTATTTGGGTTTTGTTCAGGTTTAGCTGTGGGCAATGCGCAAAGCGACTCGCGATATGCGATGAAAGGACAGACCCGAGAGGATTATAGATGCGATTGCATTCTATTTGAGTTTCGGCTTAAAGGCTTATGATGTGTTTTCGTGAGTTTTACCTGTGTATTACGTTATGTGTCTATTCCGGGATTAAGGCAAAAGGAAGGCCAAATGATCGGGTTGCCTACGCCCGCCGGTTCCTTTTCAATTATGAAACCGTTTCTAATTCAAACATCATTGTTCCCCACCATAAGGAAATGATAAACAGAACGTGTCATGAAAACAGGATTTAAAACGCAGAAGGAGGCGAAGAGATGGACAGTCGGTTTCCACGCTTTAAGCAATTGTGGTAACAAAACGTGTTATAAAACGCGATGAACCCAGAGATGCTGGAGGGACAGAGGACCGCCACCAGAGAGCTCAAAGCAGACTTCTAAGAGCCATGATGCTATAGTGAAGTTGCAGAACGGCAAAGAGATCAAATGATCAAGCTATTGCTGATGTCCAAAGTGTGTTGAAGACAGAAGAAGGAATTCCAGAGACAGTAAAAGAATTCTGAGAGAGTTGGTGTAAGCTAGAGCTCAAAATAGCTCAGAGCACTAATTGAAGGAGTCTAGTCCAGAGAAGCCTAGATCTGTCTGCAATGTAAGGACAACCAAGGGTAAGATGGTATTTTAAGCCCATAGGTACAGTTGTAAACCTATGGAGTGTGGAACTTGTAAAAGAATTTAAGCCATAATCCCAAAGAGCCTAATCGAGTTGATTAGAGCTCAAGGAGACGTAGCCCAAGATATTAGGGTGAACTCCATATTATATTGTTTCCTTATGTGGTTTGCTTATTTGTTGCACTTTTATGTGTTTTATTTCAATTTAAGCAAATCAACTTAAAGCACTTAACAGTTAAAGGCAAACAAAAGACATACACTTATTTCAAGTTCTTTTAATTCCACATTTATTAATCATAAGCATAGATCTTGGAAATTGTTTAAGCTTTGGAGTGGGAGAGGTTCTTGTTGGTTGACAAGAAGCCTTTAGTGCCCCATTTTAGATCAGGTGGTATCAAAGCGGCAGGTTGATTAACCCCACCTTCAAAGAAGGTGATATCAGAGCTTAATTTATATTAGAGCAGGTGGTATTATGGAGCAGGTTGTATCGTGAAGAAGATTGTATCATGATGCAGGTGATATCAGATCGGGATGCTTGATTAACAGAGCAATCAATATGCTTGTTTGACTCGAAAGGTGTTTAAACAGTCAAGGATTGATTGTTTGATTGTTTGTGAACTGACTATTGTTTGAGTTTGCAAAAGGGAAAGCTATTGATAGCTAAGTCTAGGAGAGGACAAGAAGGAAGAAGGGTTGAAAGCATTCTTCTTATCCCAAAGGACCTCAAAGAAATCCTTGAAGCACAAGAGGTTTGTTGCAAAAGGTTGCTTGAATAAGCTCTTTTTTAATCTTGTTTGAAGTTCTTTTGTTCATTTTGATAATGACTACTTCTATAAGTGAGTCCTCAAATTCTTCTTTCTTCACAAGATTCTTTGATGAAGACATGAAGCAAGACTTGTTCATCACGATGGATATGGTGAAAGAAATGTATGAGGATGGAAGGAAGAGCATCCTACTTAGAGAGCAATTGATTCCATGAAGGAAGAGAAGCAATTGCTTTCTGACAAATTGTAGGAAATGGAGAGGCAACTTCATATTGCAAATATGAACATGAAAATGATGCATGAGTTGGAGACACAGCTCCTTGTTGCCAAAGAAGCCTTAGTCAAGTATTAGCTTGAAGAAGAGGTAAACAATTCTTGTTTGTCTTCAAATTCTTCTAAGAATGTTTATGCTGGTTCTTTTGAAAAACATACCAAAGGCATAGGGTCCAAGTTGATGTCCAAGATGGGCTATGAAGGAAAAGGCTTGGGAAAACATGCACATGGTATTATTGAGCCAATAATGGTTGAGGAAAGGCTTAAGTATTTGGGTCTTGACTATGGACAATCTTATGGAGAAAGTTCCAAAGCTGCCATGAAAACAATTGAAACAGTTCCAAGAAGGAGTCTCATTGCAGGTCTTCTACCTCAAAAGTGTGAAGATTGTATTCTTGGAGAATGCAATAGTGTGAAGCATATTTTGTAGAAAGAAGGTGTACATCAGCATACACTTGAACCAGAGAGTTGTGGAAACTCTGAAACCATTGAAGAGGTTGATGGTGTTCCAAAGGGAGCTACTTCTTCATTCAATTCACCTCCTCATGAAGGTAACAAAGGTGAAAGAGAAAGGTATAAATCTGGTTCTAATCATTTTCCTTTTGATTATGTAAAGCATGATAAATTTCCATATAAGCATGGGAAAATAATTGCATGTTCCTTTTGTGGTTTGGATAACCATAATGTTTCTAGATGTTGGAAGGGAATGGCCACATACAGGAAACTTTTGAATGAAAGGAAGCAAGAAGCCAAAGGTCCATTGGCCAAGGCAAATCATGCTGTCAAGAAGATGCACATGCATTGCACTTACTGCCATAAGCAAGGATACATCGCTGAAAAGTGTTTGACTCTGAATCCAACAATGCTTCCACGAAACTTGAAGAAGGTGGAAAGAGAGAATGGCAAGAATGGAAAGAAAGATTCCATGATTGATGTGTTTCAGGATGATTCACATGTTGATGCTGATGTGCAGACAAAGGTAGCACCTTTGAAATGGATTGGTAAGAAATGGTTAGAGTTCTTATCCAATTAAGATTGCATGTCTATTGATATAATGCATCTATTTGCATTTCTTTGTTAATGGAATTCAAGTTGCAGGGTTTTACCAAGAAGGTGAATGGAAAAGTTGAGTAGGAGACTCACTTTATTGCTACAACATTATGTTCATTTCAGCTTCGAAAGTACAGTGTACTTAAGCGAAAGTTGAAGGATGAAACATTATATTTCATTTCAGCTTCGAAAGTACAATGCACTTCAGTGAAAGTGGAATGATGAAATGCATGCATGAGAATGATGTGCATGAACACAGGGATGTTAATGATTTCCTTGTATTTAAACATGTATGTGTGATTAACTTGAAGGGTTGATTACTTTGTTGTAAACATGCATGTAATGTTAATGTTGACTTGGAAAAAGTTGATTTGGTCTCCAAGATGGAGATAATGATGAAGTGTTTCATCTTTGGAAAAAAGAGTCCTAAAGTTCTTTTTCTGTAAACAGTATGTCAAACAGGTACAAATGAAAATTTTGTGAAGCAGGTGTAACTTCACATTGGTTTGAGCCACCTTCGATCAATGATCAAGGCCGAGAAGTTCAAACTACCTTCTGTGACCTTCTCAGTAGGAATTCTGCAGGAAGTCAAGGAGGAAGACAGTTCTTCCCAGGAGGACAAGCACATCCAGGAAGGGAGTGTTCAAAGGCTTTGGTTCAGAGGCACTATGCAAGGCAAGTGTATGGAAGCTGAAAGAAGAGGGTGACGTACTCTCATCTACTGTTCAGAACAGTATATCAGTCTTTTGGAGACCAAAAGCTTTTTAGTGGGAAGGCATGATCCAAAATGGATATAACATAGACTTCTAAGTCTACGAATTTTCCTCACAGAGGAAAAATGAAAGTCATTGGATGATTTTGAAAATAGTCTCATTTCATAGATTGTTTCATTCTGAATCCAACGCAATTTGAACGGCCAAAACAAACTCCAAACGAAGGAGTTATTGTAAAAAGAAGATTTGCCCAATGTCCTTAGAAAAGGAGGCATTTCTTATTAAATTTGGCCTAAGGGTTAATATTAGCCTTATGCGCTAAAAAACTTTGTTAAGCGCTAAACCTTTATAAAGCGTGTTTTACATTGAAAAAGCACGTGGGCAGTCTCGGCCAGGCAGATCCGAAGAATTTATATAAAATGAGCTAAAACCTTTTGAGTTATAGAAGGAAGGCGATAAACGATATTTCGGGCAGGCTCTAGGCGGTAAATGGTATTGGAAGGGTTGAACCCAATTCCATACAGTGGCCGACACGTAGTAGGCCGCAGGAGAGAGAAAAATGCTTTTTCGAGCGGGTAATATCCGCGCAAGTGGGCCACCTAAAAAGACTATCAGTTGTCGGATTAGAAATCGCGGATCAACGGTGGAGATTGAGCGGACTGCTTGTTGTTTAGGGTTTAGTGCGAACCATCGGATTAAACGGTAAATCGACGGACAATATTAAGTTGCGATGTTTTAACCAAAGGCCGAGGGCATTGCGATATGCGATAGGCCAATTGCAATGAGCAATTCGAGCCATCGGATTCGAAAAGGAATCAACGGTTAGGATCTGATCGGACATCGCTGATCGGGAAAGCTTAAGGGCTGCGGACCATGGAAGTAGCAACCACTGATATGCCGAAACAACGATATAGCGATGGGCCAATAGCGCCGATCGGAGTGATCAGGGATTAGATCGCAGCAATGCAAAGGGGAGTGGGCCATGCGACATGTGATTTGCGATGAAGGCACGGACCCGATAGGATTAAAGGGGTGATTGAATTCCGTTTGAAACCGGCTTTGCAGATTTTCATTGGATTTCTTTGTATTTCCCGTGTATTCCATTATTTGCGTTTTGTTCGGGTTTAGCGGTGGGAAATGCGCAAAGCGACTCGCGATATGCGATGAAAGGATGGACACGAGAGGATTATAGATGCGATTGAATTCTATTTGAGTTTTGGCTTAAAGGCTCATGATGTGTTTTCGTGAGTTTTGCCTGTGTATTTCGTTATGTGTCTATTCCGGGATTAAGGCAGAAGGAAGGCCAAACGATTGGGTTGCCCACGCTCGTCGATTCCTTTTCAATTATGAAATTGTTTCTAATTCAAACATCACTGTTCCCCATCATAAGGAAATGATAAACAAAACATGTCATGAAAACACGAATTAAAACGCAGAAGGAGGCGAAGAGACAGACAGTCGGTTTCCACGCTTTAAGCAATTGTGGTAACAGAACGTGTTATAAAATGCGATGAACCCAGAGATGCTGGAGGGACAGAGGATAGCCACCAGGGCCGCAGAGCCAGAGTGCTTGACAAAGGTAGAGCCACCAGAGGTTGGAGGCAGATACGCAGAGCTAGAGAGCTCAAAGTAGACTTCTAAGAGCCATGATGTTGTAGTGAAGTTGCAGAACAGCAAAGAGATCAAATGATCAAGCTATTGCCGATGTCCAAAGTGTGCTGAAGATAGAAGAAGGAATTCCAAAGACAGAAAAAGAATTTTGAGGGAGTTGGTGCAAGCTAGAGCTCAAGATAGCTCAGAGCACTAATTGAAGGAGTCTAGTCCAGAGAAGCCTAGATCTGTCTGTAGCGTAAGGATAGCCAAGGGTAAGATGGTATTCTAAGCCCATAGGTACAGTTGTAAACCTATGGAGTTGAGTGTGGAACTTGTAAAAGAATTTAAGCCATAATCCCAAAGAGCCTAATCGAGTTGATTAGAGCTCAAGGAGACGTAGCCCAAGATATCAGGGTGAACTCCATATTATATTGTTGCCTTATGTGGTTTGCTTATTTGCTGCACTGTTTTACTGTTATGTGTTTTATTTCAGTTTAAGAAAATCAACTTAAAGCACTTAACAGTTAAAGGCAAACAAAAGACATACACCTACTTCAAGTTCTTTTAATTCCGCATTTATCAATCATAAGCATAGATCTTGGAAATTGTTTAAGCTTTGGAGTGGGAGAGGTTCTTGTTGGTTGACAAGAAGCCTTTAGTGCCCCATATCAGATCACTGCTTCACACTCTCCTGGCTCAGAAAGCTGACATAGGCACTGCGTGAGCCTCTGCATCACCTCTTCTGCATTGTGTCACCCTTCCTTTGTGTTCTATGGCTCTGGAACAATGCTGTCACTCGGGATAGTTGCCTCTTTGTAACAGATATGTTGGATCTCCCGGTTGATGGCTTCAGTGTCCTATGATCTGCAATCGCTCCGATACCATGTGAAAATTTCTGAATCTTTACAAACAAAAATCCTACTACAGTTACTGGTTTAACATCTCCTACTTGTTATTTCATTCAACAAGTTATTTAACTATATAAACAGTGATGTAAACACTACTACAGAATACACTGACATACAAATCATAAACCGAAACAATAGATGAGACAAACACACAAGGGACACCATTATTTTTGCACAACACATCCCTGGAAATACCCAATGTGGGAAAATCAGTGCAGCAGAGAGAGGGTTTGTATTATTAAGCAAGCAGAATTTGAGTACAACAGGTTGCCTCTCACACCGGCTAACCTTACAGAGAAATCATGGAAGCAAGAAATACACACAAGGGTTTACCTCGTTTTCCAAGTCACAACTGATCCAATGAGCGATCTAGCTCCTCCCTACAGATATTGTTAAGTCCCTACGCAATCACTGCATGGGCCAGCGTCTTGCCTTTAGAAGACCATGTCGCCCCTTCTGCTAGATCGATTTGCCGGAGGAAGACTCTTGTTCAGCCCTCTCGGCCCAAAACCTTGGTTCTCCAGCAAAATCTCAGACTTCTTACGAATTCTCTGCACTGCCACTGCAAGATACCCTCCTGGCCTGCGTCAACTCCGTGTGAGCCCTTCCTGGGCTACGTAGGCCTCTGCGCTGCCTTTTTGATGCTTAGGTTGCCTCTCTGCCACGTACTCTTTGGCTTGGAACTTCCTCTTCGATCCAAATCTCTGGTTCTACCCCTCATTGAAACTCATATCACTTGTTCGATTTTCTCAACAAACCACGCCACAGAAAAATCAAACTAACTGATCAACTTGGTGTATCTCCAACTGACTCTCAAGCCTCCTCTTATACTTTTCCTATTGATGAATCAACGACCAAGATTAAGTCTCTAATCAACGGCTAAGATTAAATTAGACCTGATCCTCGTCTCTTAGAAGCTTCTCACCCATATTTTCATTAATACCCATTAATATTTTTATTTTACTAAGTTTAGGCTTAGGAACCCCATTAAAAATATTAATTATTTTAATAAAATGCAATCCAGGTGGAATTTCGCCAAACGATTTCAGGGTATTGGAGATCTCGTGTGTTCTAGCCCCTCCACAAAATTTTGGAGCTAGAGCACATCCGATGCTACCCAAAAAATCAATAGATACTCCCCTCCAAGGTTTCCCTTATTTCTTCTGGCAATCTCCAGCTCTTCATCTCATCCCTCAAGCTCCCATGTGTGCCCAGTGAAAGCCCTCTGCGCAGGCCCATGAAGCTGTAAATCGTGTTGCCTACTAGCAGCAATTTCTTGCTCTGAAACTCCTCCAAAATGTTGATCCTCCATTGAAGCTCCAATGCCAAAATTCTATGGGCAAATGCTGCCTGGAACATTCCCGAAACAACCCTTGTGTGCTCCCTTCCTGCATCCTCCAGAAACATGCACTGGCTGAGCCAAAGGCTAAAAGATGAGCTCTAAAATCCATCCATCTCTCCTCCAAGGTGGTACGATTTTCCTTCCTAGGGTGGCACTCAAAGTCCCACGAAGAAAAATTGAGTTCTCCGCTTGGAAAATTGAGTGCTAAACAACAAATAACCCGGCTAAGCAGCGCGTGAGCAACTAAGATTGAGTTCAATATGTCAAAAGTGTTGATTTTGAGTAGCATCAGAGGTGCTCTATCTTTGAAAATTGGTGGAGAGGCTAAGGCACATGAGATCTCCAAGACACAGAAATCATTTGGAGAAATTCCACCCGGATGATGAGATATTAAAATAATTAATATTTTTAATGAGTTCCTAAGTCTAAACTTAGGAAAAATAAAATATTAATGTGTATTGATATAATATGGGTGAGAAAGTTCTAAGTGACGAGGATCAAGCCAGTTCTAATATTAGTCGTTGATTAGGGACTTAATATTGGTCGTTGAAGACTCAATAGGAAAAGTATAAGAGGAGGCTTGAGGGTCAGTTGGAGATACACGAAGAGAGATCAAGAATTCGATTTTTTGGGGTGAGGTTTGCTGAGGAAATTGAGTTAGTGATCGGAGTTGCAATGAGGGGCAATTCAACAAGGGATTTTCATTTGAGGATGAAGAATACATAGCAGAGAGGCAGTGCAGTGTCAGGAGAGACAACGCGGGCCCTAGAAGGGCTGATGAAAAGGGTCGTAGGAGATGACGTAGAGGACACAAAGGGTCATAGAGGCTGACGCAGAAGCCGTAGAGGTTGACGCAAAAGTCGTAGAGGGCTTCAAAGGCAGTGCTAGGGGATTATGTGGGACAAACTAGGAGTAGATTAGCAGATTCTGAGCTGGGAGAGGGTGACGCAGCTCCTAAAGGAGTGGCACAGTTCCTGAGCAGTGCTTGGCGCAGCTTTCGTTGTCCAACATAAGGAACAACTGGAGCCATTTTGGGGTTTGATAATCCGGTTGCTAATTTTCCGGAATATCTGTCTCCGGATAAAGGTATTATTGTCGAGGATATTCTCTGTTGGGTGAGATATTTTTGGCACCCTAGTTGTATTCACAAAATCTGATTAATAATACAAACCCTCTATATGCTACACTAGTTTTCCCGAATTGGGTTTTTCCTGGGACGATTATCCAAAAATAACATTGTCCCTTGTGTTATGGTTTCTGTTTATTTCAGTGCATGAGCTATATATCTGTGAAGGCTGCAATAGTGTTTACTTTGATGTTTATGCAATTAAATAACTTGTTGATGTAAAGAACAAGTAGGAGATTGTAAACCAGTAATTGCAGTAGGGGTTTCTGATGTGTTAGATTCAGAAATTTTCACAAAAAGATGCCAAATGAGGCTAAGCCTCCTCTATTTATAATTTGTGGGCCTCTTTTCCCATGTGGGCCCCCTCCAATTAGCAATTCAACTTCCCCTTCTTATCCGTTCAAACTTCCCTCTAAGGTGGTGCATATTTCCTCATGTGGGTGGCCCCTGCACTATGCCAACAAAAAATTTCGGCCCCTTTTTCCTTCCTAAGTCTTTTCCAAAAATCACATGGATCCCATGGCCTCCAAAATTTTCAAAATTGTAGAATAGATAAACCTGTAACAATTTAATTTAGGAAGGGACATTATAGATTTGGACATGTGGAGCTTATTACCCAGTAAAATGGGTAACCCCATAGGAGGAAACTTTTCTCCTACATTGACAACCAGTTGGATAGCCAGCCAACAAGCAACCCCTACCAACCACCATTTGACGATGATATGTGATGTGTCTCCACCATCTGCATCATCCATATGCCTCTCCTCATTAGGCATTACCACTTGGATGAAGGTGGGCTATTATTCAAAAGGTACAGTGATCATTTTGCAATTGAGTCCTTATACTTGCTTGTTTTGGGCATTTAGTATGGCATCAAAATGTTGCAAACATTGGCAAGGGTCCGGAAAACCAAAAAATCAAACCAAAAAATCGTAAAAATCGCAAAAATATCAGTAAAAATCAGCAAACATTAGCAAAATCAAGATACCACCAAAATATAGTAAAAATTTACAAACATTGGCTAGACCAAAAAATCATGAAATTGGGATAAAGTTGCAATAAAATCAGGATGTTTGCAACACTATGGATAAAGAGGTGATCTAGAAGATTGACCAATCTTGATTGTAAGTCTATTCTCTCACCTTACTAGGGGGTCAATCTTCAGCCCTAGTCTAGTGGGACCTCCCTTGAGGCCTTAGGGTTATAGGAAGGGCACTACATGGAAAACCTAGATTGAGATACCATGTTCATTATCCCCCACACCATACTTGATACTTTCCATGACACATTACAAGCCCCATATACCACATCCATTCTTCAGGTCTAACTTGTCATTGGTTCGTTGGGATTTGGCACCCTCTTGTCCACAATCCTTGCGTAGGGCCGGAAACCATTGCCCTGGAGGTTGACGCAACTAAAAGAATGGAAAAGCCGACAAAAAGGAAAAGAAGAAAATCAAAATGCAAAAGATGTCTAAGTTAGCACGTGGGCAAAAGCCTAGCATGAGCTCTACCCTCCTCATTAGCCATCACCTAGGTTTTGAGCACATGATGTTCTTTCACATCAAAAGGAACCCTTGCATATCCCAACCCTAATGACCGATGAACTGTCTCATTTTAAGGGGTAATATGAAATGCAACATTATAAAGAGCAAGCTTTAACCCTTGAGATATGCACCATAATACAAAGCATTATTAACAAGAAATAAAAGACACACTAGAGGGGTGGAAAAAGTAGGCCAAGCAGGGTAACTCATGCCTCCACAATTGCTCCCTCCTTACATTCATACACTCAGGATGTGGACTCCCCCATCAGCTAGTCCCTTTAACTATAACAATTTTCCATGAAGCCTTTCCCCCTCCATCGTCATACATTTTAACTGACGCCTATTGATTGAGGGGTTGACCTTGGAACTGTCACTTCCCCTTGAGGGCTGGAAGCATCTAACAGGTTGACCATTAGACAGATCTATCAAGGTAGGGAACACCTTTATGAGACTTGGTCTAGTTAGATATCAAAAGGAGATCCTTGTTGAAAGTATTAATATGCCCTTAACATTAAAGTTTGGTCCACTTAGATACTCATATGATCTTAGTATCTGATGGGTAGTTGCTTTCACTTGAGTTCATTTTGTTTTTGTCAGGTGGTCCATGTTGATTTGGGGTAGCATCGGATGTGCTCTAAGCCTCAAATTTTGCAGGGAGGCTTGGGCACATGCATTCCAAAGAACCCAGAAAGCATTTTGGGAAATTCCACACAGAAGAGATTTTATTAAAATAATTAATATTTTTAATGGGGTTCTTAAGTCTAAACTTAGGAAAATTAAAATATTAATGGGTATTAATCTATGTTGCATGAGTTTTTGGAATGCGGAAACGTTGGGAACTTGGGTACAGGTGTTGGGAACGGCTAGAAGTTTCCCCAAAATTTATAGGAAACGACTAATCGGGAGTGGTAAAATTTAAAAACAATAAAATAAAATAAAATAAAATAAAATATATATATATATATATATATATTATATAATTTATATAATAATCAAAATTAATATTGAATCAAAATATTCAAATATTAAAATCAATTTAAATATATAATCTCTCTTATATATAGATATATTCTTTGGGTGTCTCTCTCTGAGTATCCCCCTTTTTTATATATAAATAATTAAAATGTCAAGTTCATTATCAATTCTCTGACACATGACCAGTCTTTGAAATAATATGGCTTAAAAATACAAACGAATAGTTTTACATATGTTTCTCTAGTTAATCTTAAGAGAAAAAGTAAATCAACTCTAATGTTTAAGCATTGACTGCCACATACAATATGCACACACAATCTTCTGCCATATATATATTATATACATAAACAGCAAAAGAAATGCTCATCAGCATGACATCCCAGATATCGCCCTTACATCGAGGTTCCACACACTTCCTTAACCATCAAGAGATTTCTCCAGTTTCTCAATTAAAGATATCGGTGTTAAGGATGTCTTTGGCCTTTCTTCATGCGAAAGTTTCAACATAGACTCATGTTTTGTGGGCAGTTCAACATATTTCTCTATAGACTTTGTATTCCCCAACCCAAGGGAATGCTAGAACTCCAAAAAAACAGCCTTCAAAGCTCCCAAAACTTTCCCCAGCTCCCATTGCAAATCCTGCTAAAAAGCGAACGTTCCCATATAGTTCCAAAGCTCCTGGGAGCGCGAGAACCATTGGAACGAGTTTCCCACCTCTTGGGAGCGGTTCCCGTGTAACAGAGGTATTAATCTAATCAGGGGTGAAACTTCGAGAAAAATCCACGGATCAAGCCAAAACGATCTGAGCCTTTGATTAAGATGTAATCTAGGTCGTTGGTTGTCAAATAGTAAGATATAAGAAGGGGTTTGAGGGTCATTTGGAAAACACACAAAGAGATTGAGAAAATTGATTTTCTCAATTGAGAATTTCTTACGAGGAAAAATCGATTAAGGAGATCTCTTGCAGTTGACGGACAGGGATAGCAGCTTCCAGAGAGAGAGATTCTTAGTCGGAGATACATCAACAGAGAGAGGCAGTGAGTGATCCAGAAGCCTTGACTCAGGGCCAGAAGGGCCACACAGAAGCATCGCAGAGGGAGAGAGAGGAGTCCAAAATTTGCAGAGGAATTAGATTTTCAGAAGCCGGGAACTATGGTGTGAGACCGAGAGGTAGAAATTGAATTTCCTAGGCAGCAGATCGATCAATTAGAGACACAACACCCAGAGAACTTGACGTTGGGCTAACGCAGACATTGCGCAGAGGCAGCCAGAAAAGTCGGGGGGCAGTCAGTTTGGTGCTGGATCAGCGAGGATTTCTCAGTAATTGTGTGAGGTAAAACTCACGAAGCTTATGCCAGTATTTCTCTCTGTAACTGAATAAACCTGTGAGGTATTCAATGATGTATTCAGAATTTGCTACTACTTAATAATACTAAACCCTCAAAGCTATTGCACCGGTTTTCCCACATTGGGTTTTTCTGGGGACTTTTGTCCAAAAATAATTGTGTCCTATGTGTTTCTATTTTCCTTGTTCATTTTGTATGTTTCAGAATCATAATTAAATTGTAAGTTGCTTCAGTAATTTACTTCAATGTTTCATGAAGAAATCTGAAATAAACTTGTAATGTAATTTACAATCTAGGTGAAGTAGATTCAGTTGGTTACAATAAGATTCCTGAGATTGTTAGATCTAGGAATTTTCACAGTCCACAACAACCCAGGCCTTGAGAGCTCCCACTCCATAGGTACCCATGCCTTTCCAAAGAGATAAATGGCTTAGCAGATGCAACATCGAGAGAGTTGAGCCTCTTGATGACTTAAGCAGATGTTGCATGTCCTAGAGCACCCTCAGGACCCAGGACGTTGGTCTACTTTGACCTAGTTTATAGGCTTCTTCATAATGATAGCACTGGACTCAACATGCCCCCAAGTTGGCCTTGACACAACCTGATGGGAAAAACTCGATTCAGTGCCTAGATGAGGATGGTCTCCCATTGAGAGACTAGGGAGGGTTGTTGAACTTGGAGAAGCCCTAACGCTGGAGAGAGGAGGCCTTGTTTTGAAAGTTGGAGACCCATGGAGATGACATGATAGCACCCCATCTGCACTTAGGACCACAGAGGAGGATTTGAGGAAATTTTCCTCAAATTTTGGATGATCCTAACATTACAACACTTTTTCAGACCTCACTTCACCATGGCATAGCATTTGGGGCCTTAAAAGGGCATGATGTCAACATTTCTAGAGGCTAAACCTTACACATGTGGGAAATTATTGTTTATTTTGTCACTTAGCTAGTGGGTTGGCTTGTAACCCAAGGTTGTCTTATGTCAAATTTGTTGTAAGGGCTCCATTAGTTAGAAATTATTGACTCTTGAGGTAGACTTCATATAGATAGAAGTCACCTCACTTTCATTTGGGATCATCACTTGTGGATCAATTCAACCTCTTTGAAAGATTTCGGCCTCGCTAAAATAGTTTTGTTTTCTTGTGGAGATGTGATCTTTTGTGGAGATTTTGCTTTTGGAGACATTTTCTTCTTGTGGAGACATCATTTTGTGATAATAAAGTATTGGTTCATACATTTCTTGTAAGCATTCTATATTGTTGAATATCTTTTAATCGTTATTGCATGGAACAATTATTATTAGGGTTTCTATGTGTTATTTTTTGTTGAATACTATGAAATCTTGGAAAAGTATTGAATGCATTACCCTTAAGAATGAGAGGCAATCCCTTGAATGAATCTTCATGTTAAGATCTCTTCAATGATTTTACCCCCTCATAAAATGATAGCTAGGGTTTTTCTTGCCCTTATTCCAAGCTAGGGTTTGATTCTTCCATTAGTAGATCTCCCACTAGACTCCATCGCCCGAGGATCAAGCATTGGCCTTCCACATAAGTGATAACACCATAAAAAATTTCTTAAGCCTAAATTTTCTCCCTCTTCTTCAATTTTTGGCCCTTTAAGGCAAGCCACTAAGCTAAGGTTAAGGTTGAATACAACTATGAGGAGTGTGTTGGCTTGTGGAGGGGTTTCATATGTGGTTTATGTCTCATTGCCTCAAAATCATCTCTTTCCCATAATGAATTCTTCCATTTTAGGGCTAACACCAAAAACCCTAGGTAATTTTTTCCTAGAGTAAACCCTAATCTATCCTTAGGGTTCAACTTGGGACTTTCTAAAGGCTTGTTGTTCCAATTGCTGATCATATCTATCTTATCAAGCCTTTTCTTGGCCTAGTGTACCTTGGTAAGTCTTTCTCCTTGCCTATTCATTAAACCCTAGGTCACTTGTACCCTAGATAGATATTTGTAGGGCATACTTTTCCTTTTGATTGTTGATTTGAGCCTTGTCCTTAAGCAAAGTGTCATTCCTTAGCCTATCCTTGTCACCTCCAAGCCTTAGAATTTGAATCTCTATTAGGTGACCTACATAGGGAAGCCTCCCTTGTGGTGAAAATCCACTAAAGAGTAGGAGGTGGTGGTTGGGGTGACAGTGGGCCTCCACCTTATAATTTGTCCCTTGGTTTAGTCCCTGTCTTGTGAGGTCACTCACAAGACCTACTAGATTTTGAGGCAACAAAGATGCTATAGCATATGATAGCGCATGCCATGGAAAATAGTACCAAAAAGAGGTAGAACACTTGGCCAACTATGCTAGGCATTGGAGTACCAAAAAGGTGATGGAAAGTTCAACTTACTATGCATGGAAAAGTCAAGTCAAGCAACAAGATAGTTGTTAGAAATTCAAGCTAAGCATTAGAGATGTCTTGGATTGAGGAGATGGGGATAAGGACAAAATATAGGTATTGCAAAATCAAGTTATTAGTCATCTTCAAATGGGGTGAGTTACTAGATGTTCAAGCTCATTCCCAAGGCAAGTCGAACTTAGCAAGGAGGAAGTTGGAGGCTTCTAGTGGAACATTAGGGTAAGTATAACTACTATTCTTCATGATTTGACTTTCCAGACCATTTTCTAATGAATGGTTGGACTTCTTTGGTAGTTGTAAGGAAATACGACCCACCTTAGTGAGCGAACTCATGAAACAAAATATTATTTTCTATTGAGTCGACTTAGTCTCCAAAAGTATTGTGGATGACAGGTCAAGATATTATTATTTTATTGGAAAAAGAAAACTAGCCATTAGCAGCGGAAATTATAAAATGCTAGCTCCTCGTCCTATTGGAGGTTGTTGACTATGAGATCATTTGATGCCATCTTAAAAAGAAACCATTTGCGGAAATACTGTCTTGTATATTAAGTTGATCTTCTATGCTTTTCTTCTTGATTTTTACCTATAATCTTGTGCTTTTAAGGACTAACTTGCAGGTATACTTCAGCTATCACAGAACTATCACAACGATCTATTGAGGGACAGATAGTCACATGGAAGGACAGATCAAGGCCCAGGTCTTCACTTCACCCTTAGCTAGATGCAACAAATACACTTTTCCAAATGTTGGACAAGCCCTCTAGGGGGGATCTCCATTCAAAATTGTGGGATTTTGGTACTATTGTTGCTATTATAGTTGGAGCATCTTGAAGGAGCAGATCCTCCTAGTGAGGGTGAATTTTCCTTGTAGGTTGTCCAAGGCTAGGAGAGGGATAGCTTCGATCCCAAATCCTCACTCATCTCTAGCATCATATATAGCTAGTAATCCTCAGAGAACAGAGATTATAATTTTATCATAGCCAAGGAATTGATGTATCTGCTTCTTGAGTTTATTCTGTCATATTTTGCATGGGTATATCTTGTTTATGTGTACAGATCAGCAGGCAAATATAGTTGTAGTAGACCTTTCTACTATTGATTTCACTCAGGATGGTTCCATTTACGAGTACCTTTATTTTGCGTTGTAATAGCTCATATTTGTTTTTATCGTATAGATTTTTATTTTGTAGCTTATATTTACTCATCTTAGGTTCTAATATTTTAATCATTAGCTGAAACAATTTTCTGGGTTATATAACAAAGGAATTTGACCCCAAGACCTCATAAATTGAATTTCTAGCTTGTTGGAAATTCGTTTTATTGTAAGTCTCAAGGATTAGAAGTGATCTACATAGGCCAATATGCTACCTTTTAACCTCCCCACCCCTAGACCAGAGATTTAGAAGTGTCTAGGTGCTTTTGGGTAAGTGTTCAAGGGGTTGGTTTGCCTCCCATATCCCTTTTGGGTAGGAACAGGGCTTAAAAAATGGGGAATTATGCCAAGGTGATAGTGGACCTTTATCTGGTGTGTACTGGCCTAGTAGGATTTTACAAATCTTCAACAATCTCTGTCAACTGGAGCAGTAACATTTTTTAGCATCGTTGCTAGGGAGGAAGACCTTTTAGCCCTAGTTCCATTGGTGCAACACGTTGGTGAGTTTTTATATAATGTATTTGTACTTTGTTGCGATTATTGCATATAGTGCTAACTTGTAGGATCTCATTTGGCGACTCCATTAGGAAATATATTTCGAAAAGGTATAGTACATGATCATCATCTCAAGGTATGCTTTTACATATTCCTGAATCTGAACTTGTTTATAAAAGAAGAAATTGTAAAGTAAAGGTTAGTGAAGAAAATCGTCTTGTGGAATATGAAGCTATGTTACTTGATTTGAATATGGCTAAAGAAATAGGAATTAAATTATTAAAAATTGGAATTAAATAAATAGGATTCAAGTTTCCTAACTCAATATCAAAAGGTTTCTCCTTTGTTGGAAGACGCTTTCAAACCATTTGATTTCTCTAGCATTGCATGTTAACCCCATGACACACCTTCTTGGGAACATATTGCTTGCATTCCATGGTGATAATGCTCTTGGTGAAAGAGTGTTGGAATCATAGTTTTAAAAATTGGCTGGTTTGAACTAGTAACCGATCAAACTGGTCAGTCAAATAGGTTTGGGTAAATGAATCGATATAAGAACCTGGTTTGAGGTTTGTACTAGTTAGGTAACAAAATGGCTCTTGGTATTTAACCAGTACAAGCTGGCCCTAATTGGTTGGTTCTGACCCCAACTAGCCAATTAGATGACACATGTGGGGGAAGTTTGAGAGCCTCCATGGCAATTTTTTTAAGTGTTTTTGGAGGAAAGTATGGGTTGTTCCCCTCCCAAAATAGTGCCCTTGGCTATAAAACCAACTCTCCCCCTCCTAAACCCTAAACCTAAACAAAAACCTAACTCAACCCTATGAATGCTAGCAATCAATGGTAATGCTAAATTCTTAAAGTAAAAGGATAAAAATAAAAGATATCCTTTTACTTAAACTTTTGACATTACCATTAACTGTTTTAGGACGTTTGAGAGTGGTTCCAACCTTATCAGACTTTATATGGAGAAAGTAGAATTTCATATCCCACTAAAAATTCAACAAACTTAACAATTTTCAGAATTGAAGGATTGGTAGGATTACAACATTTGAATTGAATTCTATCATGTATGAGGGTATGGGACTGGCATTTAATCAAGAGCATGAAGCCCTTTATGTACCTTGATGTTGGTGGTATTGACTATTGAACTCCTCTATTGTTGGTGGTATTGATTGTCGAACTCCTCTGCCATAGCCTTAACCAAAGTGTACCCTTCACTCAAACTAAAATAATTGGTTAGGCACATTGAAATTTTTCAACTTCTACCATATTATAATTTTGAGAAATATGAGTAAGAAGAATTTGGGCCTGTAATATAACCAATTTCTTAAGTTACATAGGAAAAATTACAATTTTGGAAAATTTTGGCTTTGACAACAATTTTTGACACTTGACTTAGGAACATGGGAAAAATCAAAATTTTGGTGGTCTGTGGGAGCCGCTCACCAAGGAATACACACCCCTTTGAGGCAGCTAGCACTTGTGGAGAAAGAAGAAGAGGAGGGAGATCGAATTAGTGGAAAAAGGGAACCACAAGGAGGGTAAAGGAGGAATCAAGTATAAATAGGAGAGGAGGACCAACATTTGGGGCCTTTTGATCATCTTACATTTGAAAACAATGTTCGCATGAGGTACTTAGCCAAGCTAACATTGTTCTACTAAGCACAAGGAGATTTTTGGGTGAAGGTCTTAGCTCCATCTTCGATGAACCACGAGTATCACCCTAGGGGAGCCTTTAGACACATTGGAATCCATTATGGAGCTATAGTAGGAAGTTTATTTCCCAGTTCTGCATGTGGCCAGGATGCTGGAGAAATTCACACTTGTTGGAGAAGACAGATGTAGTGCAGGAGAAATTTCAAGAAATTCAAGGGTGGTTTGGCTAGGCATTTGTTGAAGATTGTGGGTGAATTGCAGGATGGAGAGTGAGGGAATAATACAAGCCAAATTTTTGCTTTCTGGGGCTTGCGAAGGCCCTCACTGACAGGATTGTGTAGAGGCTAGGGAGCGTAGAGAGACTCAGAGTTTGAGGGATGGAAATAATGTTGATTTTGGGTCACATCGGATGTGCTCTAGCCATGAAATTTGGTGGAGAGAATAAGGCACATGAGATCTCCAAGACCCAGAAATCGTTTGGAGAAATTCCACCCAGATGAAGAGTTATTAAAATAATTAATATTTTTAATGGGTTCCTAAGTCTAAACTTACGAAAATAAAAATATTAATGTGTATTAATAAAATATGGGTAAGAAAGTTCTAAGTGACGAGGATCAAGGTAGTTCTAATCTTAGCCGTTGATTAGGGACTTAATCTCAGTTGTTGATTCGTCAACAGGAAAAGTATAAGAGAAGGCTTGAGGGTCAATTGGAGATACACCATGTGATCAAAGAATTCGATTTTCTAGGGTAAGGTTTACTGAGGAAATTGAGTTACTGATCAGAGTTGCAGTGAGGGGCAATTCAGCAAGGGATTTTCATCCGAGGCTGAATAATACATAGCAGAGAGGTAGCGCAGTGCCGGGAGAGACAGCGCAGGTCCTAAAAGGGCTGACGCAAAGGTCGTAAAGCTCACGGAGAGGACGCAGAGGGCTAACGCAGTGAGATGCAAAAGCGGTAGAGGCTGACGTTGGGCCTCAGAGGCAGCGCTGAGGAGATTATGTGGGGCAGACTAGGAGTAGATCAGCAGACCATGAGCTGGGAGAGGGTGGCACAGCTCTTGGAGGAGTGACGCATTTCCATAGCAGTGCTTGGAGCAGCTTTCACTGTCCAGCATAGGGAATAGTCGGAGTCACTGTGGGGTTTGATCATCGAGGTACTCATTTGTCAGAATATCTGTCTCCGGATAGAGGTACTACTACCGAGGATATTCTCTATTGGGTGAGCCATTTCTGGCACTGTAGTTGTATTCATGAATCTGCTTAATCATACAAACCCTCTATATGCTACACCGATTTTCCTAAATTGGGTTTTTCTGGGGATGATCGTCCAAAAATAACATTGTCCCTTGTGTTATTGTTTCTGTTTATTTTTTGTGCATGATCTATATATCTATGAAGGCTGCAATAGTGTTTACTTTAATGTTTATGTAATTAAATAACTTGTTAATGTAAAGAATAAGTAGGAGATTGTAAACCAGTAATTGCACTAGGGGTTTCTAATGTGTTAGATTTAGGAATTTTCACATGGTATCAGAGGGATTGCAGATCATAGGCGACTGAAGACACCAGCCGAGAAATCTAAGAATTTGCAACAGAGAAGCAGCTGTCCCGAGAGAACGTTGTTCTAGAGCTGAAGAGGAAAGAGGAGGAGTGACGCAGTGTAGAGAGTGTGACACAGAGCCTCACGCAGTACCTGCGTTAGCATTTTGAGCTGGGAGAGGAAGAAGCAGTAGTTGGGAGGAGCCCACGCAGTAGCTGCATCAGCCATCAAGGCCAACGCAGAGGTATAGGAGGGCAGATTAGGCTCACGCAGAGCCACGTCATCTTTCTGAGCCAGGAATGATTGACGCAGCTAGTCGAGAGGAGATGATCCAGCCCACGTAGAGATTGCACAGAGCCTGAAGGGATCAGATTCTTCGAGTTGTCGAGGCTAAGGGAGCTATGCAGATTTTGATTTGAGGAGCTGGTGGGATGTTGTTTCTATTGGTGCAAAACAATGTCTAAGGAGACTGAACCAAGGTAGAGGGAAGCACTACCTCGACAAATTTCTAGCCAATAAATCTAGATCTGGGTTGCAGTGGCAAATGAGGATTGGAGAGGACTGATTCGACAGTTGGCCGAAGGATTTCCAAGAAAGAAATCAGGACTCAGAGGGAGTCTAGAGAAGAGGAGCAGAGATGGCACTGAACGGATTGAGGGATCAGGACAGATTGGACGAGGCTTCCAATTTTGTCATATGGAAGGCCAGGATCCTGGCAATCCTAGATAAACATCTCATCAAGGACTATGCCTTGAAAACAGTAGCTGCCCCAGTTGACCCTGATGCAAATGAGAAGTATGAGGAGGCCCAAGCGAAGGCGAAATGCATGATCCTAGATGGGGTCAAGGATCATGTAATACCACATATTGCTGAGGAGAACACAACAAGGGAGATGTGGCAGACACTGACCGCCTTATACAAGGGCTCTTCCATGCAACGGAAGATGTTATTGGAGAATCATCTGAGGTCATATCAAATGTAGAAAGGAGAGGAGATAGATCCATTCCTTCTCAGGTTGCAAGGAATTCGCGACTAGCTTACTTCCATGGGGTCTACACCAGATCCAAAGTTCATGGTCAGGACTGCCCTGAATGCAGTCTCCGAGGAATTTGAGACGTTTTTCCAAAGCATTTTGGGCAGAGAAACTCTCTCTTCGACAGGAAGAGCTCAGGAGATTGGCCAAGGCGGGAGTAGCGGTAACAGAGTTCGAATCAAGGAGGAGGATGCAGCTCTCACATTAGCGAGACAATTGGGGCTATAGAAGAGGAAGAAGAAAGACATCTCCAAGGTCAAGTGCTTCAACTGTGGGGAGCTAGGACATTATGCCACTCAGTGCCCCAGGAAGAAAGGCAAGGGAGAAGCTTTCGACTCTAAGGCTACTCCAACAAAGGCAGAGAAGGATGTCGAGATTGATGACGATTGTGCCATGAGTGCTTATGCGCCTCTAGAGAAGAGGTGGGGAGACATGGAGTTGTAGTCGAGAGGACTATAGAAGGGGGCAGGATCCTTGAGGTGCCCAAACTCTTGGATCACATCTGGCTATGGGAGCCCTTAAAGACAGTAGCATGATGACAGGTGTTGGGTGAAGCAAGATGTGATGAAGCGATAGTGGCAGTGCTAGAGTGCTGAAACTTGAGTCAACGCAGTGGAGGTTGCAACAGTGCGAGAGGCACATAGGTGTTTCCAGAAATGCAATGGCAGCAAAGGGAGCATGGGATAGCATTTGAGGTAGTTGCAGCATCACGAGGCATCCAGACTGACCAGGATGTTAGTGTTTGGATGAAGTCAGTTACTTACTTCTCGGTAACTAAGTTTCAGTGCAGCAGTTAGCAGTGGCAGTGCTATGGGCAGCATGAGGCAGCTATTTGAGAGGGCGCTGCAGTGCAGATGTCGCAGTGGCAGTGGAAGTGTCATGGGCAGTAGTATAGGAAGCAACATTGCAGTGGATGTGGGGCAACAAGCCAAGCATCAACACAGATGACCGATGCAGAGGATCAGTGTGATGCTTCTATGGTGAAGCATTGTTAGAGCACATTCCTCACTAAGAGGGAGTGTTGATTTTGGGTAACATCAGATGTGCTCTAGCCATGAAATTTGGTGGAGAGACTAAGGCACATGAGATCTCCGAGACCCAGAAATCGTTTGGAGAAATTCCACTCGGATGAAGAGTTATTAAAATAATTAATATTTTTAATGGGTTCCTAAGTCTAAATTTAGGAAAATAAAAATATTAATGTGTATTAATAAAATATGGGCGAGAAAGTTCTAAGTGACGAGGATCAAGCTAGTTCTAATCTTAGTCATTGATTAGGGACTTAATCTCAGCCATTGATTCGTCAACAGGAAAAGTATAATAGGAGGCTTGAGGGTCAGTTGGAAATACACCAAGTGATCAAAGAATTCGATTTTTTGGGGTGAGGTTTACTGAGGAAATCGAGTTAGTGATCAGAGTTGCAATGAGGGGCAGTTCAACAAGGGATTTTCATTCAAGGCTGAAGAATACATAGCAGAGAGGCAGCGCAGTGCTGGGAGAGACAATGCAGGCCCTAGAAGGGCTAACGCAGAGGTCATAAAGCTGTCACAAAGGACGCAAAGGATTGATGCAATGAGACGCAAAAGCCGTAAAGGCTGATGCTGGGCCTTAGAGGTAGCGTTGGGGAGATTTTGTGGGGCAGATTGGGAGCAGATTAGCAGACTCTGAGTCGGGAGAGGGTGACGTAGTTCTAGAGAAGTGCTTGGAGCAGTTTTCGCTGTCCAACATAGGGTATAGTGGAAGTGGCTGTGGGGTTTGATAATCCAGTTGCTGATTTGCAGGAATATCTGTCTCCGGAAAGAGGTACTACTGTTGAGGATATTCTCTGTTGGGTGAGCCATTTCTGGCACCCTAGTTGTATTCACGAATATGCTTAATAATACAAACCCTCTATATGTTGCACCGGTTTTCCCGAATTGGGTTTTTCCGGGGACAATTATCCAAGAATAACAGTGGCCCTTGTGTTATTGTTTTTGTTTATTTCATTGCATGATTTGTATATCTGTGAAGGCTGCAATAGTGTTTACTTCGATGTTTATGTAATTAAATAACTTTTCAATGTAAAGAACAAGTAGGAGATTGTAAACCAGTAATTATAGTAGGAGTTTCTGATGTGTTAGATTCAGGAATTTTCACAGATACAAGGAGTTTGGTGGGGGAAATTTACAAGAAATTTTGAGGGAGGATTGTGGCTCAATTTCTGGGCATTTCTACAACAAATCAGGGCAGTGCGAATTGGTGGTGGTATTCGGTCGTATACCCTATTTTGTGGGTTTTCTGGGGTGTGATATTGAGGCTAATTCCCTTCTAGGTTTTGTGGAGTTTCTTGAGAAGAAGCACTAGTTGCATTTTCAGGAATTTCTGAGCATCATAGAGGGAGATTTCTTAGTTCCTTCCTAAGAGCAACAACAACAAAGTTATGTGTCAACACAGAGATTTAGTAGGCATAGTTTCCAACATTTGGGCAGTGATTTCACAACTTAGGTTGGCTTCATTTGTTGTAGCAAGCCCAGGTTCCTCTTTCCTTGATTGTATTGTACTTATTCTGCTAAGAAATTTAATATAAAAGACCCAGTTTTGGTGCCATAATTTGTGTATATGATTTTTTGTGTGTGCATTTAATTTTTGGATGTTGTTCATGTTGCATGTTTTCAGTTATCGACTGTTAATTTCCTATTAGGAATATTACATTGGTATCAGAGAAAATTGTTTGCCAGTGTGGGAGGAAGCAGTTGGTAATGCCACCCAGGTACTAGGGTGTGGTTTTTCAGAGGGGCCAAGGTAGAGGTAGAGGTAGAGGTAGAGGACGTGGTAGAGAAAAAGGGCTTGACACCTTTTCAGACACTGAGTTGGACAACGTTAGAGAACGCATGGAGGGCCACAAGCGTGATGAGCAGTGGAGACAAGGGGGGAAAAACCAAATTATAGATGAGTTGTTGAGTGTGAACCAACAGATGTTAAGGCAGGGTCAACTGATGATGAACATGATGCAGCAAATGATGGGCTTGCAGCTACAAAAAACTAGGGGCATGAAAACAATGGAGATAGGGGTTCTAAAGCAGGAGGAGGGAGCCACCGGATGCATGAATGTGTTTTCCAGCAGCCAAATACCCCCGTGCCTTGGCCAGAACCACTGTCCCATAATGTCGCAGTTCATGGATGAGCCAGAGAGAGAGGGAATAAGATCTTGTTGCAAATTTGGTGCACTTGGTAGAGACAAGGATTGATGAGTACGAGGGTCTAGACCCTAGGGTTTAGAGAGTCATGTCTTTTGGGGAGTTTATACATGTCAAGGAGAGATGCAAGACTGGGCCTAGTGCATCTTACAGAGGAGGGCAGTCAAGCCAAGAGGTGCAAAAGATAGCCAGGAAGATCATGCTTCCCAAATATGATGGGTCAGCCAAGAGTTTAGCTAGGGCATGGGTCCAAAAGCTAGGCACTTACTTCCATCTGAACCCCATGCATGAGACAAATGCCATCAAGTTTGCCACATTGCATTTGGAGGGGGACGCATAGGAGTGGTGGTACCATGGCCTAATCAAACTTGGGCATATTCAAATCACCTCTTATACGGAGTTTACTCAGCAATTGATCGAGAGGTTTGATAGAAAAGACCCTGAGTGGCAATTCAAAGAGTTGGTGCACCTGAGACAAACTGGCAGTGCTGAGACTTATATATCAGAGTTTTAGAGGTTGGCGGTGATGGTCATAGACATTTTGGAGGCTCGGTTGATTATGTTGTTCGTAGAGGGGCTTGCTAACCCCCAGCGTGGATGGGTGAGGGCATATAAGCCCGATACATTGATGGATGCCATCTCTAGGACCAGAGATATGATTGACATAGTGCCCAAAACCAGGGCTCCTATCCCTGCTAGACCCAGTGATCCCCATGGGAGCAGAGATATAAGATAGATATGTGAAGATTCGAGAATCCTACCCGAATCAACTATTGCAGCAACTGATTAAACCTCTCCTATTTGTTAATTTCTGAAACAAATTATCTACTGCTTCCTACAACAAATATCGAAGTTAATACATCGCAGCCTACACCAATTAATTAATTTGCCGAAAACAAGAACAGAACAATAGAGAAAGATTCAACACAAATGACAGTATTTTTTGGACAAATGTCCTCAGAAAAACCCAATGTGGGAAAACTGGTGCAGCAAATCTGAGGTTTTATTATTAAGCTGAAGTATTTCTAAATACAATCTCTAGATTCCCTCCCGGAAATCCAGTTACAGAGAAAATCACTTAGCAAAAGAAACTGGTGAGATTACCTCACTCTACACTGCAAGTCCCAGCTGATCTACCAGCTGAACTGCGAGTTCCCCAACTACTAAGTCACTGCGTCAGCTCAACTGAGAATCAATCTGCTCTCAGAAGCCTTTTCCAGCACTCCCGGCTCAGAAACGCCAGCTCCTTCAGCAAAATCATACCTCTACGTTGGAAGCTGATGTGTTGCCCTGCGTGGGACCTTCATGAGCCCTTCCTGGCTCTGCGTCACCCTCTCTGGCCTCTGCACTGCCCTCTATGTGTCTCTCTTTGCCTCTCTGCTGAGTATTCTTGGCTCTAAAGAAGATCCTCCAACCAAACTTCCATTGCCCCTCTACACAAGCTCACTATCAATATTCTCCCAGTAGCTGCTCTACTTCAAAAAATCGAACTTCTAAACTCTCTGTATGTTTTTCCAAGTGACCCTCAAGCCTCCTTAAATAATCTCCTTGTTGACATTCAACAACCCAGATTAGAAGCTAATCAATGGCTAAGATCATTTATACTTGATCCTCATCTTCTTTTAGAAGTTACACCCACAGTTAGATTAATACCCATTAATTATTTTATTTTCCTAATTTTAGACTTAGGGTCCCATTAAAAATAATTAATTATTTTAATAAAACAGTTTCTGGGTGGAATTTCCCAAAACGCTTTCTGGGTTCTTTGGAATACATGTGCCTAAGCCTCCCTGCAAAGTTTGAGACTTAGAGCACATCCAATACTACCAAAAATAAACACTCCCTATGAGCGAGGAATGTGCTCTAGTAATGCAACCTGCTGAAGCATCACTTTGTCCTATAACATCTCCCTCTACGCTGATGATGTCTGACATGCTGGCCACCAACCACTGCACAAATGTTGCATCTGTACTGCCGCTGACCCTACCACTGTCAACACTGCGTCTGTAATGCAACTCCCTCTGAATTTTTGCATCCATGTTGTTGTTGGCCTTGCCACTGCCAATTACCCCTGCACTACAAATTGCTGCTACTACTACATCAGCAATGGAAAAACATCCCAAAATTATTGAACTAATTGTGTTCAGTATGATACCGTGTGAATGCTGGAAGCTGATTACTGCTAGTCTCTACACTGACCCTCTGAATCTTCTGCGTTGCTGCTAACCTCTGCTCTGTGCCATCTGCATTGCTGCCAACTTTTCTCTGCGTTGCTCAGTCCCTGGTGCTCCTAGCCACTGCAACTGTCTCTCCGACACTCCTTGGCACCATCCGACATTAGTCCATCCTGCTACCAAAAAATTGGGCTCCTGTAGCAAGGTATTGATCCAAGAGATGGGCTCCTCAAGGATCATACCCATCTATAGCTCCTTCGAACTGCAACTCCAAATCAACCCACCTCCCTCCTGGAGGTATCTCGGCTGTCATGGCGAACTCCTCCTCCTGCTCGATCTTCGCAGGTGCAACCTTCGAATCGTGCTTCTCAGCTTTGTCCTTCTTCTTGAGAGGACATTGAGTTGCGTAGTGACCCATCTCACCACACCTGAAGCACTTTATCTTCAAGACGTCCTTCTTACATCTTCGATGCTCCTGCTGTCCCTTCGATGCAAGGGCTGCATTATCCTCCTCCTCCTTGGGCTTCGACCCACTGTTGCTGCTTTCGTCAAGCTTACATTGGACCAAGTCTCTCCTTAGCTCCTCTTGCTTGAGAGCTGCCCACATCTCATCCCAGTTCGGAAAAGTCGCCCTGTCCAGGATACTCTGGACAAAGAATTGCCACTCATCTGAGACAAAATTGAGGGCTAGTCTAACCAACTCTGAGTCTTGAGGTGTAGACCCCAGAACAAATAACTCATCACGGGTCTCTTGAAGCTTCGTGAGGAATAGATCCACACGCTCCCCCTTCTGCATCTGAGCATATCTCAGTTTCTAGTCCAAGTACATCTTTCGCTACTCGGAAGATCCCTGATATAGCATAGACAATGCATCCCACATCTCCTTAGCAGTCCCTCTTCTAGTGATGTGACAAACAACATGATCCTTCACTCCGTCGAGGATCATTATTTTTTCCTTTTCCATTTCAGCTCGATACTTCTTCAACGGATCTGCATCTTCAGGCACAACCACCACATTGTTGACATATGTCTTGAGGGCATGCTCATCTAGAAGGAATGACATCCTTGCCTTCCAGATGACATAGTTGGATGCTTCATCCAATCTATCTTGATCCCTTAATCCACTGGTTGCCATCTCTACCACAAATGTCAAAAATCTCCTCTCTGGTTCTTACTGCTGCTGCTCAGCCAATAAGAAAGCATACTTCTTGGCGGGAAGTCTTACTGAGGAAAAGTTTCCTCACAGTGCTTCTCTTCTCTTCTGACATCTTTCTGCCTAGCAAAACGACCTACAAAAAAACTGCGTCCCACCAGCTCTTCCTCACGCTGAGGCTTTAGCATTGCTCCCTTTGCCAGGATAAGATTTTGATCTGGAAGCCCTTCTCTTTGTCGACTCACTCAAAGAGACACTACCTCGAAAATCAGCCCTTCGGCTAGGACTGCGCAAGCTGTCTGGGGTTTCAAACTGCTGCCTCCTGCAACTATTTCGATCATCACATTCTGCTTAGTGTTGGGTTCTCTGGCACTGTTCTTCTTTCTTCACCTTAGCTCTAATACCATGTGAAGATTTGAGAATCCCACCTAAATCAACTACTGTAGCAACTGATTAAACTTCTCCTATTTGTTAATTTCTGAAACAAATTATTTACTGCTTCCTAAAGCAAATATCGAAGCTAATACACTACAGCCTACACCAATTAATTAATTTGCCCAAAACAAGAACAGAACAATAGAGAAAGATTCAACACAAATGACATAATATTTTTTGGACAAATGTCCTCGGAAAAACCCAATGTGGGAAAACCGGTGCAATAGATCTGAGGGTTTTATTATTAAGCTTAACTATTTATGAATACAATGTCTCGATGCCCTCCTAGCAATCCAGTTATAGAGAAAATCACTTAGCAGAAGAAACTTGTGAGATTACCTCACTCTACACTGTAAGTCGTGACTGATCTGGTAGCTGAACTGCGAGTTCCCCAACCACTTTTGTATTGCCCCTGCGTGAGCCCTGCGTCAACCTCTAAGTCACTGCGTCATCTCAACTTAGAATCAATCTGCCTTCAGAAGCCTTTTCTAGCCCTCCCGGCTCAAAAATGCCAACTTCTTCGGCAAATTTGGACCTCTGCACTGGACGTTGTTGTGTCGCTTTGTGTGGGGCTTACATGAGCCCTTCTTGGCTTTGCGTCACCCTCTCTGCCCTCTGCGTTGCCTCCTCTGCGTGTCTCTCTGCCTCTCTACTGAGTATTCTTGGCTTCGGAGAAGATCCTCCAACCAAACTTCCTCTGCCCCTCTTTGCACAAGCTCACTATCAATATTCTCCCAGCAGCTGCTTTGCTTCAAAAAATCGAACTTTTGAACTCTTTGTGTGTTTTTCCAAGTGACCCTCAAGCCTCCCTAAATAATCTCCTCGTTGACATTCAACAACCCAGATTAGAAGCTAACCAATGGCTAAGATCATTTATGCTTGATCCTCATCCTCTTCTAGAAGTTACACCCACAGTTAGATTAATACCCATTAATTATTTTATTTTCCTAAGTCTAGACTTCGGGTCCTGTTAAAAATAATTAACTATTTTAATAAAATTGTTTCTTGGTGGAATTTCCCAAAACGCTTTATGGGTTCTTTGGAATGCATGTGCCTAAGCCTCCCTGCAAAATTTGAGACTTAGAGCACATTTGATGTTACCAGAAATCAACAAGACACACTAGCAGATTGGGAGTGGTTAGCTTGATGAGGAGACTAGGAGGGACCTACGGAGGAGGAAGTTATGTTTCATGTGCCAGGAGCCACATGCATGGGGGCACAAGTGCACCAAGGGCAAGGCCCATTACATTGAGGTGTACTAAGATAGCGAACCTGAGTATGCTATTGAGCAAGAGGGAGACATAAGAGATGGTGGACCCCAGTCCATGGGAGGAGGACCACTACCACTGCCTCAAGGAGGGGGGCCACTATTGCCCACTGGGGGGGTTATTGAATCACTTTGAGGAGTTCTGAAGTACTTGCCACTACGGATCTGGGGCACAATACAAGGGCAACATGTTTCAGTGCTAGTGGACAGTGGGGCTACCCATGACCTTATTAATGCTCATATGGTGGAGCAGAGAGGCATACACACAAAAATACGTTAGAGGGGTTTTTAGGGTTGGTACTAGGGAATAGGACAATCCAATGCACGAGATATGTCCCCAACCTAACCATGATGATGGGGAACTATTCCATGACCGATCATTTCTTTGTGCTGGATGTTCCAAACACCAACGTGGTGATGGGTGTCTACTGGCTTTTTTCTTCTTCACAAATAACACCGATGCACCCCAAGGCGATAAACTTGGCTTTACGTATCTTTTGTCAAGCATTTCTTTACGTTGCAACTTTAATTCCACCAACTTTAGAGTACTCATCCAGTAAGGTGCCTTTGATGTTGGTGTTGCCCCTAGTACCAACTCAATAGAGAAATCCACTTCCCTATGAGGTGGTAATTATGGAATCTCTGTGGGACAGACATCCTGAAACTGTTGCAAAACAAGGTACTTCTTTAGGACTTCATCATCCCCAACATCCTTCCCCTTATCACTAGAAATATGCACTGCAAATAATACACACCCTTTCCTGCAACTATGCTTGGTCTACATAGTTGTAACCATTCTTACCGATGTACGCTTCTTATTTCACTACAAGATTCTCCTTTCCCCATCATCATCCAGGCGCTCAATAGCCTTCTCATAGCAATCTACTGTGGTCCTGTGAGTGAACAACCAATCCATGCCCAGAAGCATACTATATGAACCCAAAGGAAGCGCATTTAGATTTGTTGATGTAGCCATACCATTGAGCTCAAATGTACAAGATCTCACCCAATGACTAACTCTTCTCTTGGTCTCTATAGCCAACTGCACCAACCAAGACTCTGCATGCACTTCTTTACTCAAACCACACTCATCCACTAGGTCAGGACTAACACAGCTATAATTAGATCCAGGATCAATCAAAATGGAAATAACTTGATCACAAAGTTTACCTTCCATCTCAATAATGGATGCCTGGTGGTCTGCCTTCCTATTATCAAGTGTTGCATAGATTCATGGAATGCTCTGACCAACATCCCCAACTATTTGTGCCTCCTGAGCACTATAGATTTGTGGCTTGCCACCCTCGTACAACAAACACTCCTTGCAATGATCTTTGCCACAAATCCAACGCTGCAACAATTCCCTGCCACTACCTTTATTCTGCTACTCTCCAGGCTGTGGCCCATGCCCCTTCTCGGTTGCATTAAATTTCTTGTAAGGAGCCACATTTTCTTTCTCACCTGCATCCTGAGGTCTTCCCCGCTTCTGAGGCCACTTCCCCTTAGTATTCTCATTGCTTTTCCAATCTCGCTTAGGCTCAGTTTTGCGTTTTGATTGCTCATAACAGTGCTTCAATTTTTTTAGGGTTTCCTCCAACGATCTAGGCTCATCAAACTCAATCCTATCTTTGAACGACACTGGCAACCCACTAATGAATCTTCAAATCTTTTCTTTCTCATCCTTAAGGTAAGGCACATACCTCAACAACTCCAGAAAACCGCTAGCATACTCATCATCTGTCATATAGCCCATGTTCAACTCATAGAACTCCTTTGCCCTGTCATCATAATACCTATCAGATAGATATTTCTCCTTGAGTCGTCTCTCGAAATCTTCCCAAACCAGCTCCTCTTCTCAAATGCCTATGACATTATTCATGTCTTCCCACTAGATGTTTGCCTTCCCTTTAAGACTGCAAGTAGCTATCTTGGCTTTTATGTTCTCTAAGTAGTTATGCAATTTGAAGAACTTCTTCATCCCAAGCAGCCAAGCTTCTACATCTTCTAACTTCTTCATCTCTCCATCAAAAGTGGGGGGATTGACTTTCTTGAACTCCTCAGGCAAGTACTCACTCCTCTTATGATGTTGGCGGTGATGATAATGATGTCTCCTGGAAGAAGAACTACAATACAACCCATATATACCAATCCTCCTATCAAGTGTATCCAAGAATCTGCCACTCTTCATTATATCCTCCTTGTCCAACTTGTATTCTCTATGAGACCTACTACCATCTTCCCCATTAGTCTTCTCCTCTTTCCTATCACCATGAATGATCCTCATCTGTCCTTGCATCTACAACTCCGAAAGACTCTGTAGAATCATTGCATTAACCTCTGCCTACTTTTCTTGAGCCCTGGCAAGGCTTTCCTATGCCTTAACCAATCCATTATTATCTTCTTTACAACTCTTAATCTTTTCCCTCAAACTCCTCAGTGTATCTGCTAGATCCAATGAATACTCCTCTCCTTGTTGTTCAATTGACTTTTCCCATTCCATAGAGTTCACATCAGGCCTATGAGGAGAGTCATGTGAACTGTAGTCCACCATCTTGCTCTTCATCTCTGATCTTCTATCTCCTGTAAGCATGCCATGTTAGATAAACCAAATAGAAACATAATCAAAATCAAACCTCACTGTAGTTCAAGGGAGGATATCGCATCTGCATAAATCAGTCTAGATTAGAACAATATATATATATATGAAACTGAATTCGTCCCCTAGACCCGTCGTGCCCTGAATCGGGCCACTCAAACACGATTCGGTCGAATGCGTGTCCTTCTGAATGTGTCCCGATTTTCGGATACAAATCCTGATTTTGGCAAGTCCGCGTGACGTTAAAAGGTAATTTTTGCCATTCTTTTTTCACATTGACTTATTTTGTTTGCTTTGGGTGTTTGGGAGCAAAGAGAAAAGGGTGGGAGCATTTTCAAGGAGCTTCAAACAATAGGTAAGTGCATTTTCTCTCTCTTTTTTTTGCAATTTTATTTTAGCAATTTGCATGTGTATTTCTTTTACAAATTTGTGCATTTTTTGTTTATTTGTTTACAGCATTCATGGCTCAATCAAGGGCAGCAGGGAAGGGGAAGAATGTCCCCATTGGAGATGCCCCTCCTCTCCCAATCTCATTAGGGTCTGCTGCAAGTGTTCCCTCTATTGCAAGTGGGGCTGCAACAACAACTTCTAATGTTGAGGGAAGACATCCTCTTCAAGATAACAAATATGTCGTAGAAATATGTCACAAGAGAGCAAGGGCCAAGTAACAAGGTGAAGGGAGGAGGCAATGTGAGTTGGAAATGAAACTATTGCAACACTACTTTTACAAGCACATATTTCCATGTGAAAGCTCATTTGTTGGCTTTACCAAGTTCTGGAATTGCAGCTTGTACAAAGGTGCCTTTACCAAAGAGGAAAGAAATGGAAAGAGAGTCCAATGTTGGTATGGACAATGTGGCTGCAAAATCTTAAAAAACCAAGAATGTTGATCCCCTTCCATTCTTGAGGAAAAGCAACAACAAATTCCCTTTTGAGAGTTTTGGTGGGGAACAAGCAGCAAAATGCCAAAAAGAAAGGCAATTTCACTTGGTCCAATGGACAAGATTTTTCAGAAAGAGAAACGAGAAGAGATTTATCTCACCATTGCCTTTTTTTCTATAAAAAGTTCATATCCTTTAATGTTGCATGCTCACCTCTATTTATTGATATGTGTCGAGCTCTAACTCAAGGGGCTCCATTAGGGTATGAGCCTCATGGGTCAGCGAAGCTTAGAACCACATTGTTGACGAAGGCAAAAAAAGAGGTGGAAAAATGCTTGAGCCTATTAAAGCATCATGGCCAACATCTGGGGTTAGCATTGTTTCTAATGGATGGATAGATCCAACACGACACCCACTCATCAAATTCATAGTGTCTTCCTTGAATGGTCAAGTTTTCTTGAAAGCAATGGATGCACTTGGATAATACAAGGATGCACAATATATGGGTGAGTTGTTATTAAAATTATTGAAGATGTAGGTGTTGATTCTTGTGTGCAAATCATTATAGATAATGCACCTGTTTGCAAGGTTGTTGGCATCATTGTGGAAGCTAAATATCCAAAAGTGTTTTGGAAACCTTGCATTGTCCATTCATTGATGTAGGAATTTATAGGGTAAGTTCCTCAGACAGAACAGCAAAGGACACCGCTCACAAACAAATCACAAATCAATACACCAGTATTCTTGACGTGGTTAAAAACCTCAAAGAGGGAAACAGTCAACGGCCTGAGCCAACGCGACCACTTTAGGCAATTTATTAATAAAAGAATGAAAATTTACATAAGCTTCTCTCATGAACGGTTACGCTACAAATGACCCTCCATGCTCTTTAAATAGAGATAATGGACCAATCGGGTGTTAAGCCACGGATCAAGTGTCGGTAATACTGAGGAGAGAATGAGCCGTCGTATCACTATATATCGTGACCGTCGGATTGTAAGTTACAAAAGTACATAGTAAAGAAACACATTTTACCTAGCTCTACACTAAACCAAGTTATACTTAACTATTTCCTATGTGTTGGAATATCCTAACATCCCCCCTTCAGAACAACTTGGGATAGGATTGAAGGATGTACAAATATGACACAATAGGAAAAGGAAGGAGGCATTAGAGCCTATCCCCCCTTAGTGACAACTTCCTGAACTCCAACCATAAATCGAAATTTAGTAAACTTCACCTCTGTGAGAGCCTTTGTAAAGATGTCTGCAACTTGATCATCTGTTGAACAGTGTTGCACTTCAAGAACATGGTCATGAATGAGTTTTATGATGAATTGCATGTGCATTTCAATGTGTTTGCTGCGCTGATGTTGGACTGGATCTTCGCATAGTTGAATGGCACTTTGATTATCACACCAAAGTGTAGTCGGATGTTGTTGCTGAAAGCCAAACTCTGATAGGATCTGACAAAGCCACATGGCTTCCTTACTAGCTTCTACGGCACCACGATACTCTGCTTCTGCTGAAGAAAGAGAAATGGCACTTTGTTTCTTGCAAGGCCATGTAATAGGTCCTGAACCAAGAGTGAACACATAACCTGCACTAGACTTCCGATCATCAGGGTCACCAGCCCAATTGGAATCAGTGAAACCAACCAGTAGAGGAGATGCTTCTGCACTTTAATGAATCCCAAACTGAACTGTACCTCGAACATAACGAAGTATTCTTTTAGCTATTTTCCAATGACTTTCATGTGGGTTTTGCATAAACCGAGCAATAAGGCCAACAACAAAGGAAAGGTCAAGACAAGTAAGGGTCAGATACAAAAGTTTTCTTACAAGTTGACGGTATAAGGTAGCATCAACTTCAGGGGAAGTACAAGTGACTGAGAGTTTGGCTCCAGACTGAAAGGGAGAAGGGGCTGGCTTACAGTCTTCCATGTGAAAATGGCATAGAAGATCACAGGCATACTTAGACTGGGAAAGGGAAATACCTTCCTTGGATTGCAAGACTTGAAGACCAAGAAAATAATGCAAGTGTCCTAAGTCTTCCATGTGAAAATGGCGTAGAAGATCACAGGCATACTTAGACTGGGAAAGGGAAATACCTTCCTTGGATTGCAAGACTTGAAGACCAAGAAAATAATGCAAGTGTCCTAAATCTGTCATTTCAAACTTCTTTTTAAGGTTGGACTTCACATGGTTTATAAGGTTGGGATCACTAACAATAAGGATAAGATCATCAACATAAAGAACAAGAATGATAAGAGACTTGCCCACTTTCTTGGTGTAGACAGTATTGTCAGAATAACACCTAGAAAACCCAGTTTCTAAAAGAGAGCTATCCATTTTGGCATACCAAGCCCGAGGGGCTTGCTTGAGACCATAAAGGGATTTCTTAAGTCGACATACAAGGCTGGAGTCTGTTTTTATAAATCCAATAGGTTGTTCCATATAGATTTCTTCATGCAAGTCCCCATGCAAGAAGGCAGATTTAACATCCATCTAATGGACTTCCCATTTGAAAGAGGCAGCAAGGGAAAGAACAAGATGGACAGAGTTCATTTTGGCAACAAGGGAGAAGGTTCCAGTATAGTCAATGCCTTCAACTTGTGAAAAACCATTAGCAACAAGATGATCTTTATGTTTATCAACTTTTCCATCTGGTCCATACTTGGTTTTGTCAACCCATTTGCATCTAACAAGTTTTCGTCCCTTTGGAAGAGGAACAAGATCCCATGTATCATTTGCCAATAATGAACAATATTCTTCATTCATCGCTACGTCCCAATCTAGATGGCCTGAAGCTTCTGCAAAGGTGTCAGGATCATAATTCGCTGAAGCTTGAGCCAGTAAAGAAGAGGCTCTATCGAACTGAGAATATGTACATCACTGATCTGTAGGATCGCCGGCAAGAGCACCTGCTGCATCCCGAGTAGCACGAACCCATTTTGGAAGCTGAGGAGTTGAAGGAGGATCCTGAGAAGGTGGTGGAGGATTGTCATCCTCGTTGTCATCATTTGAAGAAGAAATATTTTCAGAAGTAGAAGGGATAGAGAGAGGTGGCACATCCGCCGAACTAGGTTCGTAGGCCGATATATTTTCAGCAAACTTTACATCTCTTCTAATGATAACATTTTTGGACTTAAGTGGAATAAGTCTATATCCTTTGACATCTTCAAAATATCCAACAAAAATACATATATCACTCTTAGGTTCTAAAGCTTTATGTTTCTCATCTGGAATACGGGCTCATGCTTCACTCCTAAAAACACGAAAGTGACTTACATCTGGTTTAATTGAGCACCATGCTTCTTCTGGAGTGATATTCTTTAAAACCTTAGTAGGAGTGCGATTTATTATGTAATTTGCACAGTTAATTGCTCCTGCCCAACTATTAAGACTAAGTCCTTTAGATTGAAGCATACAATTAACCATTTCCTTTAAGGTGTGAATCTTCCTTTCAGCTACACCATTTTGTTGTGGAGTAAATGGAACCGTATGTTGCATTTGAATTCCATTCTCAGTGTAAAAGTTGATGAATTTGTTGTTAACATATTCTCTGCCATTATCAGATCTTAGCGTAAGAATTTGATGTCCAGATTGTTTTTCAATAAAGGCCTTAAAAGCCAAGAACATGTTAAATACTCCACTCTTGAGTTTTAAGAAGTATACCTAAGTGCGTCTGGAGAAATCATCAATGAAAGTTAAGAAATACTTGTAGCCAGAGAATGAAACAACTGGAAGTGGACCACATAAATCACTATGCACAAGTTGTAAAGGGGATGAGGCATACCAAGAGGCACATTTTTCAAAACTATCCCGATGATGTTTTCTTAGTACACATCCGGAACAAACACCATCTCTACAAGATACCATTGGAAGACATGTCACCATATTTTCTTTACATAGATTTTGAAGGGAGCGATAGTTTAAGTGACCAAATCGCTCATGCCAAAGTTTGCTCACTTCATCATTATGAGCTAAAATACCGAGTAAAGATTTGATGACCCAAAATTGTTAAACTTATACAACCTTGTAGAATCATCAACAATGTCAGTAGCTAAAATCTGTCTAGGATCTCTTAGGTCCTTAATTACAACATCGCGAGGTGAAAATTCAACGATTTTACCTTCACGTGAATGAGTTATCTGATATACAGATAGAAGGTTGCAAGATAAGGTTGGAACACATAATACATCATTAAATTGACCATTGTCTATATGAACAGTTCCAGTCCCTACAACACTAAGAGATCTATCATCACCAACATATATATTTTTGGTGTTACAATCATTTAAAGAAGAAAAACATGGCTTTGTTTTTGGCCATGTGATAAGAAGCTCCAGAATCAATGGCCACTCGTGAGAATGAGAAGAAGAAGATGCATTTAGTCCATATCCAGACCGAGATGCTTGACAACCACATGCAGAAAGTGCTATTCTGAAAGATGAAGTTGAAACTGAAGAGTGCTCAAAATGGATGTTATGCTTCTTCATTGCTGCTTCCAAGGCTTCCATCTTCTTAAAGCATTTGGATTCTAAGTGGCCATCTCGATTACAAAAGTGGCAATGTCTATCAGTTTTCTTCCCTTTGTTTTTATTTGCCTTATCATTTTATTGAAATGATTTTTCATTTTGAGACTGAAATTGCTTAGGACCCTTGTTTGGTTTAGGACCATTCTTTTTAGGGTACGGCTTTTTAAAATTCTTTGAATTTGGTTGTTGTTGGGTGGCTAAGGCTTTCTTAGAAGAGTTTCCAAGATTAAGAAGACCAAGGTGTAAGAGTTTTTCTTGTTCTCTTATTAAAGAATCACAAAAGGCATCAAAGGAAGGGGACTTGTAGTCTTGTCCTTGAGAAATGAAGGCTTCTCTTGTAGAATGGAAGGTGGAAACAAACACAGAGTAGGCTAGTCCCAACTTAGTAAGAATGGAATAGATAAGGTTACCATCTTCTTTCTTAACCTTAACACCTTCCAAGAGAAGTCTAAGGGTCTTGAACTTGGACAAAAAATCTTCAATGGAAGAAAAATTATTAGTGTCCAATGTAAGCAACTCATTTTCGAGTTGATCGGCGCTAAGTTCATTTTTAATTCCAAAAACTTTAGTGATTTGTTTCATTGCTTCATTAGGAGTATCAAGTTCTGCGATATGGAATCTAAGGTCTAGAGAAATAGACATCCCTATCAACCGCGTGCTTGATCTTGCCTATTTTCCCATTTGGTTGCCTTATCTTCATCTTTTGGTTTGGTTTCTTGGCCTGAGGCTATTCTGTAAAGACCTTTACTTCTAAGTAAATCCACAATGTAGGACCACCATTGGAAGTAGTTGGTGCTATCAAGAATAACTTGGCATGGACTTTCCATTTTAACAGAAACTGAAGCTATAGATGTTGAAACTATCAAGGCTGCATATGTATTTACTTCGAAATTTACTGTAGAAAACAGTAAATAAATTGCATGTTTTAATCAAGTAGGAGAAGTAACATCAATTTGTTGCAGTAGGGATTCTAGCTTAGGAATTTTCACATGGTATTAGAGCTAGTGCAGGTGAGACAAGAAGAGCAGAACCAGAAACCCCAACGCTAAGCAGAAGGGGAAATCAAAAAGCTACAGGAGGCAGCAAGTTGAAACCCCAGAGGGTTTGCGCAGTTCCAGCCGGAGGGTCAAAAATTCGAGGGAGTCTCTCTCCGAGTGAGTTGACGGAGAGAAAGAGCTTCCAATTTGAATTTTACCATGGCAAAGGGAGCAGCGTTGAGGCTCAGCATGAGGAGCAGTTCATGGACGAAGATTTTTCAGTTGGGTCACGAAAATAATGAAGAGCAGGTCACAAAAATCAGTGGCATTCCAAATTTTCTAGATGAATGTTATCCAAATCAGATAGAAAGTTGCATGTCGATCACGTCAACATCAACATCACATCCTACCAAGAGCAAGGGTAAAAGGCAAAAGAGAAGAAGGAAGAAATTTGATGCATCTAATGCTCGGGAGAAGCTCTATATTTGGATAAGGCAGAGTCCTAGCATTGTCAGAAGTCGGCCTGGCACATCCAAGAAGAAACCCACAAACTTACCGAAAAGTTGGCAGATGCTCAATATGCACTATGTTGAGGACATCTGATGCCATGGACATCGTTTTGTATATTATCTCTAACCCTGTTCCCTTTTTATTTCATGTTGTTAGATAGTTTATTTCACACATTTATATTCCAGTTTATTAGAGTAGATTTTCTATTCTAGCAGTATTTTCTATATATGCATGATGATTTTGATGTTGAATGTATATCTATTTGATGGAATTTTGTTTCCTTGGATGCAGGATTCTGGAATTCTCATGTTACTTCTTGGAAGCAACGTGTCCCCATATGGAGCTAGATGTTGAACTCAAATTGTCAAAGTTCCAGGGAAACGGAAGTGCCAACTTTTTCAACAAGGATCAGATCACATATCAACAGTTTGTGCGTCATGGCCATCCCATTGTACAAGTTATATATTGTAAATGATCTTAGTAAAACCTTGAGTCTATGAAACAACCTAGGTAAGCCTATAATTTGATGACGAATTCCATCCTAGGAGGTTTTTTAACCTTACTGATTACCTATGTTTTTCGCACGGCTAATCAAAATGGTTTTTTCCCTCCAGCTTAAACCCCCAAAGCTAGGGTGAAATTTATTGTCGAATTATCAGGTGAGTCCTAGTGTTTTAGTCGAGTCTGATATAAAAGTCATTTGGGAATAATTTAAGTTGATTGGCTTAATTATTTTATTACAAATCACTTGGTTTACTAGATCATATTGAGTCGCAGATGGGTTATGTGCCTTGAGGGTCTAAGACAAATGTGTATTCCCTCTTTGGGTCTTGTAAATGAAAAATCATATGTATTAGAGGGTTGGAAAAATAATTAATCCCCTTATGTGTAAATTAATTAATTTTTTTGATAAAATAAAATTAAATCCTAAGCCAAAAAATTAATTAATTAATATCAATTTAAATTATCTTAGAAAAATAAATTCTCTGAATGGAAAAATTCGTGGGTCATAAAAAAAACAATTTTTAAAGGTCCTCCACCAAGGGAATATTGTCTTTTAAAAAAAAATGGACCCTTGGACCTTGGTGGTTTAATTAATTTTGAGCTAATTAAAATGGAATTAGATGATAAATTCGCAAATTCCTCAAAAATAAAAAATCAAGGGCCAAGATTAAAATATCTTGAAGTGTTTATCAACGACCAAGATTATTTTGACACGGATCAAAGAAACTAAATGTTATTTTTCCGTTTGGAGGATTTATCTATAAATTAGAGAGTTAGTTGAGTCTCTAATGATCTTGATCTCTGACTAGAAAATTTCTGTTGAAGCAGCTTTGTAACTATTGTCCCGCTGTGAACTATTTTTTGTCAATCATAATAAAGACTTTGGGGTGCAATTCAAGGTGTTCTTGCTAATTGATTTGTGGTATGTGCTGACTACAGACATTTCTATGTTGTGTTGAATATTGGTAGGATTTGTTTTTTCATTAGATGGAGATAGAACCATACTATTGATAGCGTTGGGCTAATATTAGGTGGTTTGATTCCCCATGTGATCTAACAAATTATTTTGAGATAGATTCAGTGTTTGCAAGTACTTCAGTCCTTGGCCTCCAAGTTCACAAACTTGGGCAAGAATCATTGTTGCTTGGATTCCAAATATCTATATGGTGGATTAAATCTTAGCTAAGGCTATAGTATACATCAGGGTTTTTAGTATTTTTAACCATTCTTCAAAGGAAAAAACTCCATAAAGATATTTTTCTCACAAATTTAAAATTTTTAAAACCCCTGTATATTTGTAGATCTTGTGAATAATTTTGTAGATCTAACTTGTAAATTTTTTTTTCTAACTTGGGTTTTGGGGATCTTTAGTATTTTGTATACATTTGTGTTAGTTTTTGTAGCATCAGATGTGTTCTAGCCACAATATTTTGTGAAGAGGCTAAAATGCATAAGATCTCCAAAACCTAGAAATCGTTTCTGGAAATTCCACTGAGAAATGACTTAAACAGATTATTAGCAAGTTTTTAAATATTCCCTAAGTCTAAACTTAGGGAATATGGTTAATTAATCAGAATTAATTGAGTCAAGGTGTGAATGTTCTAGAAACTCAAATGGATCGACTTCAAGTTAATCTTAGTCATCGATTAAGATCCAATCTTGGTCGTTGAAGTCTCAACAGAGGATTATAAGAAGTTGATGGGGTTGGAGAAATTAGTTCAGCGGTTAGATTTCATGAGCAAATCAATTTCTAGAATAAAAACAATCAGTTGGCAGAGAGAGAACCAGTGAGATCGAAGTTGTGATTGAGGGGCAGGGACAGTGAGCCGGAGGAAAGATTTTCCAAATCTGGGGAGGCAACAGCAAGTGAATCGAATTATCCCAAAGAGGCAATGCTAAGGGACTGCACAGTGCTTCAGTCAGGCAGATCGATTTGGTGAGGAGAAAAATTTGTTCTCAGTTCCAGAGGCCAGGAAGGAGTTCCAGAGGGCTGGAGAGACGATTTTATCAGCTTCCAGAGGTAGAACGACTTCATCTGAGCCCAGTCCAGTGCAAGCCTGTGAAAATTTCTGAATCGAACAAGTTAGAAATCCTACTGAAGTAAAATGATTTGCATTACCTACTTGTGTTCTTCATTTAACAAGTTATTTTTAGAAATATTCGGAAAATATTAATGTAAATACATTGCAGTCTACACCAATATACAGATCAAGTACTGAAAAATAAATGAGACAAACACATAAAGGACACACTTGTTTTTGGACTAAACGTCCACGGAAAAACCCAATGCGGGAAAACCGGTGCAACAGATATGAGGGTTTTATTATCAAGCAAATTTTTGGATACAACTAGGCTGCCAAATCCGGCTCACTCAACAGAGAATAAACTCGACAGAAGTACCTCTATTCGAAGACAGATATTTTGGCAAATCCATCACCTAGATGAACAAACCCCACAAGTCGTTGTGTTATCCCTAGTGCTAGGTTGTGATGGCTGCTCCAAGCTCTGCGCTGGAACTGCATCACCTCCTCTAGGAGCTGCGTCACCCTCCCAGTGAGCCTTCCTGGCTCAGAATTCGATTTGCTGAACTGTTGCTCTCTCTGCCTCACAGAAACCCCAGCATTGCCTCTAAGTGACTGTGTCAACTCCTCTAGCCTCTATGTCACCCTTTCTAGAGTTGCGTTGTCTCTCCCTAGTGCTGCTCTACCTCTCTACTATGTATTCTCGGCCTTGGACTAAAGTCCCTCTGCCGAACTGCCCCTCCGCTAGAGATATCCTCAATTGATTTTCCTCTTGAGAACTTCTCACTTCAGAAAATCGATTTTCTCTCTCTCTATGTGTATTATACTTTTCCTGTTGAGAAATCAACGGTCGTGATCTAATCCCTAATCAACGGCTAAAATTAAGTTAGAGTTGATCCTCATCTCTTAGAATCTTTTCACCCATATTTTCATTAATACCCATTAATATTTTAATTTTCCTAAGTTTAGACTAAGGAACCCCATTAAAAATATTAATTATTTTAATAAAATACAATCCGGGTGGAATTTCACCAAACGATTTCTGGGTCTTGGAGATCTCATGTGTTCTAGCCCCTCCACAAAAGTTCAGAGCTAGAGCACATCTGATGCTACCCAAAAATCAACACTCCCTCTTAGTGAGGAATGTGCTCTAGCAATACTTCCAAGCAGAAGTATCACACTGATCCACAGCATCGATCCTTTGCGTTGCTGATGCTCGACCTGCTGCTCCTCATCCACTATGCTGATGCAATCTGTACTGCTACCCATGACACTGCCACTATCACTGTTGCATCTGTACTGCAACTCCCACTCAATATGCTGCATCATGCTGCCCATAGCACTGCCACTGCTAACTGTTGCACTGCAACTAAGTTGTTGAGAAGTAAGCAACTGAAAATCCACCCAACAGCTGACATGTTGGTCAATTTGGATGCCCCTAGACGCTAAAGCTACATCTGTTGCTAATCTGTGTTGACCCTCTGATGCTACCACACTGATATTGTATCTACTCTGTGCCTTCCGCACTGTTGCAACACTCTACTGCGTTGCCTCAAATTTTGAGCACTCTAGCTCTGCCACTATTGCTCCATCATCACTCGCACCAACTGACTCTCGTCATTCTGCGACTGTCACTAAGGGCTCCCATAATCATATGCGATCCAAGAGTTTGGACACCTCAAGGATCTTGCCCTTCATGTAGTCCTCCCAACTACAACTCAATATCGCCCCACCTCTTCTCTAGAGGTGCATGAGCACTCATGGCGCAATCCTCATCATCCTCCTTGTCAGCTTGCACTGGGGCAGCCTTTGAGTCAGACTTCTCTTCTTTGCCCTTCTTTCGAGGGCACTGCATGGCGAAATGACCCATTTCTCCAGATCTCAAGCATTTGACTTTGGATATGTCCTTTTTCTTTCTCTCCTTCTGCCCTTGTTGTCCCACTGATGCGAGAGCCACATCCTCCTCTTCCTCCTTCTTGACTCTGATCCCTTTGTTGTTTCTTCCCGCCTTGGTCAATTGTCTGATCTTTTCTTGTGGAAGAGCTGCCAACATCTCCTCCCAACTGGGAAGAGAAGCCCTGCCCAAGATGCTTTGGACAAAGGTTTCCCAGTCTTCAGTGACTGCTTTCAGGGCAGTCTTGACCATAAATTTAGGATCTGGTGTAGCCCCTATGGAAGTTAGTTGGTCACGGATCTTTTGCAACCTGAGAAGGAAGGGATCGATTTCTTCTCCCTTCTGCATCTGAAACTGTCTCAGCTGACTCTTAAGCAACATCTTCCGCTGAACGGAAGTTCCATCGTACAATGTGGTCAAGGCCTCCCACATTTTCGTTGTTGTCTTTCTCAGCAATATGTGCAATCACATGATCCTTGACCTCGTCCAAGATCATGCAATTTGCTTTTGCCTGAGCCTCCTCGTACTTCTTGAGAGGATTATCATCAATCAAAACAACAATCATCTTCAAGGCATAATCCTTGATGCGATTTTTATCCAACACTGCCAAGAACCTGGACTTCCAGATGACAAAGTTGGATGCTCCTTCCAACCTGTCCTGATCACTCATTCTGTTAATGACCATCTCCGCTCAAATGAATGTCGAACTGGTTCTCTTCTCCCACTTTTGTTGTTGCCCCAGAAAAACTCAGATCTGGATTTCTTTAGCGCTAGAAATCCTATAAGGAACAAGTTCCCTCTAAATTTCGATCTCCTTCGCGGAAATCTTTTTGCCAACCACTGTTGAACCACCCCTCTCTGATCTCTCTTTGTTGCTAGTCAGCACTGGATCTAGATTTCTTAGCAAGAAATATTATGATGAACTGATTCCCTCTACTTTGCTTCTGCCCCACCAAGTATTGTTCTGCACCAACAGAATCAACACCCCACTAGCAACTCCAGATGAAATCTGCGCTACACCTCTAGCTCCGACAACCGGAAAAACGAGACTCAATGGTCTCTGCGCTGGCCATGTAACCACTGCGTTGCCCTCTACAGCAACAGCATCACCCAATCAAGCTGACGTTGGCTTTGCATGAGCCTCCCTTGGTTACTGTGTCACCCCTCCTCTGCTCTCTCAGCCAGAAACTGTGTTGTCTCTTGGGACAATTGCCTTCACACACAGATTCTCCTCTGTCCTTTCGCCAATGGGTTTAGTCCTCCTTGATCTGTAATTCCTTTGATACCATGTGAAAATTTCTGAATCGAACAAGTCAGAAATCCTACTACAGTAAACTGATTTGCATTACCTACTTGTGTTCTTCATTTAACAAGTTATTTTCAGAAATATTCGGAAAATATTGATGTAAATGCACTACAGCCTACACCAATATACAAATCAAGTACTGAAAAATAAATGAGACAAACACACAAAGGACACACTTATTTTTGGACTAAACGTCTCCAGAAAAACCCAATGCAGGGAAACTAGTGCAACACATATGAGGGTTTTATTATTAAGCAGATTTATGAATACAACTAGGGTGCCAAATCCGGCTCACATAACAAAGAATAAACCTGGCAAAAGTATCTCTATCCAGAGACAGATATTTCGATGAATCAAGCACCTGGATGAACAAACCCCATAGGTGACTGCGTTGTCCCCAGTGTTGGGCAGTGATAGTTGCTCCAAGCTCTGCGCTGGAATTGTGTTACCTCCTCTAGGAGCTGCGTCACCCTCCTAGTGAGCCTTCTCGGCTTAGAAATCGATTTGTTGAACTGTTGCTCTCTCTGCCTCACAGAAACCCCAGTGCTGCCTCTAAGTGACTGCGTCAGCTCCTCTAGCCTCTGCATCATCCTTTCTGGAATTGCATTGTCTCTCCCTAGTGCAGCTCTACCTCTCAACTATGTATTCTTGGCCTTGGACCGAAGTCCCTTTGCCGAACTGGCCCTCTCTGCTAGAGATCTCCTTAATCGATTTTCCTCTTGAGAACTTCTCACTTCAGAAAATTGATTTTCTCTATCTCTCTGTGTGTATTCTCCAACTGACCCTAAGCCTCCCTTTATATTTTTTCTGTTAAGAAATCAATGGTCGTGATCTAATCTAAAATCAATGACTAAGATTAAATTAGACTTGATCCTTGTCTCTTAGAAGCTTTTCACCCATATTTTCATTAATACCCATTAATATTTTAATTTTCCTAAGTTTAGACTTAGGAACCCCATTAAAAATACTAGTTATTTTAATAAAATACAATCCGGGTGGAATTTCACCAAACAATTTCTGGGTCTTGAAGATCTCATATGTTCTAGCCCCTCCACAAAATTTCGGAACTAGAGCACATTCGATGCTACCCAAAAATCAACAAAGTCGTCCATCTAGCTACGTAGAGTATCGCAGAGGTTGATGCAGTGCTCTAGGAGGCCGAGTTCTGATAGAAAAAGTCTAGCCAGAGATTGCATGTGGGAGAAGGGTAATTCCCTTCAGTATTTTACTCAGATTTTCTTATTGTTTGGATAGCTAGTTGGGCATCCATAGATGTACTCACATTTCACTGTTGCATATTGCTGCACCGGTTATCCCAAGTTGGGTTTTTCCAGGGACATTGGTCCAAAAATAACTATTATTTTATGTCTGTGTGTGCTAGTATTTCTTACAACGTTTGTTCTTCCGCAGTTTATTTGTGTAGGTTTCAATGTGATTGATTCAGTATTTGTTGTAGCAAACAATAATAAATTGTTGAAAATTAATTTAACAATTAGGAGAATTATTTTCAGTTGTTGCAATAGGATTTGAGTTTTCGAATTTTCACAATTTGGGGTTTGGGTGTTTTTATTTTCATTTTCGCAGGTTGGATTAAGGAATCAAATGAGAGAAGAGCTAGATCTAGGCCCTTGAGGGTAAGATCAAGTCTCCAAACAATTTAGTAGGGACATTTACTGAAGATTTGATGGCCAAATTCAGATCCAAAAAAAAAAATATAAAAAAATAAAAAAATGGAGACACGGATTTTCAGATTTTGGCCTCCTCTTGCCATTTCAGCCCCCGATCTATCATCCTAGCTCATTTATCCCCGCAAATTTGCTTCTCTTAGCCTTGTTCTCCAATTATTGGCCTCTTTTGCCCCAAAATTGACCTGAAACCATAAACTGAAGTTTTAAAACTAAATACTTGGTGATTTTGCAGGATTAAGGTCTCAAAATTCTTATTTTTCAAGCGGAAAAGTGATCCCAAAGTTTCATCGATTTTCAATGGTGGGATCTTCAAGGCCTTGGGCCTAGAGTTTGACCTCTAAACCCTTGTTTTTTGTAATTTTATTACAACAAGCAAATTACTAATAATTAGGCCCTAAAATCAGAAACTAAATGGTCAAGATCATTTAAAATTGCAAAATATTCATTTTCACAAATTTTGGCCTCTTGGGTATTTGAGTTTTGGCCTAGATCTAACATTTAAGCTCGCTGGATTTTTCTATATAACTAAACTTATCTGGAATTCGAAAGTTTCTTAATCAAATACTTAATAAGGGACAAGAACTGGAATTTTCAATTTCGAGAAAATTTTACTATTTTTGGAAATATTAGGTTTTGTCTTAAGCATTGTTGGGTTGCTGATCTATCACTATTTCACTGCTATAATAACATATTAGTTCTGAAATTTTTGAATCACATCCTCTAAATAACTCCAAAAATTATTTTTTTTCAAGTTTGGCAAAAAAATTATATTTTTGGAAATATTGGGCATCTATTTTTGGCTCGATTAGTTCGTTGATCTGTGGTTAACTCGATGTTGTAACAAACATATCAGTTTTGAAAATTGTTGAGTCAAACTCTCTAAATTCCCTAAAATCGAAATTTTCAGGTTCAGGTGCATTTTACTATTTTTGGGCATAGAGGCCATCTATTTTTGGCAGTTTTATCTTGCTGATCTGTCTTTACTTACTGCTGTAAATCAAGAAATCAGATCTGAAATTTGACTGAATACATCATCTTAAAGTGATCTAAGCAGGCTGAAGTACATTTGTTGGTCATTGGAATTTCAGTGTTTTATGTGTTGGGCAAGTTTCATCATTTGAAGTGGTTTATGCACTGTTGTTACAACATTGATAAGATTTGAATTTTCTGAAGTAGTATTGTTGGTATAAATATGTGATCAGCATCTTGATTGACTATTTTAAGCATTTGGCATCTTGGGTTACTTTGTATCTTGTGGAATATTGTTGAAATTTACACTTGTATCTCTAAGCATTTTATCTTGTCTAAGATTGCAATTCGCTATTGTTAAGTACTCTTAAAACGATTATAATTAAGTACTTAAACAACTTAAGAAAATCTTAACTCAAGATAAATCTCACTCATAATCTCTTGCATAAGCATACTAGATCTAGATTTGCATTAATAATCTACCTCCTAACATAAGGTAGGTTGATAGAGGTATACGGCAACCTTTTTTATTTAGCTTGAGGGGCCTCAGCAACTCTTCGGTGGTTAACACAGTGACCTTGCAGTCGTCAAAGCCACAGTCTCTGCAGCGCTGGAGACATTGGGTGATAGAAGCCTAACAGAAGGTATCGTTAATCAGGCCCTAGTCTGCTTCCTGTTAGCCTCCTTCCCACAACCTACCTTGGAGCCCACTTCAACATAGTTAAAGGAAGGTTACACTTAGACTAGGCATTTAACTAAAATTTACCAAGATCACTGCATCTCGCATAAGTCCTAGGACTTGCATATCATATAGGTTAGTTAATCATTCAAGCAATGGGTGTCCATCCGGTCATTTGGTTCCAATTCATAAGAAGCAAGAATTTGTGGCCCCATTAAGGCATTGGTCTCATAATAGAAAATCTAATTTAATCAATAATCTTGCTTAATTTCAACCGAGTGGCTAGGCCACTCATCCGTGTCTTCCAAGTAAGTTGATTCTCAACTTGCTTTCCTTCACTTCATTCCATAGGGACTACCCCCGATAGCCTGTTGCTGGGAGACATCGAGAATGGAGTGGGCGTGGATCAAAGTGACAACTCCCGTCTTGAGCATTGTCGTGGTGCCTGTACAATCCCAGCAACAATAGGAGTTATTTTCTTATCTTTGGAAAATTTATCTTGGATCAATGATGGATTATTCATGCATTTCATCATGTAAATGATCTTTGTTGTTCAAGATTTTTTTTATTTAATGTCTAATGTATGGAATGTAATGGTTATCTAGGGTTTTTCTATTGCACCATTGATTATTGAGGATAAATTGCATAGAATCTAGGTAGCCTCATTGTATGCATTACTCATATATGTAATGTGAATGGTAATCCCCTTGGTGAACTCTTGTTGTAGCTGTCCCAAGTGCCTTTGATCACTCACAAATATAACAGTTAGGGTTTCGTTGCTAGGGCATCAAAATATCCTTACTCCTTTGCAAGATCTAGCTAATCTTAAACATCCATAGAGTCCATCAACCCAAGAACAAGGCATTGGCCTTGGCTAGTTGGTGATCAAGTCAAATTTTATCCATACATTAAATTATGTTTTCTCTCTCTTCTTAAATTCGACCCTATTGAGTATAAGCAGCGCAATTAGGGCTTGGAGTGAAATTGCTTGGGAGAGGAATTTCTTGGCAACGATTTATCAATTTGCCTCAAAATAAACCTCCTTGGTGGCCAATTCATCCATTTTTCTCCATAATTTCTCTTGCCCTAGTTATTTTTCCTATGTTGGAGGAAACGATATCCCCAAGGGCATTTAAGGCCAAAACTGAAACGGAAACGCAGAAATGCGTACGATATGGCTTGGAAATGAATTTTCAGCAGTACTCGATGTTTCACGTTGGGAAAACGTGGCCAGTACAGCCGGAAACGAGTTTCCAGGCCATACGACAACATTTGCACTTAAAGTAACACTTTTTTCGATTTTTTTTAGTATTTTTCTTTTAATATTTGATTGGGCGAATAAAATATCTTGTGGATGCTTCTAGATGCCTCTCTCAAGTTATAAAAAGACTCTTGCCTCAATCCCTCATCACACGAATTAAGCAAGTCGTTTCACTTGGAGACGGATGATTTCAGCAAGGAGAAAAGAGGAAGAGAGCAGTGGTTTCAACTAGGGCATTTTCAACATTTCAGCAGCAAGAGAAAGAGAAAGAGATTTCACCAGTAAATTTGGAGCGCAGAGATTCCGGCTACGACATTTTTGGTTTTTGTCTCAGCTATAGCCATATTTCTCTTGTCTTTTCTGGCATCTTGGGGTAGCTTTAGCTACAAAAGAATAATTTGGGTAAGAAGCATTCATTTTCTTAGTTTTTTCCTACTACTATTTTTCGAGGGCTTATGCTTCCAAATATATGAAAAACGTTTTTTCTTTACAGTTTTTTTTTTTTTTTTGCAACAATGGCTTCCAACCAAGGTGCAAGTTCAAGCCCCAGGTCCAACCCAAGGGCTGAATATTATCCTCTTTGGAGGCATGTTCAGAAGCTTCAAAAATGTGGAGGTGGTGGCTCAAGGGAATGGTGATGTAATCTTTGCAGTAATTCGTGCAAGGGCTCCTACCGAAGAGTGAAGGCACCACTTTTGCATGGAGGAGGACAAGGGATTGCAGGTTGCACAAAAAAACAGACCCATTAGCAAGGAGGGCATATCAAAGAGAGCAAGATGAGGCAGATGGAATTAAAAGAGGGCATGATGAGCTTAGTCAAGCTACTTCTCAAGCTCCACCTAACATTGAGCCAAGGATTGTCATTGAAGCAAGGAAGAGGAGAGTCAGTGCCACTCAACAACATGAACAACCACCATCCAAAAATACCAGAGGGGCATCCACTTCAGTTAAGGATAGCAGAATTGCTAAATTGGTGAATGTGCAAGTGAGAGAAGAAATTAATTCTAGCGGGGCTAGGTGCATCTATGCATGTGGTATCCCATTCAATGTTGTTCGCTCTCCTTACTGGCAAAATATGTTAAGGGAAATTAACAAAGCTGCTCAAGGGTACAAGGGGCCCAACTATGATAAATTCAAAACTCAGCGTCGCAAAAATGAGAAGGAGCTGGTGGAGGATATCTTATCACCAATTTGTTCTTCCTCAAGTAGCTTTGGGGTTACCATAGTCTCAGACTATTGATAAATATCATTGCCACTTCCCCCAAAGGAGCAATGTTTTTAAAGGTGGAAGACTGCTCAGGAGAGGTAAAAGATGCACAGTACATTGCTGATGTTATTATTAAATCTATTGAACAAATAGGGCCTAACAGGGTGGTGCAAGTTATCACGGATAATGCACCAGTTTGCAAAGCCACCGGTTTGATTATTGAGGGGAGGTATGACCACATCTTTTCGACACCCTACATTGTCCATAATCTGAATCTGAACTTAGAGGAGATTGATGTTGATTTCAAGTAGCATCGGATGTGCTCTAAGTCTCAAATTTTGTAGGGACGCTTAGGCACATGTATTCCAAAGAACCCAGAAAGTATTTTGGGAAATCCCAGAAATAGTTTTAATTATTTTAATGGGACACTAAGCTTAAACATAGGAAAATAAAATAATTAAACTGTGGGTGTAACTTCTGGAAGAAGACGAGGATCAAGCAGAAATGATATTAACCATTGATTAGCTTTAAATCTGGGTTGTTGAATGTCAACGAGGAGATTATTTAAGGAGGCTTGAGGGTCATTTGGAAAGACACACAGAGTGAGTTCAGAATTTCGATTTTCTGAAGCAGAGCACCTGCCGGGAGAATATCGATAGTGAGCTTGTGCAGAGAGGGGCAAAGGAAGTTTGGCTGGAGGATCTTCTCCAGAGCCAAGAATACTCAGCACAGAGGCAAAGAGACACACAAAGGAGGCAATGTAGAGGGCAAAGAGGGTGACACAGAGCCAGGAAGGGTTCACGCAGGCCCCATGCAGAGCAACGCAGTACCTTCTAGCACAGGGGTCTGAATTTGTTGAAGGGGCTGACGTTTCTGAGCCGGGAGGGCTGGAAAAAGCTTCTAAAGGTAGATCGATTCTCAGTTGAGCTAATGCATTGACTTAGAGGCTGACGCAGGGCCAAAGTAGGGGCAACGCAGAGGTAGTCGTGGAACTCGCAGTTCAGCTGTCGGATCAGCCAAGACTTGCAGTGTAGAGTGAGGTAATCTCACCAGTTTCTTCTGCTATGTGATTTTCTCTATAACTAGATTGCCGGGAGGGCATCCAGAGATTGTATTTAGAAATACTTCAACTTAATAATAAAACCCTCAGATCTGCTGCAACGGTTTTCCCGCATTGGGTTTTTCCGAGGACATTTATCCAAAAATAACTGTGTCACTTGTGTTGTATCTTTCTCTATTGTTTTGTTCTTGTTTTAGGCATATTATTTAATTGGTGTAGGCTGCAGTGTGTTAGCTTCAATATTTGCTATAGGAAGCAGTAAATAATTTGTTTCAGTAATTAACAAATAGGAGAAGTTGAATCAGTTGTTGCAGTAGGGATTCCAGTTTATGGAATTTTCACAATCGACAACAAAATTCCATGGATAAAGGAAATCACAGGGGAAGCAAGGGAGATTGTAAAATTCATCATCAACCACCACCAATCGCAGGCAATATTTCAAGAGTACTCCAAATCGGAGTTGTTAAAATTTGTTGAGACAAGATATGCCTCAAACTTCCTGATGTTGCATCGCCTTGTTGAGGTTAAGCAAGCATTAGTTTCTATGGTGGTGAGTCAACTTTGGGTTGAGTGGAGACAAGCAGATTCAAAGCGGGGATATATGGTGCGTAGATTATGCCTTGATGAGGATTGGTTGAGCAAGATAGATTTCTTGCTAAAGATCACAACCCCTACATTTGAGCTTCTTCGGAATGCTGACACTGATCAACCTTTCTTAGGAGAGGTATATGATGGCATGGATTCCATGGTTGAGAAAACTATGGAAATCATTTCACAAGAGTCTCCACAACTTTTGTTTGTTGATGATCATTTTGCTGATTTAGTCAAGAAAATCATTGTTGATAGTGGAACAATTTCAACACTCCATTGCACACTTTAGCACATGCCTTGAACCCCAAATTTTATGATGAGGAGCTTATTGCCCAAAGCAATGGGAAGAGGGAGGCACCTCATAAGGATAGAGAGGTGGCTAATGGGATGAAAAAAGCCCTTACGAGAATATTTCCATCTCATCTACACGAGGTAAAGGAAGAATTTGTCAGTTTTGCTGCAGGATTAGATCATTATTCAAATATATCAGCTTTGGAGGAGAGAAGCACGATGAATCCAATTAGGTGGTGGATTTGACATGGAGCAAATGGTGTACATTTGCAAAACTTTGCCATTCGTGTTCTTTCACAAGTGGCAAGCTCTTCATCAGCAGAAAGGAATTGGAGCACCTATGGTTTTATTCATTCTGTGAAGTGCAATAGGTTGGGCTCACAGAAGGTAGAGGATTTTGTTTATGTGCACTCCAACCTTCGCCTTGCATCTCATTGGGGTCTAGAATATAGCAATGGTCCTTCTAAAGAATGGGATGTGGATCCAAAAAGCCCTGATTTGGATCTCTCTCTTGCTTCCCTGAATATTGAGGTCCAGCTTGGAAGTGGAATTGGCCCATCATCTTCTTCAGCACCACCATCCATTGTTGAGCATGCTTCAACTTCTATTTTTTATGAGGATTATGATGACAAACATTAGTCTCTTGTCTTTATAATACTTGCAGCCTCATATATATAATAAACATTGACTTTGAGATTTGGATATATAATAAAGGTTGATTTTGGATATTCCGATATTGCTATTTTCATTATGTGATCATTCATGAGTAATTGTGATGTAAATTTGATCATAATGTTTAAACTTTAAATTTGGGGGGTCATGTTTTGTACTCGTGCCCGCTTTGGAAACTCGTACATGTTTCCCTATTTCTTTGGCAAAACTAAATGGGCACGGGTTTCCCCATTTCCTTTGGCACAGATCAGCTATCCAATCATTCCACAAAGTTCAGCTTTCCCACGTTTGTATATCAGAAAATTCAGTAGCAGACTTGCAAGCGAATCATGCTGTTGACTCCAAGAAAGAGGGAACAATGAACTTGGAAGAGAACATATTTCAGAGAGTGAGGATTAGAGGAAGAGACTACAGATTTCCATGAATGTCAGCATATATCTACCAAATGACAAAGAAGTGGGCGAGGATGTAGCAACATCCATGTGGTGTGATAATCTTTTAGGCCCTTAAGCTCAGTCCTACTGTAGGATGGCAGTTCTTTGATCTTCAAATTCAATTCAAGACAAGCACAGAACAGGTGGCACCGGACAAGTATCTAAAGTTCGATCCCATGCAAAATTACATGGCTGGGATGAAGCCAATAATTTGAGACTCTTGGAGGCCAAGGAGAAGATGTCTCTCAATAGCCAAGTCAATGGCACAAGGATCAGATATGAACCCAGGTTCCATGCCTATCCTTCAAATCAACTAATCATTTGGCCAAATCCTTCAGTCTCTCTCTTCAAATGCAGTCCCCAAAATGCCCATGGATGGCAACTTAATATTTACAGATAGGTCGAAGGTAGAGAGGGATAGCAGCTTGAAGTTTCTTTCCCAATCACTCTTCTCTTGTGGTTATTTCATCCTCTGTTCTGTTTGATTCCAGGAAACCCAAGGGGTGTCCTAGGAAGCTGGTATATTTTCTCCAAGGAATTCTTAGCTACGCAAAATGGGGGACCAGACACGTAGTAGCACTATGCCACCTACAAATCTATGCAAAACTTTGAGAGTGATGTGAACCAAATATTGAAGATAAACCTCAATCTAAGAAGTAATGGTTGTGCTGAGATAGTTTTTTGCCTCTACTTGCTCTCCGTCTCCGTTAATGACTGTCTCTATAGGCTTGTAACCTGCCTATATGCAAAGGCTTCTGAAGTTTTTGTATGTATTATCAGCCATGTATTACTAAAAAAGGGTAAGTTGTCATATGGTAGGACTGTAGTCAGCTTAGGTAGGGAAGTCTCCCAGATATGAGCTCCTAGAGATCATGCTCTCATGGTGAATATGGTTGTACCATGTCACCTGTAGCTGACCTTTTGATTATCAATGGAAATTTTATTTCAGCCAGAAAATAATATCTAATTTTATGTATATATAAAGCAATAATTCACCTGCTCAAATATCTGTGGCATGAAAGAATTCAAACCCTTTTTCTGCTCTTTTTCCTTCATTCGTGGCACCAGACGTGCATTGAAAGCTTCAGGCAAAGATTGAAATCGAGACCTTAGCATCCCCAATGTTTGTATCTGGAAATGAAAGCCACAAGCAGAATCCAGAGCAGTAAGAAAGTCAAGCATGCTTCTAAAAGAGAGAATGAGGTGCCTGCTCAAAACTTGAAATGATTTGTGTCCTCTTAACAAGTTTGATTCAAATTTAGTTGAAAGACTAAACATGAGTTTAGAAAAGAATCACACCTCACCAAGATGGCGAAAGGCACCATAGATAACACCAAATATAGTTGAGAAGATGGCATACCAAATTTGTGTGTCCATGAAATAGACCTAAAGATAAATAATTAGCTTAGGTGCATAGCCCAATATGGAATATTGTTAATCCACATACACAACAAATACTTGAACAATTTAGAACCATAACAACATAATTTTGTGACTTGACTTCTGTGCTCACAAGAATTATTGGAGACCATACAGAAATCACCACCCCAATGTTCTTTCTTGCTGCAACATGGAGAAAAGCAACATTAGCAAAATATATTTTTTGTGAAAGTGAATCTTATACATGACTTCTAAGCTTACTTCATAAGTACTCTCACCTTGTGGGAAAAGCTCATGCCATTCATAATTGCCAATACTCATCCGCATGATCAGCTTTGTAGGCTTAACCAGGGGCCTTATCTGAAAGAATATATGATATGAATTTCAACCCCCAGACACTTGGATATAATAAAAAATTGGGTATAAAAAATTTAATTGTTTTATATAAATCTTTCCCAGTGTAGTTCATGTTGTACTATTATACTTTCAAATTTAAATTTAACCACTGCATCTTGCATTCTCGATATTTCAATGACTATTTTTTCCTATGCTATCTTTCCGCTCAAATTGTATATAGAACCCTTTTCTTCAAAGTAAAATCTGCTCAAATAGAAGATGATTTATTACCTCAATGTAGTAGCTAAAAGCAAACTTGCTTATAAGAAGTAGAACCCAAAACATTGTGTACCTGGAGATCTACCAAATAAGCTATCAAAAAGATACAAACATGAAACATAAATATGAAAAGAAGTCTTAAAATTTCATCTAAACCACTATATTTCTAAGATTCAAATACAGTTGGCAATAAGATCATAATGAAACTAACTTGAAAACAGAGGACAAATCCTCATGCATTCCCCATCCAACGTACAGACGTGGCTGCAAATGACCAGAGATAGATTTGTTTGAGTATACCAAATAGTGCTATTACAGTAATGGAATTTGCATTCATTACACAAATAAGGTGATTTATCAACCAAGCTGTACTGAGTATTCAGATATTAACACTGTACTATGACAACTGGTACTTTAAATTTACATGCTATCATATTCAACAAAAGAATCTGTTTCTCAAAGACCAAAGGAGTTGTTTTTCCCAGCTTTAAGGCAATCTAAGAAACATAAATATTGCAAAGCTAAATAATTTTCAGTGGGACGTTAAAAGTTAAAATACAGTTTTATAACATGCGCACCTGTTGCCACCATGTCAGAATAGTGCAAATGCGCCAGTTTGACCTTTCAATACACCGCTTCAGCATGGGAAACATAAAGAAAATTGCCGCAAGTACATTAGGCAATAAATATGCTACAACAGCTAAAATATACAAGGAAGGGAAATTCCACCCGCTCGCAAAGTTCTGGAAAGTTTTGACAAGACCAGTAGGATTCTCCCAAGTATGGACATAACAAGCTGGAAGAATGATAACCCATGCAGCGGCAACCACAGCCTTCAATAAATATCTCAGAATCTGAGTGAATTTCATAGATTTTCTGGCCTTCCAACTAAAAATTATATCAAGAATTGCTGCAAAAATGAAAATATATTAAATTAGAATGAGTGGAAGCTGTGCAAGGTTAAACTACTGTAAAGTCACTTTCAGGCACCACTTACGACGATTCTTTTCACGCCATGGCTGCATATATTCAACCAATATTTATCAAATAATGCAAGTTCAGTATCAAAGAAAGAAGCTTAGCCCTTCAAATAAACACAATGATCAAAAACGATGCAAGCCATCAGTTGTGATTTGCAATCCGTCTTGTCATGCAATAGGTGTTGCATCATAGGCAAGGGTGGTTCTATTCAAGTCTATCATTGCCAGGAGAGCTTTCACTACGGACAATGGAATGGATCTCCATTGGTGCTCTCACAATAGATAGGATAACAGGATCTGAAACTGTGCTCTTGCATGCATGCACCAATGAAGGTCATGTACACTCATAAGGGAATGATGCTTGGATACCTAAGTTACTGGATATGGCTACAAAGGCCTAAGATGCATTGCATCACATATCCAGTACAATTACTGGTCAGATATGGCATATATACAACCCAGATACATGTCCATTTTCTGGATACTACCTGCATACAGTTAGGATCCATATCCAATACAGCCGTGCCCTATCCCAAGTCATATCAATCAAAATAAGATTAACAAAAAAAAGGACAGAAATAGGAAAACCTTAACTCACTTTATAATTAAGTGTCAGATTCATCATTTAGAACACAAACATTAAAGTATTCTATCATATGCTTTGTCAAAATCTATTTTGAAAAAAAAAGGGAGTCTTGATTGGATTCTCTAGCCCATTCCCTTGACTCCCAAGCAACGATGACAGTATCCAAGATGAATCTCCCTTGCACAAGGCTTGTTTGTTCTGGCCTAACAATCTGGGAGATAACATTTCAATATGAAGATCAAGAACCTTCGCAACGGGAAAAACCTTGAGTGGGCCTAAGACATTGGCCAAGAGCCCCTTCTTTTGAGTGGGCCTAGGACATTTGCCAAGAGCCTCTTCTTTTAAAGATAGACTATGATAAAGCTTGTGATGGAATGGAATGGAACTTCAATCTCAACATGATAGATTGGCTGAGATTTGGTACTATGTATCATCAATATGTAGAGACTCTCTTCCCACAATTCTCTGCACAAGTTACTGCAAATGGTGTACTATGAGAGTCTTAACACATTGCAGTGTTCCATCCTGCAAGGCTGCCCATTGGCAAGAATGCAAAAGAAAATCAAAGCCATTTACTAACCAAATAGTAACCAACTCCTTAATGTCCACTTTGCAAATGACTTGGCTCTAACACCAAAATTGACTCAACATTCGGTGTAAGACACAATGCTAGATTTGAACACTTATGTGGAAGATGCAAGGCAGTGGTTAATGAGAATAAATCAAAAGTTTTCTTATTGGGCAAGACAATATAGGCTCTAGGGGTCTAGGCCCGAGTTCCAATAACAAACAGAAGCTTATGCATTGTTTCAAGGATTATCCCTAGTGCTTTCTAATATGTTCTCCAAGCTTACAATCATTAGCGATTCCAAACCTCTCATTCTCCATTTGGTTACAGGTTCCCTGCCTCAGACAACAGGTTGAAGGGAAATATCAATCTTGCCCAATTTTGTCTTATTTCATGTTTGCACTTAAGAGATGTGAGTTCAGAGGTCCTGCATGAATTTTGGGATTAAGTGGGGGCCCAAACATTAGGAAAGATGGAAAATATTGCGGCTCTAGTGGAGCATGGGGGCCACTCCATGGAGAATTATGGCCCACATGTGGAAGACTCTCTCATTGGAGTGAAGTTGGTGAGGAAATTCGAGTTGGGCCCACATGGGCATCTTGGAGGCTCTTTGATAAATAGAGCAAGAGGCACTCATTTTGGTCATTCAATCATCTATTCAGAAATTGTGTCTTTGACATAGCACGCTTGAGCTGAAGCCAAGTCTGCGGTGTTGTTTAGCACACGAATGTCTTCGAGCAAAGATCTCAACCCTTTCTTCGGTGGACTTCGAGTGCCAACCCAAGGAGGGAATCCTACATATACCAGTTCGTACTAGTAGCAGGGGGTGCGAGTTTGTGGAGAGGATTGGCAACAACAACACAGGGACTGCGCAATTCTTGAAGAAGGCACGCTTGGAGGTTGAGGAGTGAAGGGAGTTAGGGGCTGAAACTTGAGGTGGAGTCTGGGGAAGTGTTGTGGGGGCTTTTCCAACATTTTGGCAGAGAAGCAAATGCAACATTTGCTATAGGTTACATCTTTTGCTTGTGGAGGAGGGCCAAGCATTTGGGGGTCAATTTTGGAGTGTCAAAACTAGGACAAACCCTTTCTCAGTTTTTCTGGGTTTAGTGAGGAGAGGCCAAGATTAATTTCCATAATTTTTTGGGTAGATTTGATGGTCAAACAGGGGCCCCAACTTAGCCAACAACTAGAGGAGCTAGGAGAAAATTGGACTGAAATTCCAACGCAACTTTTGGTCAATTCCTTCATGGGATTTTGTGGGTTATTGGCGGAGATCCCGAAGTTAATTTCCCAAAATTTTCTGAGCATCTGAGGAGGCTTTAGCATTAGTTCTTTGTAGCCAGCAGCGTATTTTCTGGGCAGTTTCTGCACAAAGCCAAGAGAGAGTAGCAGCAGATTTGAGAGGGATTTCTTATTGTTCATTTGGGCTTAGCTAGCTTGCCTTGATCAAGCCCAGGTCAGCTCTTTCCAGCACCACATTGTACCGTCTTATTGATTAATAAAATGGATCAGATCAACGCAGCTCATGAAGATTTATGGTTGTTAAATGTGTTGTAAATTTTTGTATGTGTTTTGCTATGTTTGCTTTATTTAACATTGTATATTTCCATTAGGAATCTTACAGTGGTATCAAAGCATGATTTTGGCCAGCTGTGGGTCTAAATCACACAAATGCTCAAGTGTTGTTGTGGACTAGAATTCCAAAGGCTAAAACACGAGTCCCACATTATTCTCCAGATTTAACTTATGCCCAACAATATCTCAGCAGGAGAAACTTGAAAATGTTACTAGGACCATCGAGAGATTGGTGGGGCATCTCGAAGAGTGTTGTCAAGAAGGGCAGCAAGAAGAAATAGTAGTTTTCAACCCGCAAATGAAGAAAATAAGAGGAGCATGATAGTTGAACAAAACACTAGTAGTAATACTGCAAACACACAAATGGGAGGCAGAGGTAGTGACAAAATGAGAGAGAACATACCCATGGAGGAGGGAGTTCATCTAGATACATTCTAGCCGGTTGAGCATGAGGTTAATGGCACACAGGAGGAGCACGAGGATACACCTAGTGTGATGTAGGAGTCACCCCAGTTGGACTTTCCTTTGGTAGCCCCAGTAGACAAAGGAGTAGGCAATTGAGAACACACCCATTAATGAGGTATCCATTGATGAGGCATCTCGGTCTATGGCAGAGCTTCAAAATGGAAGCCACCTACAACTGACTGATGAGCATGTCTTGCATGTTTGGTTGTCTATGGAGGAGCAATTGGAGGCTCATGTCGAGCCCATGATGGAGGAGGATGTGCAGCCATCCTTTGGGCTAGCCATTGATGAGGGGTAGCATAGAGATTACACGATGGGATTCCAACATAGTTCGCTTCAGGGGCGTGCTCACAAGATTTATAACATTATCAGCCCACCCCTACGCATTGGATTGAGAGAGGCAGAGTTGCCTAGACATACCAGAGGGGATGACCAGGTTAGCAAAACTATTGGGTCACCTTTGCCCATTGGAGAGGGGGAGACGAAGCTACCTAGTCAGATCTCATGTGTTGACCTAGATAGAAGGATGAGACGATCGGAATTGCACAAGGTGCAACATCCGCGTTTCAGGGTTGTTCTATGTGTGGGAGTTCGTGCTTTCGATCCCTTTCGTAGGGTTGGATGGTGAGAGATTCTGAGTTGGTACCCGGTGGAGTGGAGTGGACTCATTGAGATGGTCATAGTCTAGAGTAAAGCTCCGTGGGAGCTCTTAGACACCAAGGCCACTGGAGACCCAGGTTGGCATTGGGATCCAGGTGGAGCTCCCTATCTGATATCAGACATGTGGGATGGTTATGGCATTGGTTATGGCATTGGTTATGGCATTGATGAGGTAATCGACCCAGTGACTGAGCACATACATTCTTGTTGATTTGGGGTAGCATCGGATGCGCTCTAGCCACGAAAATTGGTGGAGAGACTAAAGCACAAGAGATCTCCAAGACCCAGAAATGGTTTGGGTAGAATCTAACCAGTTTGGGAGATATTAAAATAATTAATATTTTTAATGGAGTTCCTAAGTCTAAACTTAGGAAAAATAAAATATTAATGTGAATTAATATAGAACTGAGTTAAAATGATCCAAAAGTCATGGATCAAGCCAAATCTAGTCTTAGTCGTTGATTAGAGATTTAATCTTAGTCGTTGATGGACCAACAAGAAAAGTATAAGAAGAGGCTTGAGGGTCAGTTGGAGAATACACTGAGGGAGACCAGTCAGTTCAATTTCTGGAGCGAGGTTAGCTGAGAAATTCAAACTAGTGGTCTGGAGAGCAGCAAGAGGCAGCAAGTATGGAATAGAGAATCAGGATCAACCACAAAAGACCAGCGCAGAGGCAAGAAAGGCGGACACAGAGGCAGCAAGAGACTGCGCAGTCATTTGAGGGCCTGCATGGGTGACGTAGAGAGGCCCAGGGCTGATGCAGACAAGCAAGGGCTGACACAAAGTGTCTGGGAGCTACGCAGAGGTCAACCAGGCTGACACTAGGAGTGGGAGAAGTGCTCGAGAATTTTTTCTCTCTGTTGGGTAAGCCAGTTTGGCACCCTATTGTACTAAAGAATTGTTGAATAATAAAATCCTCCCTTGTTGCACCGATTTTCCTACATTGGGTTTTTCCGAGGACTGTTGTCCAAAATACTTGTGTCGATTCTTCTGCATGTGTTTGTTTCTATATTATGGTGTGATATTTGCAGCAGAATTTATTTTAATATTTATTGAAGGAATTTCATAAATAACTTATTGGAAATAAGTAGGCAACGTAAATCAGATGTTGCAGTAATAGAATTTTCACTTGGTATCAGAGCCAAGTTATCAAAGATAGGAAGGGAAAATCAGTTACGGGTCGATACCATGATGCAAAGGCATCCACGTCAGGGGACTCGCACAGATTTTCATAAAATTGCACAAAAGAAAGAGATTTTGATTTCTCTATGTTGGCTTCTAGGTTGGAAGAAGAAGTGGCTTGTATGACTAGTTCTGCATCATCAAAAGTATGGTATATAGACAGTGGAGCCTCTTGGCATGTGACGGGAATCAGGGAATGTTTCTCAAAATATCGATAAGAGAAGATGAACTTTCAGATCACCATGGGGAACAAGGCAAAGTGTACTCCAATAGGGAAGGGTACCATTGTTTTTCAAACAGAATCGGGAGAACAGTTCTGTGCTACAAATGTGTTGCATGTACCAAGATTGGGGATGAACTTTCTGTGTCGCAACTTCAAGGCAAGGGCTATGACATCTGCTTCATCAAGGAGAACGTATACGTCAAACACCCGAGCTGGAAAAAGAAAGTGCAGATCGGGATCAAAAGTAACAGGTTGTATAGATTACAACCGGAATCACCAATGGCACTAATAGGCAGTCATAGAGACAAGGACTTGAACGAACTATGGCACAGAAGAATGGGACATGTGCACCATGGGGCTCTGAGAATTCTTAGAAGCACTGTAATAGGAGTTCCAGATCTTAGTACGGAACGAGATGATGTCTGCAGAGGATGTGCTCTAAAAAAGTATGTCAAGGTAGCATTTCCTCGGAGTAAACACATGGCCAAGAGTGTACTAGGATTGATACACTCAGATATCTGCGGACCTATGTCCACCAAAGCTCTTGGTGGTGCCGAGTATTTCCTCACCTTCATTGATGACCACTCAAGGAAAACTTGGATTTATTTTCTAAAAACCAAGGACGAGGTTTTCTGTCGATTCAAACAGTTCAAGGCTCTGGTGGAGAATCTGACTAGGAATAAAATAAAAGTTTTGCGCTTAGATAATGATGGAGAGTATGTCGATAAGGACTTCACTAATTTTTGCGCTAAGGAGGGCATCAGAAGAGAGTGGACAACTCCTTACAATCTAGAGCAGAATGGAGTAGCAGAAAGGAAGAACAGGACTATTGTAGAAGCAGCTAGGGCCATGACGTATGATCAGGATATCCCAAAATTCCTATGGGCATAAGCATGCAACACAACAGTCTATGTTCAGAACAGGACTCCTCATTAGACGTTGGGCAAGATTTCTCCAGAGAAAGTTTTCACAAGGAAGACGCCTGAAGGCAGTCATTTCAAGATATTTGGGAGTTTAGCATATTATCGCATACCCGAGGAAAAGAGGAAAAAGTTGGATCAAACTGCAAAAAAGGGATATCTAGTGGGATATAGCGAGAACACTAAGGCATATAGAATCTATCTTCCAGGGAGCAGGAAGGTAGTGGTTCGATGAGATGTAAAGTTCATGGAGGACAGGACTTTCAGAAAATCTCGTGAGATGCCTTTCGAGGAGCAGTCAAAAGAAGAGTCGTTGGTGAAACCTCTTCAACCAACAGAAGTAAAGAATTCTTTCTTGGATCAGGAAGATTCACAGGATGAGGAGGAGCTAACAGAAGCACCTGCTAGCACGGGAAGAACTAGCAGGGAACTTCGTCATATTCCGCGAGATGCAAAGGACTTCATCGGTGCGCCAAGAAACAATAAGAGGGAGCGAAAATAGTCAGATAGATATCAGGCATTAGTAGCTCAGGATGGGGAGCCTGCCAATTTCCAGGAGGCAACTCAACATCAAGTTTGATTAGATGTGATGGTAGAGGAGTACAACTCCATAATGGTGAAAGATGTCTGAGAGGCAGTGCCTAGGCCTCAAGACAGATCAGTAGTAGGTTTGAGATGGATCTACAAGATCAAATACGCTGCAAACGGCAATGTTGAGAAATACAAGGCCAGGTTTGTGGCTAAGGGGTATGCTCAAAAGGAAGGAATTGACTACGAAGAGACCTTCGCCCCAGTAGCCAGGTATACATCTATTAGAACCGTGATATCTCTTGCAGCACAGATGGGGTGGGAGATTCATCGGATGGATGTCAAAATGGCGTTTCTGAAAGGGGTAATAGAAGAAGAGGTATACATTGAACAACCAAAGGGCTTTGAGACACATGAGAAGAAGTCTCATGTATGCAGATTGAAGAAAGCCTTGTATGGGCTAAAACAGGCACCTAGAGCATGGTATGGTTGAATCGATGGCTACTTGCAAAAGATGGGATTTGTCAAGAGTGACGCGGATCCGAATCTCTACTATATGGTTGTAGAGAATGAGCTGCTAATCTTAGTATTGTATGTGGATGATCTCTTTCTGACAGGATCATCCAGGTTCATTGGGGACTGCAAGAAGAATCTAGCCACATGATTTGATATGAAGGATTTGGGACAAATACATTACTTCCTAGGGTTGGAAGTTTGGCAGCAGAAGGGAGAGATCTTCCTTGGGAAAGGGAGGTATGCTATGTAGGACTGTCGACCCATGGCTACTCCAATGATCACCAACTGGAAGAAGATTGATGCATCAGAAGACAAGGATGTTGATCCCACCCTATACAGGTAGCTCATAGGGTCCCTGATGTATCTGGTCAATACCAGGCCCGATATTTGCTACGCTATCAACACCCTTAGTCAGTTCATGGTGGAACCAAAGAGGGCACATTGGGCAGCATCTAAACATGTTCTCAGGTATTTACAGGGAACAATCAATTATGGACTCTTGTACACCAAGGGTCAGCATATCAGATTGAGTGGATTTACTGATGCAAATTGGGCAGGAAGTTCAATGGATCAAAAAAGTACCTCTGGGTATTGTTTCAACATTGCATCAGGGATGACTTCCTGGTGCAATAGGAAACAGAAGTTCGTGGCTCTGAGCTCATCTAAGGTGGAATATATGGCGGTGAGCACAACTTCGTGGGAGGCCATATGGCTTAGAAAACTGCTTGTGAACTTATTCAGAAGGAAAATGGAGGCGACTAGGATCATGTGCGATAATCAGAGTTGCATTAAGCTCTCTGAGAATCCAGTGTTTCATGATCGGCCAAAGCATATTGATATCCGGTGTCACTTTGTCAGAGACTGTGTCCAACGAGGAGCTGTACAGTTGAGCTACACTCCTACAGGAGAACAGGTGGCGGACATCCTCACCAAGGCCCTTGGAAGGACAAACTTTGATTACTTTAGGGAAAAGATGGGGATGATAAAGAACCCGTTTCAGTAGCAGAAATGGGGGTAATAGCAGCACGGATGCAGAGCGAATTGCAGTGCGGTTACAGTGTTGGGAGAAAAGGACCAGTAGCAGCACAAATGCAGAGGGAGTTGTTGTACAGATGTAGCAGTGGTAGTAGCAGAGCCATGGGCAGCAATATAGGATGCAGCAAAGCAGAGGATGTTGGGCAGGGAGGCTTAGCATCAACACATGGACTGATGCTGCATGATCAGGGTGATACTCAGTGAGGAGTATTACTAGAGCACATTCCTCACTAAGAGGGAGTGTTGATTTGGGATAGCATCGAATGTGCTTTAGCCACGAAAATTGGTGGAGAGGCTAAAAGCACATGAGATCTCCAAGACCCAAAAATGGTTTGGGCAGAATCTAACCTGTTTGGAAGATATTAAAATAATTAATATTTTTAATGGAGTTCCTAAGTCTGAACTTCAGAAAAATAAAATATTAATGTGAATTAATATAGAACTGAATTAGAATGGTCCAAAAGTCATGGATCAAGCCAAACCTAATCTTAGCAGTTGATTAGAGAATTAATCTCGGTCGTTGATGGACCAACGAGAAAAGTATAAGAAGAGGCTTGAGGGGCAGTTGGAGAATACACTGAGGGAGACCAGTCAATTTGATTTTTGGAGCGGAGTTAGCTGAGAAATTCGAACTAGTGGTCTGGAGAGCAGCAGGAGGCAACAAGTACGGATTAGAGAATTGGTATCAGCCACAAAAGACCAGCGCAGAGGCAGACGCAAAGGCAGCAGGAGATTACACAGTCACTAGGGGGCCTGTGTGGGTGATGCAGAGAGGCCTAGGGTTGACGCAGAGTGTCTAGGAGCTACACAAAGGTCAACCAGGCTGACGTTGGGAGTGGGAGAAGTGCTGGAGAAATTTTTCTCTCTATTGGGTAAGCCAGTTTGGCACCTTGTTGTACTGAAGAATTGCTGAATAATAAAATCCTCCATTGCTGCACCGGTTTTCCCACATTGGGTTTTTCCGGGGACTGTTGTCCAAAATACTTGTGTTGATTCTTCTGCATGTGTTTGTTTCTGTATTATTGTGTGATATCTGCAGCGGAATTTATTTTAATATTTAAGGAAGGAATTTCATAAAGAACTTATTTGAAATAAGTAAGCAAGGTAAATCAGATGTTGCAGTGATAGAATTTTCACACTACAGCGTTATCAGCCCACCCCTATGCATTGGATTGAGAGAGGCGGAGTTGCCTAGACATACCAGAGGGGATGACCAGGTTAGCAACACTATTGGGTCACCTTTGCCCATTGGAGAGGGGTAGACGAAGCTACCTAGTCAGATCTCATGTGTTGACCTAGATAGAGGGATGAAACGATCGGAGTTGCACAAGGCGCAACATCCGCATGTCAGGGTTGTTCTATGTGTGGGATTTTGTGCTTTCAGTCCCTCTCTTGGGGTTGGATGGCGAGAGATTCTGGGTTGGTACCCGGCGGAGTGGAGTGGACTCATAGAGATGGTCATAGTCTGGAGTAAAGCTCAGTGGGAGCTCTTATACACTGAGGGCACTCGAGGCCCAGGTTGGCATTGGGATCCAGGTGGAGCTCCCTATCTGATATCAAACATGTGGGGTGGCTATGGCATTGATGAGGTAGTCGACCCAGTGATTGAGCACATACATTCTTTAAGGGAATTCCAATCAGCATTAGTGTGTAGGCGGTTTGTGAGTAGGATCCATGGATTGTATTGGAATGTTGGTTGTGCATGGGGTCGCAAGATGATTAGCATTCTCTTGTAACAGCTGGTGGGAGGAGTTGGCATAGGTAGGCCACCGGACTGGGCATGGTATGGAGACGATGTTCTCCCATTGGGGTATTGGGAACAGGAGTCACCAAGGATTGGCACAGCAAAGATATCCCCTTTAGCAGGTGTGGAGTTAGGCCGCTTAGGTTTACCCGGGCAGATGAGGAGGTGTAGATCACTTCGTGGTAGGTGTACTAGCAATGTGGTGGTTGCATGGCCACATATGGGATTCCCTATGGTACATGCGGGCATGGCGTTGAGCATTGGTACCCATGGGTGCATGGATTTGTGCCACGGATTTTAGTGCTATGTAGAGGAGTGTAGGGGTACGTACGTGTGTGAAACTAAGCAAGATGATGCACAACAGGTTGTCAGTGTTGTCGCCAGAGAGATATCCTGATGAGGGCATCAAGCACACCATTGGGTTTTGCACACTCAGATTTGAAGAGTGATTTGATCATAGGGCTGATAGTGAGCTTCCATTTATCACTCTCCAACATTGCACACTGACACAGCAGACTTGGATATCATCTCTTGATGCTCTCATCAAGAGCAATAAGACCCATGAGGTTCATTTGAGACAGTTGTACAGGACACAAAGCATTGGGAGAGAGGCTTTCCAGTTGTGGCATATGGTCAGGACACGAGTTGGTGGATGCAAGCTTGGGGTAGTCTGATCTCCTGTAGAGGTAGCACTTGCACCACCCTTGAGCCCACACTCTGGGTGATACATGATCCCCCTTTTGGTGAGACATTCTGAGGTGTCTCTGGAGCATCTACAATAGTTGGTGGACCTTACTTACAGGCAGATGTTTAGACTTTGGGCAATATTGGGGAGCACTTTTAGGAGGCAGGATGACAGATCCCACTGTGTGGTATCACAGGCGCAAGGTTGTGTCGCACGCACCAAATTGGTTTGTGATGCATGGGGTTCATATATTGATTACACGCAGGGACCTGAGACATGGTACAAGTTGGTTCCATCAGCTGTTAGGACTATGCCATAGTCATTCTGGCTGTGGGATTCACGGGTTTGGTTGGTCGATTGGACACTCTGCTTCGTGGTGAGTGGAATCAGGACGGGGTATGACCCAACTCACCCTTGGTTTGACATGTGGGGGAGCGTTGAGGCCTTGGTCGCATGGCAAGGTTGGTTTTCCTTGTTATCGCTACGGATCAAGGTGAGTGTTGGATGGGTAGGAGGTGACATCATGGAGGTGCTTGGTCTAGATGCGTTGGGACTCCATAGATGTTTTGCCATCAGATCCCAAGAGAGGTGGATACAACTTGAGCATGAGGGGCATACTATCATGATCAGAGTTGCGCAGCGACATCATAGTGGCACCCTTTTTAGAATAGTAGGGGATCCGGGCATCATAGGACTTGGCAGTACAGCTACCCTTGGGGATGAGCAATTTCTACAGTGGAAGATCATTCAGATATTCCATTGGGCTTTGGTGCCTCGTTGATGGCATGGGGGACTTCATTAGCATGGCAGGTGGGCTAGCAAGATGATATCAGCAAAAGCTCACGTGAGCGAGACACTATCAATCAGGGATTGGGTGGTATCTTCGAGAGTATACTCTTGGAGTGCATGGGATGGCCTACGTGGTAGGACAACTTCACGAGGAGTTGGGCATAGTGCCACGTTATCATGATCCCCTACTCACTGATGGAATATAGGGGACTTTTGGTACTTATACCGGGCACAACAGTGACTGTTGCGAGGGGAGCTTCAAGTGGGATAGGATGGCTTGGGATCCTGGTATTGAGAGATTCTTTCATGCCAGGACAGTGCAGAGGTCAATGAAGAATGAGTGCGAGAGTATCTCTATGAAATTCATCATGTTAGGTTTTGTAGCATCAAATGTGTTCTAGTCACGAAATTTGGTGGAGAGGTTAGAATACATGATATCTCCAAAACCCATAAATCGTTTATGGAAATTCCACCTAGAGATGACTTAATTAGATTATTAACCAATTTTTTTAATGTTTCCTAAGTCTAAACTTAGGAAAATTGGTTAATTAATCAGAATTAATTAAGTCAAGGTGAAAATTCTCTAGAAACTCACACGGATCGATTTAGAAATAATCTGAACCATCGATTAAGATTTAAACTTGATCGTTGGAGTCCCAACATGAAGATATAAGAAGGAATCGATGTGGTGATGGAGAAATACCAGTGCGGATACTCAGTTGCCCAGGGAGTTCGATTTTCTCAGTAGTAGAGACTCAGCAAAGAACATAGAGCCAGAGGGTGAGTAGCAGGTGGAAGAGGAAGTCAGCAACATTTCTAGAGGAAGTATTCCAGTTCCGGGAGAGGCAGTGAGAGGGAGTGCAAAATTCCCAGAGGATCTGCGCAGAGGTTGACGCAGAAGGATCTGAGGGGTGAGAGAAAATTCTCACAATAATTTTGCTAGTATTTTTTCTCAGATTAGATCGCCAGTGGAGCATCTAAATTAATGTACTCAGATTTGTTGTTGAAAAATAATAATAAAACCCTCATCTACTGCACTGGTTTTCCCAAGTTGGGTTTTTCTGGGGACAATTGTCCAAAAACAACTGTGTTAAATTTTTGTGTGTGTGCTAGAATTTCTCAGTTTCTAGTATTTTATTTTCCACAGTATTTTATGGTGAAAATTGCAGTAGTGGTTTATTAATTGTTTGCCATAACAAATAAACTACATAATTAAATTTATAGTTAGGAGAATAATTTCCAGTCACTGCAATAGATGAAATTTTCACATGGTATCAGAGCTTGAGTGATCATCCAAGAAGCTCATAAGCGAAGGCGAGAATATTGTTGTTCAATGGGAGAAGCAAGCTGAAATTCTCAAACGCAGCATAGTATCCAAACAGGCAAGCCGAATCGCTGGGGCAGAAAATTGATTTTCAGGTTGTAGGGTTGCAAAAAAGTCGAATTGCCTAGCTTAGTAATTCCAGCAGTCAGAGGGAGCAACAGTTGTTGATTTTTGTAGCATTGGTTGTGTTCTAGCCACACAATTTAGTGGAGAGGCTAGAATACATGTATTCTCCAAAACCCAAAAATCGAATCTGGAAATTCCACCTAGAGACAACTTAATTAAAATAATTAATTTTTTTTAATGGTGTCTAAGTCTAAACTTAGGAAAACTAATTAATTAAAGGATATTAATTAAGTCACAGTGAAATCTTCTAGAAGAAGACATACATCGAGTTTTAGTTAACCTTAGCCATCGATTATGTTTTAATCTTGGTCGTTGAAACCTTAACGAAAGATTATAAGAAGAACTTCGATGGGGATTGAAGAACACACTTGGAGCCACCAAGAATTCGATATTGCTGGGAAATCGAACTCCAGTGTAGCAGTTGTGTGTTGTCGGAGGTGATTCAATAGTTTCAAAGCAATGGGAGAGGGGTAGGGATAGTAAGGCCAAAAGGAATTTTTTCCAGTTTGGTTAGTGCAGTGCAGAGAGGCAGCGTACTCCACAGAGAGGTTGATGCATTGCAGAGAGGCAGCGCAGAGCTTCAAGGGGAGATCCATATTTTGCTGAGGAGAAGTCGAGATTTAATGGCAGGAGCTGGAGTGGGAGCCCGGACACCGCAAGATCGAGTTTCTAGAGCAGCAGTTGATCAGCAGAGTGAGGGAGAAGCTGGTCCAAGCAAGGCTGACGTAGATCTGCTTAGTGTGACGCAGAGGCAGCAAGGAGCAGCTCATCTTGAGCTAAGGTCAGGTCGGATCGCCAGTGGAAGTGAGATTTTTCTCACTAGACTTTTGTCAATCATTTTCTCTATATGGAAAGCTAGATTTGTACTCAGATTTACTACTACATAATAATAAAACCCTCAACTGTTGCACCGGTTTTCCCACATCGGGTTTTTCTGGGGACACTAGTCCAAAAATAACGGTGTATTATTGTGTGTGTGCATTTATTCTTCCAATGTTTTTATTTCTTCCACAGTATTGTATTTGTGAAGGTTGCAGTGTATATGTTTCGATATTTGCCATAGGAAACTGCAAGTAATTTGTTTGATTAATTTAACAAATAGAAGAACATTATCAGTTGTTGCAGTAGGATTCGGGGTTAGCTGGATTTTCACATGGTATCGGAGCAAAGTTCATAACCCAGAGAGCTCAGAGCAAAAAGGGAGAAGGAGGATCAAATTTCTACGTAGGCAACAATTCAAAACCCAGGGGCTGCGTATTTCCTTAGCTAGAAGGGTCAGCTTTTCGTGGAAATTTTACTTCTCTAAGTGAGTCGACAAAGAATAATATTTTCTAGATCGAAGAGGACCAGAGGCAGAGGGAGTAGCAACAGTTTCCTTGCAGAGCAGATCTTCAGCTAGGACGCAGATTTTGCAGCAATTTGCTAGTGCAAATAGCGTCAAGAGGAAGGAAGAGCACACACTGAGGGAACTATTTCCTCAGGAAACTTCTAGCCAAGAAGTTTGAATTTTCCTAGCAGAGCAACAGTAGCTATGTGCAGGATTTATCACTCCATAAGGAAGTGTGAATAGCTACGCAAAGGAGAAGAGAGGGAGAAACCCTATGGAAGCTAATACTTTTGGATCTAGGGAGATCAGACTCATGCTAAAGTGACAGATGCAGTAGCTAGTAGTGGTCAGATACTAGGCAACACAGTGTAGAGTTGGCAGCAGTGTAGTTGGCACAGAGGAGAGTTAGCAGCAGTGCAGAGGCTTCAATGATAGCGTAGAGTCAGCAACAGCGTAGAGGCTTCAATGACAGTGTAGACTCTAGCAGCAGTCAGAGCTCGGGTGACAGATGCATCATACTAACCACAGTTGGTTCAGTATTTTGGATGCTTTTCTGTTGCAGTTGCAGCAGTAGCAGTTGGAGAAGTGTGTAGTGCATATGCAGTGTTGGCAACAGTTCAACAGAGTTAGCAACAACACAGATGCAGCAATCATAGTTGCGCAGTAGTTGATGGGAAGCAGAGCCAGACATCAGTAGTGTAATAGAAGGTGGTGCATAGACAAGGTGTTTCTTTAGTGGGTTGTAGCGCTAAAACACATTCCTCGCTAAGAGAGAGTGTTGATTTTTGTAGCATCGGTTGTGTTCTAGCCATGAAAGTTGGTGGAGAGGCTAGAATACATGTATTCTCCAAAACCCATAAATTGTTTCTGGAAATTCCGCCTAGAGACGAATTAATTAAAATAATTAATCCTTTTTTAATGGTGCCTAAGTCTAAACTTAGGAAAATTGATTAATTAAAGGGTATTAATTAAGTCATGGTGAAATCTTCTAGAAGAAGACATGGATCGTTTCTAATTAATCTTAGCCATCGATTATGTTCTAATCTTGGCCGTTGAAGCCTCAACGAGAGATTATAAGAAGAACTTCGATGGGGATTGGAGAACACACTTGGAGCCACTAGGAATTTGATATTGCTGGGAAATCGAACTCCAGAGTAGCAGTTGTGTGTTGTCGGAGGTGATTCAGTAGTTTAGAAGCAGCGAGAAAGGGGAAGGGATAGTAAGGCCCGAAGGAACTTTTTCCAGTCCAGTGAGTGCATAGCAGAGAGACAACGTACTCCACAGAGAGGCTGATGCAGTGCAGATAGGTGGCACAGAGGTTCAGAGGGAGATCTGTATTTTGCTGAGGAGAAGTTGAGATTCAGTGGCAGGAGTCGAAGTGGGAACCCGGAGGCCAGAAGATCAAGTTTCCAGAGCATCAACTGATTAATATAGTGAGAAAGACATTGGTCCAAGCAAGGTTGACGCAGAGGCAACAAGGAGCAGCTCACCTTGAGCTAAGGTCAGTGTTGGCTCACTGATGGAAGTGAGATTTTTCTCACTAGATTTTTCTCAGACATTTTCTCTGAACGGAAAGCTAGATTTGAGCTTCCATAGATTTGTAATCAGATTTACTACTGCATAATAATCAAACCCTCCGTTGCTGCACTGGTTTTCCCACATCGGGCTTTTACAGGGACATTGGTCCAAAAATAATGGTGTATTATTGTGTGTGTGCATCTATTCTTCCAATGTTTTTATTTCTTTCGCAATATTGTATTTGTGAAGGCTGCAGTGTATATGTTTCAATATTTTCCGTAAGAAACTGCAAGTAATTTGTTTGCTTAATTTAACAAATAGAAGAAACATTATCAGTGGTTGTAGTAGGATTCAGGGTTAGTCGAATTTTCAAAGCAGCAGCTCAGATTTTCGCTGAGCAGATTCCTTATTTGGACTTAGAGGGTTTTGTTGCAATTTGGAGTTGCAGAATCAGCGTCAGGTGAAAAGAGGAATAACACAGAGTGAATTCTTCAGTATGACCATGTACAGGATTGACATTCAGGAGGCTTCAAATTTGTCTTCCAGGTTGGAGGACAAATTTGCTTGCTTATCAGGATCAACTTCACAAGGTGTCTGGTATATAGACAGTGGAGCATCAGCTCATATGACAAGGGTTAGAGAATATTTCTCTAGCTACAAGGAGGAGCAGATGGACTTCCAAATTACGATGGGAAACAAAACGAAGTGTACTCCAATAGGGAGAGGTACCATCGATTTTCAGAGGGAGTCAGGAGCAAGCACTAGTGCTACAAATGTATTACATGTGCCAGGATTGGGTATGAACCTGATTTCAGTATCCCAATTACAGGATAAGGGATATGATATCCACTTCGTAGGGAAGAAAGTGTTTGTCAAACACTCAAGCTGGAAGAAGGTAAGACAGATTGGAGTTCGAAGCAACAGATTGTATAGGTTGCAACTCGACTCTCCAATGGCACTAATAGGTAGTGACAGTAGCAGTGGGAAGGAACTGAATGAGTTATGGCATAGGAGAATGGGACATCTACACCATGGAGCACTAAAGATGCTCAGGGAAATAGTAACAGGGGTTCCAGAACTTGGCACAGAACATGATGATGTGTGCAGAGGATGCGTACTTGGGAAGTATGCTAAGGTAGCATTCCCAAGAAGTGACAACAGAGCAGATGGCGTGTTAGGACTTATACATTCATATATTTGTGGCCCGATGTCCACTAGATCTCTCAATGGTGCCGAATACTTCATCACCTTTATTGATGACCAATCTAGAAAAACCTGGATCTACTTCTCAAAGACCAAAGATGAGGTCTTTGATCGTTTCTGAGAGTTTAAGGCTCTTGTGGAGAATGCCACAGGGAAGAAGATCATGGTGCTTCACTCAGATAATGGTGGAGAATATCTTGATAAACACTTCACAGATTTTTGCGCGAACGAAGGCATCAGAAGGGAATGGACATGTTCGTATAATCCACAGCAGAATGGGGTAGTGGAGAGGAAAAACATAACCATAGTTGGGGTTGCAAAATCTATGTTATATGACCGGGATTTGCCCAAGTTTCTACGAGAAGAAGCATGTAACACGATAGTGTATATTCAAAACAGGAATCCTCATAGAGCATTGGGGAAGAAAACACCAGAAGGGGTCTTCACAGGGAAGAAACCAAAAGTTAGTCGCTTTAGGATCTTTGGCAGCATTGCTTATTGCCATGTGCCAGATGAAAAGCAGGCCAAATTGGATCAGACTAGAGAGAAGGGGTTTCTTGTTGGGTATAGCGAGACCTCCAAGGCATATAAGATCTACATTCCTAGCAATAGGAAGATTCTAGTAAGATGGGACATAAAGTTCATGGAAGATTGAGCCTTCAATAGATCTTGTGAGATGCCTGCAGGTGATCAGAATCGGCCAGCTGAAGCTCCATTGGTCCAGCAACAAGGGCATCCACAAGGGCAGCCAATGGGACTAGTGGGACAGTGATAGGGATCCAGTACAGTAACTAGTACTAGAGATTCCTTAGGAGCAGGGAATCCAGTGAGATCTCAAGAAACAGAACAGCAGGGGTGGGATGAGGAGGAGTTGGTAGAACCTCCCACTACTAATGGGCGAGCCAACAAAGAGGTTCGTCAGACATTGAGAGATGCAGAGGAGTTTGTTGGATCTTCTAGGACGAGAAAAAGAGAGTGCAAGCAACCTAACAAATATCAAGCATTGGTAGCTCAGGGTGAAGAACCTTCCAGCCTTCCGGAAGCCGCACGACATCATGTGTGGTTAGATGCCATGGTAGAAGAATACAACTCTATCATGATGAATGATGTTTGGGAGGCGGTGTCGAGGCCTGATGACAGGTCAGTTGTAGGTTCTCGATGGATCTACAATATCAAGTATGTTGCAGATGGCAGTGTAGAAAAGTACAAGGCTAGGTTTGTGGCAAAGGGGTATGCACAGAAAAAAGGGATAGATTATGAGGATACCTTCACTCCAGTTGCCAGATACACCTCTATTTGGTCAGTTATATCCCTAGCAGCTCAGATGGGATAGTAGATTCACCAGATGGGCGTCAAGACAACATTCTTGAATGGGGTGACAGAAGAAGAGGTGTACATTGAACAGCCAGAGGGATTTGAGACTCATGAGAGGCACACTCATGTGTGTAGATTGAAGAAAGAGTTATACGGGCTCAAGCAGGCTCCGAGGGCATGGTATGGTCGGATCGACAACTACTTGCAGCAAATGGGATTCGTCAAGAGTGACACAGATCCCAACCTTTACAATTTGATGGGAGAGAGCGAGACACTCATCCTAGTATTGTATGTGGATGATCTCTTCTTGACATGATCATCAAGGCTCATAGAGGACTGCAAGAGGAACCTGGCAACACAGTTTGATATGAAGGATTTGGGGTTGATGTGCTATTTCCTAGGATTGGAAGCGTGGCAGAAGGACGGGGTGATCTTCCTTCGGCAGGGAAGATACATTACAGACATTCTGAAGAGATTCAGAATGCAAGATTGTAGACCCATGTAAGAGGCCCTCTACATATGTAAAATGTAAATAATCTCAGTATGACTACATCTGTATGTAACAGCCTAGGTAAACATATGGTTTTGGTGATGATCTCCATTCTAGGAGGTTTTTTGTCTCATTGATTCATTTGTGTGTCTAGACACAAATGATCGGCAGAGTTTTTCCCTCCAACCTCACCCCAAAGCTAGGGTGGATCTTGTTGCTAAGATCTTAGGTGAGTCCTAGTGTTTTAGATCAAGTCTATGTTTTAATCCTAGTTAATTGGCTAGATTATTTTATTACAAGTCACTTGGTCTACTAGATTATATTTTGTGTCGCGGAAATGGGTAAATGTTGAGGGCCTATAACGAATGGGATTCCCCCTTTCATGTATAAAAATGTAAAATCTTCATGTAAAAAATATTTAGTGTACGGTCTCTCATAGTTAGACACCATGGTTAAATATTAGAGGGTTGGAAAAATTATTAATCCCCCTATCAGTCAATTAATTAAATTTTCTAGCAAAATTAAAATTAATCCTAAGCCAGAAATTTAATTAATTTTGTGTCCTAAGCAAAATTAATTTCTCCAATGGTGAAATTCATGGGTTTTAAAGAAGTTGATTTTTGGAGATCCCCAGCCAAGGAAATATTGAGGAAATCAAGAAATTTTGGACCCTTGGAACTTGGTCGTTAGGTCAAAGTCAAATTTTTTAGGAAATTAACTCAAAATAATTAATTTTTAAAAATCATTTAAATGAAAATTCCAATTTTTCCTCATTTTAAATAATTTTGACAGAGATGATTAAAGATTAATTAAATCTTTATGAACGGTCGAGATTAATTTGACAGGGATCAAGCCAACTAGCCGTTGGAGATTTTACCTATAAACTAGAGGTCAGTGTCAATTTGTCTTATCATCTGAACTCTGAATCGTGTACAAAACTCTCAAGCTCTCTTGTATAATTTTTGAATTAATGCAAAAGCCTTTGGGGTTTCAACGTGCTGTGGTGTTCCTCTTCACGAATTTATGGTAACATTGTTTTAAATTTTTGCTTAATGTTATGTGAAAATTATCAATCAGTAGCTCTTTTAGAACAATCTGAATGCAAGTATCTTATTCGGTTTGTTGGATCGAGGGTAACATTCTTAATTTTGATCGAAGTAGCAGGTATCTCTATTTCTTCAGAATTTCATTGTAGTTCTATTTCTCTACTTGGTTTTGATGGTTGACCTAGTGTTTGCAAGAGACCTTTCAAGTTTTCGTTGAGCATTTCGGGATAGTTCTTGGTTGAACCAGCCAACTCTTGCGAATATTTTTTGAAGAGCCTACTTCACACAAACTCTGAGAGTTATCTTAAGATTAAATTATTTTTTTTGTAGGGTGTTTTTGGGCAAGTACCTCTCCAAAATTTTCAAAATTTATTTTTTTAAATATTTTGAGGAAAACTGAGAGATCTGGCCATTAAGAGCCTTAGATTATCATATCTAGGAGTGGATTTGGACTGATACTCCTCAGATCTGATAGATCGGTATTTTTGTTGACTTGGGTTTCTGGGGTTTTATTTATTTTTCTATATCTAGGTTCTGAGTGTTTTGTTTTCATTTTTGCAGGTGCAGATCTGAAAGAACTTTTTTTTTTAAGCCAAATCTTAGGCCCTATAGGGTAAGATCTGGTCTCAATACCATTTAGCAGGGACATTATTCAAAAAAAATTACAGTCTGAAGGGTTTCAAATTCTCTGAATATTTCATAAGTTTTGTGAGAGGAAATCTGAAGCAGGGGCATATTATTTTAATAAAAAGAATTTCTGGATTTTTTTTTTAATTTTTAGGCTACCATTTTCTGCGGCATTTTTTCCTCCCTGGAAAATTTCGATTTTGACCTTCTTCCTTGCTACGTGCGTTTTTTTTTTTGCTACTTGCTACCATCATCCTTCGCTCCCCAAGCTCCTTCGAAACCCTCATTCGCTGATATCCCTCTCATTCCTCTGTTTGTGTGTCCTTCCCTCCTCCTCATTCCCTGCGAGACGTCTTAACTCGCAACCCCAGCTCTTTCTACCTGTGTTTTCATCTCCCTTCCATCACCTGCCTGCCTGCAACCCGCTATCCCTCACCCTTGCTTCTCCCTATCTCGACCTGCAAGAAAACTCACCCATCCACTTGCCCTCGATGTTCGTTGCAGCTTCTCCTCCCGCAACCCTCCATTCCACTCCTCGCTGCTCCTCCCATTTCTCGGTCGGCTATTCGATGTCCCTTCCTCCTTGATTTGCTACGTGGCTCTACTTTCCTGCAATCGTTGCCTCTACCCTCGAGCTCTATCCTTCACCATCGTCGGACTTGCAAATCCCAAACAAATGCATTCGACTTGCTTTTATTTTTTTTATTTTTACCTTTGTTTTAATCTTTTGGCTAGGGTTTAATGTTATGCAAACTTGATTTTATTTTTAGTTAGCATATCCCTTTTTTTTGCTCAAATTATTAAAAAAAAAAGGAAAACTTCAAAAAACAATGATTTTTTTTTTTTTTTTTTGATTTTTTTTAAGAATCAAATTTCATTTTTTTAATTTAATTTTTGGCTTTTCCCTTTTGTTTTGATTTTTTATAACATTTTGATTTTATAATAAAAATTAAAAAAACAAATCCTTTTTCATTAATGTGACTTTGATATTTCTAAAAAATTAAATCAAAAGAGGACTTTGTGCTTTCACATTAAAAATTTAATTTATTAAGCCTTTTGATATTTTACCTTTGTCACATTAAATTTTTTTAATTGATCATTTACCACATTAAATTTTTTTAATTGATCATTTACCACATTAAATTTTTTCATAAAACTTAGCACATTAAAAATTGCCTAAAGAATAATTAAATTTTTAATCTGAATTTCCTTCTTGGGTTTTTATTTGTGTTAAAGGGTTTTCAGACTTTAAAATTTAAAGGGAAACCTTTGTGGCATTAATATTTTAAATTTCTTTATAGTCAAAACACATTTAAATATTTTTTTAAATCATCTCTAAAAGATTGACTATAGGAAATTAACAAATTTTTTGGATTTGGGTCATTTAATGAAAAATCATTTTAATTCTGGAATTGTTAAGTGTTGTAGCATTTAAATTTCATAGTTCTTCATGGTATTTAAATTTTCGAAATTTAATTGTTAGAATATTTTGCATGCTAAGGTTATTTTGAGCATTTTCTTCTATTTGACATCTATTGAGATTGTTCATCATTTAAATTAGCTCTATGCATAACTTAGTTACTTGATTAATTTGATATTGCATGTTAAATATTTTGCGAATATTTTCAGTAATTATTTAAAAACTTTGTCATGGAATTGTAATAAATTGCATATCTTTTGTTTCTTATGTTGAGTGTTTTTTTAGCATCTATTGGCATTGCTATTAAATTGTGAAGAAGTTTTGTTCTCTTTGAGCTATAACTATATCAAAAAGATTTGAAGTAAGCTTGTGGTTTAATTGTGATATTTTAAGGGGTTTATCTTTCAATCTTTGTCTAGTAAAGTGAACATTTCATTTTTGGTGATTAAGAGATAGGTACCCATCCATCTTTGCTTGAGAAACCTGTTTTTAATAGTAATTAAAATGGTGACCTTGCAGTCGTCAAAGCCACAGCTCTCTGCAGCGTCAGAGGCACCAGTATGTTAGATTTTTAAGAGAGGTATCCTTAATCACACCTCGGTGTGCTTCACCTTATCTTCTCTCTACTAGTTACTACGAAATCAGACTCGATACAGAAAGGATCAAAGGGTTAAAACTTAGATAGACATTTAACTAAAATTTACTGAGATTCCTGCATCTCACATTAGTTTTAGGATCTGCATTTCATATAAGACATTTATTCATCCAAGCAGCAATTGTTAATTAATTACTTGGTCCTAATTTCTTGTAATATCCCTAACCCAGAATATTCCTCAAACCCCAGTAAAATCTCAACCAGAAAAATGCACCAGTGGTATAGTAACCGAGAAAATCACATGAGATATAATAACAGTAGTGCAGCAACAATAATATATATATGAAATATAAACAGATACACAAGAAATGCGGCGAGAAATGCTAAGCCATTTTATTATACTAAGTAAATGAATGAATACAGAGGTGATCAGAAAGCTGGCACCTCGACTTGCTCAAGGCAAGTGGAGAAATATACTCAGAATAGCAAGGAAATGGCTCCTCTCTGAACTGCGTCCAAGCTGCTAGAGAATTGCAGTGTTGTTGCTGCTGCTAGAAATCAAATGAGGATTTGGGGTTGATCCCCTCTTCAAAAAAGGCTGAAACTCTAGAATCGGACTCTACTCAAGAACCCCAAAAAAACCCAGAAAGTTTTCCTGGAATGGCTGACCCCCGAAAATCACCCCCTTGGGGTTCTGCGTAGTCCCTCAATGCTCTGCCCTGCCACTGAATGAAACCCTCCAGAAAAATGCCTGAAACTCTTGCCAAAACTCTCCAGTATGCAAGAGATGATCCCCTGCTCTACCTCTCAGCACAAATCCTCTTTCAAACCCTCAACCCAGACTCCTGCCAGAAAGAACTGCGTCCACGTCTCAGTGCTGCGCAGTCCCCAAAGCGCTGATGAAACTGCCACTGAAACGCTAATGAAACTACTGCTGGAATGCCAATGGAAATACCTTGCCTGAGCAGGCACCCGAAGTCCCCCGGGGCTAAGGGTGAGATCTCCAAACGAAGACACTCAATGCACTAAACAGTGCTGCAGACTAGCTAAACAGCCAGCGTGCATTAAGTCGAAATAACTATCACAAATGCTCATAACTAGAATTATCAAAATGAGGGGGCTCCTTTCTCTTTTATAGCCTTTGCCTCTCTCAATCCCAAGGCTCACCTCCTCCTGCGTGATTCCCCTCTTGCCACGTGTTCCTTCCCTCCTGTGCATTTCCTCCATGTGTTTGCATGGGCTCCATTTCTGCGTCCCCTTTTGGCCCCCTTGGCTCTCCTTTAAGTCACAACGTTGTGCTACTAGGAAGTGACTTTTTATTCTAAAAGTGAGGTATGTCCCCCTTCCTCACTTTTTATTTACAAATAACTATAGAAGGCAAAAATTGAACAAAATCGAATATTCCAATTAGCCATGGCTAATTAGGAATATTATAGTCTCCCCCGGCAAAATGTTGCTTGTCCTCAAGCAACTGAAGTGATGGATGTTGTAAGATCTTCTCACTCTCCCAAGTGGCATCCTCATTCGGCAAATTCTTCCACCTCACCAAGAATTCCCAGACTGTCCTACTCCACAACTGCCTCTCCCTAGTATTAATAATAGCCTCCCGCTGCAACACCAAGTGCCCCTCATCATCCATGGGTGGTAGCTCATCTGTCACTGTCACCTGTTGCCCCAATGCCTTTTTCAGGCATGATACATGAAAGACGTTATGAATCTTGCTGCCTTGGGGCAGCTCCAACTCATATGCAACCTGTCCAACCCTGCGTATCACCCTGTATGGCCCATAAAAGTGGGGCTTGAGCTTCTCAGCCCCCTTCTGCTTCAGTGACGACTGTCGGTATGGCTGTAACTGTAGGTAGACCATGTCCCCTACCTCAAACTGTCTCTCCACCCGACCCCTGTCAGCATACAGCTTCTGTTGGTTCTGCGTTGTAGCCATGTTATCCTTGAGAGCTCGGAGAATATCCTGGCTCTCCTGGATCCAAATCTTGGCTCTCGGAGCCTTGCTATCACCAAACATCACATCAGCAAAAGATAAAGGATGATACCCATACAAAGCATAGAATGGTGACATACCAATGGTCATATGATGTGTAGTGTTGTAGCAGTACTCCCCCAGATGCAGCCACTTCAACCATGCCCTCTGCTGCCCACTGACATAGTTACGCAAGTAGCCCTCCAGCCACTTGTTAACTATCTCTATCTGTCTATCTGTTTGTGGGTGATAACTGGTACGGTGTCAACTCTGTCCCCACTAGCCGAAAAAGCTCCTGCGAAAACCCGCCCATGAAACGGATGTCCCTGTCACTGACGATGGTCTTAGGAAGAACATGTAGCCTGAAGACCTCTCTGAAGAACAGCTCGGCCACCTGTGCTGCTGTGTAGTGTGCAGATATGGCAAAGAAATGGGCATACTTCGTTAGTCGATCAACGACGACAAAGATACAATCCTTGCCCTGTACTACGGGCAACCCTGTGATGAAGTCCATCGAAATGCTCTCCCATTTCCCCTCCGGAATGGGAAGAGGTTGCAATAAACCCACGGGATGGCTCATCTCCCCCTTGTTCCTCTGGCAAACATCGCACTCCCGGATATGTTGGAGTACGTCCTCCTTGAGGCCCTTCCATGAGAACCTCTCCCTGATGGTCGGCCAATGGTGAATCATGTGATGCCTGGAGTATCTTCTTCTTGAGTTGAGACCCCTCAGTCAAGAAGATCTGATCCTTGTAGTAGATGATCTCATCGATCACCCTGTACCTGTATCTACCACCTGCCAATCCATAATCTCACATGCAAACATGTCCTTGGAGTACTCTACCAAGAGTCGAGCCCTCTAATCTGTGTCCAAGCTCATAAGAGACAACGTGGCTGGTCTACGTGAAAGAGCATCTGCTACCACGTTGTTCTTACCCTTGACATACTCAATGTCAAAGTCATATGCTTGGATCTTGTTGATCCACTTCTACTGCCTCTCTTGTAGCTGTTTCTACTCCAAGAAGAATCTGAGGCTGTTGTGATCAGTCCTCACCCTGAACCTGTTGCCCACTAGATACTGTCGGAATTTGGCCAAGGCATGCATGATGGCCAGCATCTCCTTGTCATATATGGAATACAACCTCTCGTGCGGAAGGAGCTTCCGACTCTCATAGGCTATAGGGTGACCTCCCTACATCAATACTGCGTCGATCCCCTATCTCGACGCATCCCACTCCAAAACAAATGGCTGCGTGAAATCTAGCAATGCAAGCACTGGGTAGCTGCCATAACCTCCTTGAACCTGTCAAAGGCTCGCTGCGCTGTATCTAACAAACTGAAATCCCCTTTCCTCGTCAAATCTATCAAGGGTGCAGCAAGCTGTGAGAAATTCTTGACGAACTTCCGGTAGTAAGTACAAATGCCAATGAATCCTTGAAGTTCCGTCACGTTTCTCGGCTCCAGCCATTCTTTGATGGCCCTGATCTTCTCCTCGTGGACCCTCACTCCGTCCACCCCTATGATGTGTCCCAAATACAACATCTCCGTCAGCCCAAACTCACACTTGGAGAGTTTGGCATAGAACTGTTGCCCCTGTAAGATATGCAATACTGTCTCGATGTGCTGGAGATGCTCCTACCAAGTCCTGCTGTAAATGAGAATATCATCGAAGAATACCAACACAAACTTCCTCAAGTGACTACGGAAGATGTGATTCATGCAGGACTGAAATGTAGTTGGGGCATTGGTTAGCCCAAAAGGCATCACCAAGAACTCAAAGTGCCCATAGTGACACCAAAAGGCAGTCTTGGGAATGTCCTGCTCCCTCATGTGAATCTGATGGTACCCAGATCTCAAATCAATCTTTGAGAAGTAACGTGCCCCTCTCAACTCGTCCATCAACTCATTGATCTTGGGTATGGGGTACCTGTTCTTCGGGGTCTTCTTGTTCAAGGCCCTGTAGTCAATGCACATCCTCAATGTACTGTCCTTCTTCTTCACCAACACCACAGAAGAAGCAAAAGGACTCGTGCTCGGTCAGATATGCCCAAGAGCCAACAACTCCTGGATAGCCCGCTCAATCTCATCCCGATAGGCCTTGGGGTGCCTATAGGGGGTGGTAATCACGGCCTGTATGCCCTGCTCAAGCTCGATGGTGTGCTCAAACCCCCTATCCGGTGACTGTCCTGGTGGAATCTCCCCAAACACTATGGCATACCGATCAAGGATAGACTGTATCTCTGGATGTACCGTCTGCCTTGTAGTCCCTGCCTCTGATGCATGCATCTCCACTGCCTGCTCTATGTCTCCCTTTCGGAAAAATGCCTCCATCCGATGAGCCGAAACAGTCTGAGGCAGATATGTGTGTTGTCCCCATATTTTCTCGTGCCTCCCTGTCTTCTCATCATCCCACTCCATCTCTAGGGTCTTCCAATCCGTCGTGACATTCCCTAGAGTGATGAGCCATTGAACACCCAGTATCATGTTGGTGTCCAGAATATCGACCACGAAAAAGTGGTCAGTCAATGTGTAGGTGCCCATTGTCACTGAAAGCTCTGGAACATAACGAGCACACGTCATGGTTTGATCTCCTGGGAGCAAGACTGAAAACCCATCGAAGCTCTCTGTATGTATACCTCTCCGCTCAACCATCTGTGCATCGATGAAGTTGTGGGTCGCCCCATTGTCAACCAAAATTGATACTCGTTGGCCACGTATTGTCCCTCGTACGCGTAGCGTTAGATACTTGGGTACTCCTCGCAATGCTGCAAGGGCCCCTCCAGTGGGTGCAGAAGATGCACCACCTGCTGTTGGCGGTGGAGGTGGCAAAGGACCCTGTACGGCATGGCTATCTCCTGCCTCCACATCATGCTCGTCATCCTCTTCTCCACTGCTCTCGGAGAAGACCTCAATGAAATGTGCTTTACCAGCTGCACATCTATGCCCTGGTGCCCATGGCTCCTGACAAGTGAAGCACAACCACTTCTTCTTCAGCTCCCTCCTGGCATCATCGTCAAGCTGAACTTGTCCTGGATTCCCCTTTGGAGGTGGAATCCTCACATCCCTCCCCTTAGACAGAAAATTCTGTCTCTGGGGGTAAGGTGTCCAGGTCCTGGGTAAGACATCCTGTAAGTCCTGGGTCCTGCTGATAGCGTCCTGGAGTGTCGTTGGTCTAGTGGATCGGACTAAACCCCAAAGTGGCTCTGCTAACCCCTCAACATACATATAGACCCTCCATGCTGTGGATAGGTCTGGCACCATCATAGAGACCCTCAAGAAATCTGCAATGTAGGTCTCTGGGCTCCCTGTCTGTTTGAGCCTCGTCATCTCAACAAAATGTTGCTCTGGATCCCTCCGATCAAATCGCTCCATCAGTCTTCTGGTAAACTCGGCATATGTCGTCACTGTGGAGTGCCCTAGTGTAACCATCCCATGAAACCACCAATCCTGGGCCTCACCATCCCAATGCAATGTTGCCACCTTGAAGGCCTCTGTCTCCAACATCTGGTTAAGCTGGAAATAAATGTCCAGCTTCTCCACCCAAGACTTTGCCAAACTGTTTGATGAACCATCAAACGTAGGCAAGTGGAATCTACTTGCCGCACAGTGAGTGTCACCATCATGGTAATGCCGGTACCCTCTATGATGGTCGCGGGGTCTACTATCCCGCTAGAGCTGAACAAAATCTCTGAAGGAGAGGGCTTCCCTGAATTCCTGCCCATAGGCTTGGTATTCTGCAAAATAATCGCCCATATGTCCGGGCTCTGCCTCTTGCTGGGCTACGGCCCCCGTGTCGGCTCCTAAGAAAGTGGGCATGGTAGAGCATGTAGGGCATGTGAGGCCACCTGCTACGCAGTATCACAGTGCTCTGGCAAATGAGGGGATGCGCCCGATCCCTCACCAACCTGAAAAACCTGTGGGCTCTCACGCTGTCTAGCCTCTACTGCCGTGAATCTTTTCCCCATCACCTTAATCTGTCTCGATAGATCCTGCACAAATTTGAGGAGCATATCTGCAAATCTCTTCCCGTCATCATCTGCCATCGGATCCTCCTCTGCGTCCACCACAGGCTCCCTCTATCCTGCATCCACCACAGGCTCCTCCTATTCTGTGTCCACCACCGGAACAGTCTCCCTCTCCGTAAGTGTTCTCCAACCTACACCCAGAGTCGTTGTATCTCCGACCTTTGTAACAGATGTAGGGTTTTTCCCCCAGTGTCATAGATTGCTAGCTCCACAGGCTGAGCCAGATCTATGCTCTAATACCACTGTAATATCCCTAACCCAAAATATTCCTCAAACCCCAGTAAAATCTCAACCAGAAAAACGCACCAGTGGTATAGTAGCCGAGAAAATCACACGAGATATAATAACAGTAGTGCAGCGACAATAATATATATACAAAATATAAACAGATACACAAGAAATGCAACGAGAAATGCTAAGCCATTTTATTATACTAAGTAAATGAATGAGTACATAGGTGATCAGAAAGACGGCACCTCGACTTGCTCAAGGCAAGTGGAGAAATATACTCAGAATAGCAAGGAAATGGCTCCTCCCTAAACTACGTCCAAGCTGCTAGAGAACTGCAGTACTGTTGTTGCTGATAGAAATCAAATGAGGATTTGGGGCTGATCCCCTCCTCAGAAAAGGTTGAAACTTTGGAATCGGACTCTACTCAAGAACCCCAGAAAACCCAGAAAGTTTTCCTGGAATGGCGGACCCCCGAAAATCACCCCCTTGGGGTTCTGCGCAGTCCCTCAATGCTCTGCACTGCCACTGAATGAAACCCTCCAGAAAACTGCCTGAAACTCCTGCCAAAACTCTCCAATATGCAAGAGTTGATCCCCTGCTCTACCTCTCAGCACAAATCCTCCTGCAAACCCTCAACCCAGACTCCTGCCAGAAAGAACTGTGTCCTCCTCTCAGTGCTGCGCAGTCACCCAAAACGCTAATGAAACTACTACTGGAATGCCAATGGAAATACCTTGCCCGAGCAGGCACTCAAAGTCCCCCCGGGCTAAGGGTGAGATCTCCGAACAGAGACACTCAATGCACTAAACAGTGCTGCAGACTAGCTAAACAGCCAACGTGCTCTAAGTCGAAATGACTATCACAAATGCTCATAACCAGAATGAACAAAATGAGGGGGCTCCTTTCTATTTTATAGCCTTTGCCTCTCTTAATCCCAAGGCTCACCTCCTCCTGCATGATTCCCCTCTTGCCACGTGTTCCTTCCCTCCTACACAGTTCCTCCATGTTTCTGCATGGGCTCCATTTCTGCGTCCCCTTTTGGCCCCCTTGGCTCTCCTTTAAGTCACAACGTTGTGCTACTAGGAAGTGACTTTTTATTCTAAGAGTGAGTTATGTCCCCCTTCCTCACTTTTTATTTACAAATAACTATAGAAGGCAAAAATTGAACAAAATCGAATATTCCAATTAGCCATGGCTAATTAGGAATATTACATTTCCCTAGCAAGATTGTTGACTCCATAAGGCACTGGTATCAATCGTTTAAATTTAATCAAATCCTATAAGTCTTGCTATATCTTAATCAAGTACTTGGTTGCTTCATTGTGTCTCCTGAACTGGTTGATTCCCAACTACTTCTTGATTCCACTTCTGTTGGGTCTACCCCCCTTAGCTTGTTGTAGGGAGATAGCTTAAACGGAGAGATTGGGGATCAAGGTGACAACCCCCAATCTGAGTCGTTGTCGCGGTGCTTAGACATTGTGTGCGACAACATTTTTTTGCGTCGTTGCTGGGGATATTTTATTCTCGGCGCTTCAACAACATTTTATCTTCATTCTCCTCATATCATCTTTATCATTTTTGTCGGCAGCGACAACATTTTTTGGCGCCATTGCCGAGGACCAATTTATTGGACCTTGGCTTTACGACATTCATCTTTCCTCTTCATCTTTCATCTTTCTATCTTCCATTTTAGCCGACAACGCCAACATTTTTTGGCACTTTTTGTCCTTGATCCTCACAACATTTTTCTAATCATCTTATATTTCCCGCCATTCATTAGCCCATCATGCGGCACAACATTTCCTGGTGTCATTTGATCTCTTCATCTTTTCATCGCCTTATTTTTTTCCTCTCACTAATCCCTTCATATTCTCTTTGGCACCTGAACATTTCGGTTGGTTTCATGTTTCGGTGGCGACTCCACTTATTCATCCATTATTTCTCAGACAAGAAACCTTCCCTAGTATCCATCTGTTTCTCCTTGATTAACCTTTCGGTTTTTGCCTTTTGGATCTTAGAGCTAGATTCATGCTCAAGTGGCGACTCCACTTCTTTCATTTCTTACAAGAATTTTTGCTAGAAGCTCACTTCTTGGGGATCTCTTGATTTTCTTGAGCAAGGATCTCTCTCTAGCATCCATTTGGTCCCTCATTTTCCCTTTAAACAAGTCATCATGGATGACTTGTTTGCCCTATGTCATTTTACTAACTTTCTTCATGATATGTCAGGAGATGCCATTCATAAATTGCCTTTGTTCTCGGGTGGTGATTCAACCACTGCTAGAAAGCATCTCCGCAAGGTTGCTCATATAATAACCAGATATTGTCTTCCTTCATAATTTAATCATGAAGATGTCAAGATGCGGCTCTTTGTCCTTTCCTTGGAAGGTGATGCTAGAAATTGGTTTCGTAATTATCCTAATAATTTTTTCGCTTCTTTACAAGACATCATTGATGCTTTTAAAGATAGATATGGAGATCAAGGTGGCTCGCCTTGTACCCCTAGTACTATGCAGAAGGATGAAAGTGATCTTGTAAAGAACCCAACTATCAACGAAAGATTTCAAGACAATTCTCCATATCAAAATATCCCATACTGTAGGCATTGTGAATGTTCTCATGATGAATCCACTTGTACTGTTGCAAGACGAATCCATGATAGTGGAAAAGCAGGAACAAGTTGTCGAATCAGTGTTGACAATGAAAGAGAAAATGATAAGCATCTTATTGAAGAACTAAAACAATTGGTTAAATACATGCAGTTCAATCAAACACAACTGGTAAAAAACATGGAACTTAATCAAGAAAAATTGACAGTTGATTACACCAAGGATATGAGAACTTTGTACACCAAAATAGAAAAATGTGACGAGGGATAGAAATCATGAAAATTAAACACTCTGATCACATAGCCACTGTAGTAGAAAAGTGTGCTCAGAAGATGGAGGCTATGAGGACCGACATACAAAATCATCATGAGAAAGAAATGAGTACTATTCAAGTAAATCATAACACAATGATGAAGGACATGGAAGCTGCTCAAATTTCTCTTCAGAACAGATTGTTAGTCATGGAGGAAAAGCAAGTGCAATTAATAAAAGATATGGAAGCTAGTCAGATATGTTTTCAGAATAAATTATTACCATGGAGGAAAGCCTCGCGAAGGAAATCAATGATATGAAGGTTGAACACTCTAACCAGATTGATGCCACCATAATCGAAAAGACCACACTTTAGGATAGGCTGCAAATGATGAAAAGCAAACAGGTTCTGAGATTTCAGGTCAGACCAAAGCACAAAGGGTTTGTCACAACTCACAAATCTCCCAGTCCACCAAAGCATTTCCCATCTCGTCACAAGGAGGTTATTAAGGACAAGTCAACTTTGGTTAAGGAAGAATGAACTTATGTAACACCATTAACAGAGTATATTCAGAATAAGATTGGGCATACTTCAGATACTTCATCCAAACATCTTCAAGATCAGGACAGGAAATCTATAGTGGTCTCATTATTGACATCACAGCCCACCTAGAAAAAGAACAAAAAGCAGAAAAGTAGAAGGAAGTGATTTGATGCATTTGATGGTCAAGAGCAGCTCGATTTTTTGGATAAGACAAAGTCCTACAATATGTAGGATCGGGCATGGCACATCTGAAAAACAACCCATAGATTTGCCAAAAAGCAGGCAAATGCTCAATATGCACTATATTTAACACATCTGATGCCACAGGGCATCCTTTGTATTGTATCTCTAACCCTACACCTTGTCATTTCAACATTTCATTTCTGTTTTAGGATTAGATTTACTTTTCATATTAATAAAATTGTTGATGAGCTTTACTTTCATGTGCTTAATGTTATATGATGACCTTTGGATGGACGCTACTTACGTAATCTTGTGCTTTGCTTGGATGCAAATTCTGGATTCTCACATTCATCTGATGAAGAAACGTGTCCCCAAGTAGAGCCAGATGTTGACCACTCTATGTCAATGACCCCATAGCAGTACACCCCTTTTTTCGCAAAAAGGATCTATCGTGTTTGAGTGTTCGTGCCTTTCATATTTCATCATCAATCGGCAATTTTATAAATATGTCAACCCACTCTGCATATGTAAAATGTAAATAATCTCAATATGACTACATCTATATGTAACAGCCTAGGTAAACCTATGGTTTTGGTGATAATCTACATTCTAGGAGGCTTTTTGTTTCACTGATTCATTTGTCTCTAGACACAAATGATCGGCAGAGTTTTTCCCTCCAACCTCACCCCAAAGCTAGGGTGGATTTTGTGGCTAAGATCTTAGGCAAGTCCTAGTGTTTTAGATCAAATCTATGTAAAAGTGATTTGGGAATAATCCTAGCTAATTGGCTAAATTATTTTATTACAAGTCACTTGGTCTATTGGATTATATTTTGTGTCGCAAAAATAGGTAAATGTTGAGGGTCTATAACGAATGGGTTTTCCCCCTTCATGTATTAAAATGTAAAATCTTCATGTAAAAAGATATTTAGTGCATGGTCCTTCATAGTTAGACACCATGGCTAAATATTAGAGGGTTGTAAAAATTATTAATCCCTCATCAGTCAATTAATTAAATTTTCTGGCAAAATTAAAATTAATCCAAAGCCAGAAATTTAATTAATTTTGTGTCTAGGTAAAATTAATTTCTCCAATGGTTAAATTCGTGGGTTTTAAAGAAATTAATTTTTGGAGATCTCCGACCAAGGGAATATTGAGGAAATCAAGAAATTTGGGACCCTTTGACCTTGGTGGTTATGTCAAAGTCAAATGTGTTAGGAAATTAGCTAAAAATAATTAATTTTGAGTTAATTAAAAATCATTTAAATAAAAAATTCAATTTTTCCTCAAATTAAATAATTTCGATGGAGATGATTAAAGATTAATTAAATCTTTATGAACGGTCGAGATTAATTTGATAGGGATCAAGCCAACTAGCCGTTGGAGATTTTACCTATAAATTAGAGGTAAGTATCAGTCTGTCTTATCATCCAATCTCGGAATTGTGTACTTAGCTCTTAAGCTCTCTTGTATACCTTTTGAATTAATGCAAAAGCCTTTGGAATTTCAACGTGCTGTGGTGTTCCTCTCCCGAATTTATGGTAACATTGTTTTAAATTTTTGTTTAATGTTATGTGAAAACTATCAATCAATAGCTCTTTTAGAATAATCTGAATACAAGTATCTTTATTTCTTCAGAATTTCGTTGTTGTTTTATTTCTCTACTTGGTTTTGATGGTTAATCTAGTGTTTATAAGAGATCTTTCAAGTTTTCGTTGAGCGTTTAGAGATAGTTCTCGGTTAGACCAGCTAACTCTCAACGTATATTTTCTGAAGAGCCTACTTCACACAAACTCTGGGACTTATCTTAAGATTAAATTATTTTTCCTACATGGTGTTTTTGGGCTAGTATCTCTCCAAAATTTATTTTTTTAAGTATTTTGTGGAAAATTGATAGATCTGGCTATTGAGAGCCTTAGATTATCAGATCTAGGAGCAGAGTTGGACTCATACTCCTCAAATCTGATAGATCTACCATCTTTGTGCATAGATCGGTAATTTCCTTTTCCTTTTAGTTTTCTAACTTGGGTTTCTGGGGTTTTATTTATTTTTATATATCTGGGTTCTGGGTGTTTTGTTTTCGTTTTTGCAGGTGTAGATCTAAAGGAATTCTTTTTGATTTAAAGCTAGATCTAGGCCTTGGAGGGTAAGAGCTGGCCTCAATACCATTTTGCAGGGACATTATTCAAAAAAAATTACAGTCTGAAGGGTTTCAAATTCTTTGAAGATTTCATAAGTTATGTGAGAGGAAATATGAAGCAGGGCATATCATTTTAATAGAAATAATTTTTGAATTTTTTTTTTAAGTTTTTAGGCAACCATTTTCTGCTACATTTTTTCCTCTCCCTGGAAAATTTCAATTTTTGACCTCCTTTTTGTTGCCTGCATTTTTGTTTTTGCTTGTTGCCATCATCCTTCTCTCCCCAAGCTCCTTCGAAACCCTCATTCACTGATATCCCTCTCATTCCTCTACCTGTGTGTCCTTCCCTCCTCATTCCCTGCAGCTCCTCTTAACTCACAGCCCCAGCACTTTCTGACTGTGTTTTCTTCTCCCTTCCATCACCTGCAAGCCGCTATCCCTCACCCTTGCTTCTCCCTATCTCGACCTGTAAGCAAACTCGCCCATCGACCTGCTCTCACTATTCGTTGCATCTTCTCCTCCCGCAGCCCTCCATTCCACTCCTCGCTCCTCGTCTCATTTGTCCATCGGCTACTCGATGTCCCTTCCTCCCTGATCTACTCTGAGGCCCTCTTTTCCTACAGTTGTTGGCTCTTCACTAGATCTCTATCCTTCACCGTCGTTGAACCTGCAAATCCCAAACAAATTCATTCGACTTCCTTTTATTCTTTTATTTTTACCTTCGTTTTAATCTTTTGGTTAGGATTTGGCGTTATGCAAATTTGATTTTATTTTTAGTTAGATTTTCTTTTTTCTTTTTTTTTTTTGTTTTGATCCTTATTTTGTTCAAATTAAAAAAAGGAAAACTTAAAAAAAAAATGATTTTAATTTTTTTTACTTTGATTTTTTTTAAGAATCAAATTTCATTTTTTCTTTTTATTTGATTTTTGGCTTTTCCCTTTTGTTTTGATTTTTTATAACATTTTGATTTTATTATTAAAAAAAAAAAAAAATTCCTTTTTCATTAATGTGACTTCCATATTTCTAGAAAATTAAATCAAAAGAGGACTTTGTGCTTTCACATTAAAATTTTAAATTTTTATGCGACCTTTGGCCCATTAAAAATTTAATTTTTAAGCCTTTTGAATTTTTAGCTTTGTCACATTAAATTTTTTTAATTGATCATTTACCACATTAATTTTTTTCATAAAACTTAGAACATTAAAAATTGCTTAAGGAATAATTAAATTTTTAATCTAAAGTTCCTTCTTGGGTTTTTATTTGTGTTAAGGGGTTTTTGGACTTTAAAATTTAAACGGAAAACTTTTGGAGTATTAAAATTTTAAATTTCTTTATAGTCAAAACACATTTAAATATTTTTTTAAATCATATCTAAAAGATTGACTATATGAAATCAACAAATTTTCTGGACTTGAGTCATTTAATGAAAAATCATTTATAATTCTGGAATTGTTAAGTGTTGTAGCATTTAAATTTCATAGTTCTTCATGATATTTAAATTTTTGAAATTTAATTGCTAGAATATTTTGCATGCTAAGGTTATTTTGAGCATTTTCTTTTGTTTGACATCTATTGAGATTGTTCATCGTTTATATTAGCTCTAAGCGTAATTTAATTACTTGAATTATTTGATATTGCATGTTAAATATTTTGTGAATATTTCGAGTAATTATTGAAACTACTCTGTCATGGAATTGTGATAAATTGCATATCTTTTGTTTCCTAAGCTGGGTATTTTTTGAGCATCTGTTGGCATTGATATTAAATTGTGAAGAAGTTTATGTTCTCTTTGAACTATATGTTGAATTTTCTAAGTCTATTCGTTAGAAAATTAATCTGTATTCTGCTGGTTTATTTCTTCTACTTGTCTAAATTCAAAATATCGAAATAAACACAATACAATCACAACATCTACAAATCAACAACTGAAAAATAAAAAAATAAAAAAAAAAACAAAAAAAAACAAGCACACAAGTGACATCGTTATTTTTGGACAAATGTCCCTGAAAAACCCAATGCTGGAAAATCAGTGCAGCTATTCTGAGGGTTATATTATTATGTAGTCTTTCTAAGTACAACTAGGTGCCTAACCGGCTCAACCGACAGAGAAAAAATATACGGCGGCAATACTTCTATATTCGAAAACAAGTATACAGAAAGCCTGTCCCGCAAAACCCTCTCTAGCACAATTGAAGCTCAGCGTTGTCCCTTCTGGCCTCTGCTTCAGCCTCCTACTAACATGTGTCAGCCCAGGACCCTCTGCATTAGCCGTCTAAGGCACTGCGCAGCCTCTGGGACCCTCTGCGTCACTCCCTCTGCCCTCTGCGTGGATGAAGCAGTCCCTCTGTGCTCTACGTTGCCTCTGTTGGGCTCTACGTAGCCTAGACTGGCTGATGCTCTTGCTCTCTCTACTTCTGCGTTGGTCTCCTAGTATTGTCCATGCCTCTCTACCTCGTACTCACTACCCCTCGCTACTGATCACTGATTCAACTTTGCTTAGCAACCCCGCTCTAGCAAAATGAATGACTGATCACTCTGGTGTGTTCTCCAACAGACCCTCAAGCCTCCTCTTATACTTTTCTCGTTGGTCCTTCAACGACTGAGATTAAATCTCTAATCAACGGCTAATATTAGATTTGGCTTGATCCATGACTTTTGGAACCTTCTAACCCATTTTAATATTAATACCCATTAATATTTTTATTTTCCTAAGTTTAGACTTAGGAACCCATTAAAAATATTAATTATTTTAATATTTTCCAAACCGGGTACAATCTGTCCAAACCATTTTTGGGTCTTGGAGATCTCATGTGCTTTAGCCTCTCTACCAATTTTCATGGCTAGAGCACATCCGATGCTACCCCAAATTAGCACTCCCTCTTAGCGAGGACTGTGCTCTAGTAATACTAGTATCACACTGATTATCCGGAACTGGTACCTGTGTTGATGCTAGGCCTCCCTGCCCAACATCCTATGCACTGTTGCACCCTATACTGCTGCCCATGGCCTTGCCACTACCACTGCTGCATCCATACGGCACCTCCCTCTGCATCCATGCTGTTGCTGGTGCATCCTCCCAGCACTGCATTTGCACTGCATCCCCCTCTCATCATGCTGCATCGTGCTACTACATTGCAACTCAGTTACTGAGAAGTAACTGATCCACCCAACTTCTGACATCCCTGTCAGGCTAGAAACACTCCCGATGCTGAAACTCTCTCTGCCGCTAACAAGTGCTCCCTCCACTGACCTTTGCACTACTACAACAACTCCCTGCATCTCGCACCATTGCATACCTCTCTGTGCCATTCTACACTGGTGCAACACTCCTGTGCCTATCGCACGGTTGCAGCCTGCTAGCCTTGCGTTGTCTGGGGACTCCTGCACTGTAGCACTCTCTGTCGCTTCATCCGCATCCGTCTCTACTGACATCCGCCAGTCCTGCTACTCCTCTTTGGGGCTTCCGTAGCCAATTATAATCCAAGAGGTTGGGTACCTCAAGGATCCTGCCCCTCATCGCCTGTAGTCCTCTTGACTACAGCTCGGTGTCTTCCCACTTCTTCTCAAGTGGCACATAAGCACTCATGGCACAATCGTCATCCTCCTCGACCTCCTTCTCCGCCTTCGTTGGCGCTGCCTTAGAGTCCAAAGCCTCTCCCTTACTCTTTTTCCTTGGGCATTGGTTCGCATAGTGACCCAGTTCCCCACAATAGAAGCACTTGACCTTGGAGAGGTCCTTCTTCTTCCTCTTCTCCTGGTTTCCCATAGATGCTAGAGTTGCATCCTCTTCCTCTTCCTTCTTGATCCTGACCCCTTTCCCAATACTCCCCGTCTTGGTCAACTGCTTGATTTCCTCTTGGCGAAGAGCCGCCCACAATTCTTCCCAATATGGAAGATCTTCCCTGCCCAATATACTTTGGACAAATGTCTCCCACTCCTCGGAGACTGTGTTAAGTGTGGTCCTCACCAACATCTCCTCATCAGGTGTGGCTCCTTTGGAAGTAAGCTGGTCCCAGATCTCCTTCAGCCGACCAAGGAAGTGATCTATCGGCTCCCCCTTCTGCATCTGGTATGACCTCAGCTAATTCTAAAGTAACATCTTCCTCTGCACGAAAGTATGTTTGTATAGTTTCTTCAAGGTGTCCCACATCTCATTTGTGATTTCCTTCTCGGCAATATGTTGGACCACATGATCCTTGACCCCAGCAAGGATGATGCACTTCGCCTTGGCCATTGCCTCCTCGTACTTCTCATTTTCAGCTGGGTCAACTGGGATCTCCACTACTTTCAAGGCGAAGACCTTGATGCGATACATGTTTAGAATGGACAGGATCCTGGCCTTCCAGACCACAAAGGTGGACGCTCCATCCAGCCTATCCTGATCCCTCAACCCATTCACGGCCATCTCTGCTCCTCTGTCGACTCCTCCGAGTCTCTCTACTTCCCTCCTGGAAGTCTTTTGTTCGACTCCTGCTGAGTCTCTCTACTTCTCTCCTAGAAGTCCTCTGTTCGACTCCTATTAAGTCTCTCTACTTCCCGTCTAGAAGTTCTCAGTTCGACTCCTGCTGAGTCTCTCTACTTCCCGTCTGGAAGTTCTCTTCTGGACTCCCTCTAAGTCCCAATTTCCCTCCTGGAAATCCTTCTGCCAACGTCAAGTTGCCCCACTCCGATCGTCTGTGCAACTGCAACACTGATCCGAATTCCTTGGCTAGAAATCCACCTCGACAACAACTCCCTCCACCTTGGTCTTGCCCTGTTAGGTATTGTTATGACCACAGCACCCCACCAACTTCGCTCTGCAAGCTACCCACAGCTTCCTATGCCCCAACAACTGAAGGACTGAGCCTCTAGGCTCTGTGTAATCTTGGCACTAGCAAACCAGCTCCCTATGCCAACTGCGTCAGCCCTCCTTCCCTTTGTGTGGCTCTGCGTGAGCCTGATTCTGCCTTCCTCAGCCTCTGCGCTGGCCTCTCTCTGGCCCAGACTGATGATGCAGTCCCTCTGCATCACCCCTTCCTCTGTCGCTTTCTGCAAGGATCATCTCTATCACTCAGGACAGTTGAATTTGCTGCAATTGCTCTACTTAGTTGATGCTTTCAATTTTCTTGTGATCTGTAACCACGCTTTGATACCATATTGAATTTTCTAAGTCTATCTGTTAGAAAATTAATCTGTATTCTGCTGGTTTATTTCTTCTACTCTAAATTCGAACAAGTTATTTAATACTTTTAAATACCGAAATAAACACAATACAGTCACAACATCTATAGATCAACGACTGAAAGAAAACAAGCACACAAGTGACACCGTTATTTTTGGACAAATGTCCTTGGAAAAATCCAATGCGGGAAAACCTGTGCAGCTATTCTGAGGGTTATATTATTATGCAGTCTTTCTGAGTACAACTGGATGCCTAACCGGCTCACTCGACAGAGAAAAATATACGACAGCAATACCTCTATATTCGGAAACAGGTATTCAGAAAATCTATCCCACGAAACCCTCTCCGGCACAACTGAAGCTCAGTGCTGGCCCTTCTGGCCTTTGTGTCAGCCTCCTGCTGACCTGCGTCAGCCCCAGGACCCTATGCATCAGCCCTCTGAGGCACTGCACAGCCTCTATGACCCTTTGCGTCACTCCCTCTGCCGACTGCGTGCATGACGCAATTTCTCTGGGCTTCGCGCTGCCTCTGTTGGGCTCTGCGTAGCCTAGACTCGTTGATGCTCTCGTTGTCTCAGCTTCTGTGCTGGTCTCCCAGTATTGTCCCTGCCTCTCTGCCTCGTACTCACTGCCCCTCATTGTTGATCACTGATTCAACTTTGCTTAGCAACCTCGCTCTAACAAAATGAATGACTGATCACTCTGGTGTGTTCTCCAACTGACCCTCAAACCTCCCCTTATACTTTTCTTGTTGGTCCTTCAACGGCCGAGATTAAATCTCTAATCAACGGCTAAGAATAGATTTGGCTTGACCCATGACTTTTGGAACCTTCTAACCTAGTTTTATATTAATACCCATTAATATTTATATTTTCCTAAGTTTAGACTTAGGAGCCCATTAAAAATATTAACTATTTTAATATCTCCCAAACCAGGTATAATCTGTCCAAACCATTTCTTGGTCTTGGAGATCTCATGTGCTTTAGCCTCTCCACCAATTTTCATGTCTAGAGCACTTCTAATGCTACCCCAAATCAACACTATAACTGTATCAAAAAGATTTGAAGTAAGCGTGTGGTTTAATTGTGATATTTTAAGGGGTTTATCTTTCAATCTTTGCCTAGTAAAGTGAACATTTCATTTTTGGGATTAAGGGCTTTGATAAATTGCAATATAAGCGTCTCTGATCCTCGAGTCTAGCTTCATCTCATCATTTTGTGCATTTGCATATTAAGTTAGTTTTGCATAACTAAAATTTACTTCCAAGCATAAGCTTGGTCGATAGAGAGATAGCTACCCATCCATCTTTGCTTGAGAAGCCTGCTTTTAATAGTACTTAAAACAGTGACCTTGCCGTCGCCAGAGCCATAGCTTTCTGCAACATTGGAGGCACTGAGTATGTTAGATTTTTAGGAGAGGTATCGTTAATCACACCTTAGTGTGCTTCACCTTATCTTCTCTCTGCCAATTACTATGAAATCAGGCTCAATACAGAAATGATCGAAGGGTTAAAACTTAGATAGGCATTTAACTAAAATTAACCAAGATTCCTGCATCTCACATTAGTTTTAAGATCTGCATTTCATATAAGATAGTTATTCATCCATGCAACGGGTGCTAATCAATTAGTTGGTCTTAATTTCCCTAGCAAGATTGTTGACTCCATAAGGCATTGGTATCAATCGTTTAAATTTAATCAAATCCTATAAGTCTTTCTAAATCTTAATCAAGTACTTGGTCGCTTCACTGTGTCTCCCGAACTGGTTGGTTCCCAACTAGTTCTTCTTCATTCCATTTTTGTAGGGTCTGGCCCCCTTAGCCTGCTATAGTGAGACAGCTTAAACAAAGAGGTCGGGGATCAGGGTGACCGCCCCCGATCTGAGCCATTGTCACTGTGACTAGACATTTTGTGCGACAACAACACTCAAGGACAACTGTTGCATAACTCAGAATAGACAGAAGATTTACGCAAATTGACACTGGGTAGAGAGGAGCTTCGAGGTGTGGGACAATTTATTTGTGCTTGCAACAATACAAGGAATCCTCCCTCAAGAAGAAGGGCACAAAGAAGTTTAAGCCACAAGAAGAAATACACCACACCTTCCATCCATCCTGCCTGAAGAAAGCGATGTGACAACATATTACTACTTCATCTGAGTTGCCTCTCTTGGATGAAGAGGGGCATCTAGTACTAATTCCTAAATAGATATTGGAGGTCCAGGAGAGGAAATTGAGAAGCAACGTTATCAACAAATATCATGTACGTTGGAAGGATTTACCCGCAAAGGATGCAACTAGGAAGGGATAATAAATTTTACAGCATCTAGGATATAAATTACTTGAGGACAAGCATTTTTTTGCGGGGAGGACTGTAATGTCCCCATCATTTTGAGCATCAAGTGTACTTTTGCAAATTTTGGTAGTTTTGTAATTCTAGTAAAAGGCTAGCAAAAAGGTAATTTTGGTATTTTGTATACTGGTAAAAGGGTGGCAAACATGTCAACTCAATAACAAAATAAAAAAGAAATTTCTAGAAGTTGCTCAATGAAGAATTATAAAACGAGAGAGGAGCTCATTTGTGCATCATCCTAACTCATCATTTCTTATTGTTGCTGAAGTGGTGCTCAAGTGAGTTTAGACCAAGGGTTTCAAGGGAAATCGTCACCCTAGTTTAGGTGGATTTCATTGCTACCCTAGCTAATCTCCCAATTTCGGTGGAATTCCTTGCCACCCTAGTTGGACATCTATTTGCTAGATTAATTGTTAATTTCCCTTCAAGGGTTCTAGATCTAAGTCTTTGATTGTAGGACAGGATCACTGGCAAAGGGGCTGAGTTACTTTTCTGAAGAGGGCCAAATTGACAGTGAGGTCGAGTTTACCCACAAAGGCCGAAATTATCCTTGTGAAAAGGCCAAATTGCTAATTATCTAGGAGGGGCCGATTTCTTTGATTTAAAGAGGCAGAGTTTAGTATTTCTAGTGGGCCAAATTCTTCTTTTTTCCCAAGGCTGAGTTTTGTTGCAGAAGGCAAATAATTGGGCCGAGTTGCTTGTGTGGGGAGGTCGATTTTCCTTTTCTCAGTGGGCCAAGTTAGTAAAATGTCAAGGAGGACAAGTTCTTGTGTTAGGTGGGCCGAATTTTCTCATTACTTGGAGGCTAAGTTCTAAAGTGGGTTCTCATTACATGGGTCAATTTGTTGAGGGTCGAATTTCTACAGAGGGGTCTGTTAGTTTTTGGTAGCATTGTAAGTGATCTAGCTTTAAATATTGGTGGAGAGGCTAAGGCACATGAGTTCTAAAGAACCCAGAAAACGTTTGGTGAAATTCCACCCGAATTGTATTTTATTAAAATAATTAATATTTTTAATGGGCTTCCTAAGTCTAAACTTAGAGAAATTAAAATATTAATGGATATTAATCAAAATATGAGTGAAAATGATCTAGAAGGCAGAGCAAGTCATGTTTTAATCTTAGCCATTGATTAGAGACTTAATCTCGGCTATTGAAAACTCAACGGGAAAAGTATAAAATGGAGGCTTAAGGTTCATTTGGAAACACACACGGAAAGAACGAATTGATCAAGAATTTGATTCCTAGGGTAGGGTTTGCTAAGGATTTCGAATTAAGTGATCATTCTGCAGCAGAGGGGCAGTGAGAATCCGGGAGAAGGACTTTCGAGAGAATACAGACAGAGAGGCGGAGAGAGCTAGCAGAGTAGAAAAGTTTCCTGTCACGCAGAAGAGGAACTGCCACGTACAGCTGAAACTATCCGGAACTATCGGAACAGCCGGGAAAGCTGACGTAGAGGGAAGAAGTCGAAACTGTCGGGAACAGCCGGAACTGTCGGGAACTACCGGAACAGTTGGGAAAACTGACACAGAGGGCAGAAGTCGGAACTGTCGGAAATAGCGGGAACTACCTGAACAGCCGAGAACGAAGACGCAGAGGGCAAAAGAGGTGACGCATAAATAGTTGGGGTTAGACAGTCTTGTGCCGGATCAGCCAGAATTTTTCCGAGTGATGTGAGTTAAAACTCACTGAGATTTTCCACCAGTATTTTCTCTGTAAGGGATTACTAGCTGAGCATCCTAGATTTGTATTCAGATATTTCTCCTACTAATAATAAACCTTCAAAATTGTTGCACTGATTTTCTCGCATTGGGTTTTTCCGGGGACTATTATGTCCAAAAAAAAGTGTGTCCTATGTATCTTGTTCTTTTCTCTATTTTCTGTTTCATGAAATCAAATATTTAATTAGTGTAGGTAGCAGAAGTAATTTGCTTCAGTATTCAGAAGAATAACTCAGTTAATGTATGTTAAAAAATCAAGTAGGTGAAGTAGATTCAGATTTGCTGCAGCAGGGGTTCCTCGAGTGTAGGAATTTTCACGTGGTATCAGAACATTGATTTTGAAATAGAAACAGCAGATCCAGTGTTGAGCAGTGAGGCCGAAAGCTGCAATTGGCATCAATTCGAATCCCCTTGAAGGGATTGCGCAATCCTTGCCGGGAATCAGATCCGAGGAAATCTCTCTCTGAGTGAGACGACAGAGAGGTATGATTTCTAGTTCATGAGTTTGCAGAGGCAGAGGGCGTGACACAGAGCCTCTGCCCAGTGTTTGAACAGCGCAGTTTCTGCCGGGGCAGAAATCCGCTGGAAAAGAATGAAGACACGCAGAAGGGGAATTTTCTCCTCAGAGAACTTTCAACCAGAAAGTTCGAATTTCTTACTTCCTGAGTGGTTGAGTAGAGCTAAGTAGTGACTAGAGGAGTCAGTTCGACAGTTGGGTGAGATGGAATCACATGGGCTCAAAGATAAGGACAGGTTGGAAGGTGCTTCCAACTATGTCATATGAAAGACTAGAATCTTAGTTGTTCTAGAGGAATATGATCTCCAGGCCTATGTCAATAGTGTTCTAGTTGTTCCTGCTGACAACGATCAAAAGAAGAAGTATAAGGCCGAGCAAGGGAAGCCAAAGAGGCTCATTCTCGATGGAGTTCGAGATCATGTGGTCTCACACTTACAAGGCAAGGATACAACCCAAGAGATGTGGGAAGCCTTGTCTTCTCTGTATGAAGGATCTTTCGAACAGCAGAAGATGTATCTGGAGCAGAAGTTGCAGCCAACTTTGATGCAAAAGGGAGAAGGGGTGAACCTCTATCTTCAGCGTCTTCAGGACACTAAAGACCAGCTTGCTGCAGTGGGGTCCACTCCCCAACCAAGCGCGATGGTGAGGATAGCCCTGAATAGAGTCTCAGATGAATGGCAAGTTTTCATCCAAAGCATATTGGGCAGAGAAAACTACCTTCATGGGAGGAGATGTGGGCGGCTCTTCAATAGGACTTAAGGAGGGACCTAGTGAAGCTCAACCTCAATGGCAGAAGTGGGAGTGGCACAAAGACGAAGGAGGAGGAGGAGAACGCAACTCTAGCATCAAAGGGACAACAGAAGCCGAAGCGAGAGAAGGACATTTCGAAAGTAAAATGTTTCAATTGTGGCGAGTTGGGCCACTATGCATCCCAATGTCCCTTGAAGAAAAAGGAAAAGGATGAGAAACATGATCCTAAGGCTTTTTCAGCAAAGATAAACTAGGATGAGTTTGCCATAAGTGCCCACGCATCTCTAGGTAGGAGATGGGGCGATATTGAGTTGTTGTCGGGAGGACTACATGTGGGTAGGATCCTTGAGGAGTCCACCTCTTGGATCAATTCCTTGCTACGGGAGCCCAAGATTCAGCAGTAGCGAGATGGACTTAGTGTCATATGATGCAGTGGAGTGTTTGGAGGACAAATGCAGTAGCTGGGGCCTAGACACTGATCAACGCAAAGCAAGGTTGGCAGCAGTGTAGTTGGCACAGTGTAGGAGTCAGCAGCAGTGCAGAAGATTTAGAGGGTCAGAATCAGCAGCAGTCAGATTCCAACATTCATTGTATTATGTTGAACACAGTTAAGTTCAACTAATTTTGGATGTTTTTTAGTTGCTTCTCTCAGCAACTGAGTTGCAGTACGAATGCAGTGTTAGCAGTGGCAATGCTAACAGCATAACAAATGCAGCATTTGAGAGGGAGTTGTAGTACAGATGCAGTAGTGGCAATGGCAGTGTCATGGGTAGCAGTACAGGCAATAGCAGAACAGTGTTGGTGGCAACAACAGTGCAGAAAGGGAGATGCTTCAGAAGCAGAGCAGCATGCAGTTGGGCATTGTTGCTAGAGCACTTTCCTCGCTAAGAGGGAGTGTTAGTTTTTGGTAGCATCGGAAGTGATCTAGCCTTGAAAATTGGTGGAGAGGCTAAGGCACATGAGTTCTAAAGAACCCAAAAACCGTTTGGTGAAATTCCACCTGGATTGTATTTTATTAAAATAATTAATATTTTTAATGGGTTTCCTAAGTCTAAACTTAGGGAAATTAAAATTTTAATGGGTATTAATCAATATGTGGGTGAGAAAGATCTAGAAGGCAGATCAAGTCATGTTTTACTCTTAGCCATTGATTAGAGACTTAATCTCGGTCGTTGAAGACTCAACAAGAAAAGTATAAAATGGAGGCTTGGGGTTCATTTGGAAACACACACGGAGAGAACAAATTGATCAAGAATTCGATTCCTAGGGCAGGGTTTGCTAAGGATTTCGAATTAAGTGATCATTTTGCAGCAGAGGGGCAGTGAGAATCCAGGAGAAGGACTTTCCGGAGAATACAGACAGAGAAGCGGAGAGAACCAGTAGAGCAAAAAAGTTGTCTGTCACGTAGAAGCCGGAACTGCCAGGAACAACCGGAACTGCTGGAAACTGCCAGAACAGTCGGAAAATTTGATGCAAAGGGCAGACGCTGGCACTGTTGAGAACAACCGAAATTGTCGGGAACTGCAGGAACAGCCAGCAAATCTGATGCAGAGGGCAAAAGCCAGAACTGTCAGGAACAGCCAGAACTGCCAGGAACTGTTGGAACAGTCGGGAACGCTGACGTAGAGGGTAGAAGAGGTGATACAGAAATAATCGGGCTTAGCCAGTCTTGTGCCAGATCAGCCAGAATTCTGCCAAGTGAAGTGAGGTAAAACTCACTCAGATTTTCTGCCAGTATTTTCTCTGTAAATGATTGCTAGCTGAGCATCCTAGATTGGTATTCAGATATTTCTCCTGCATAGTAATAAACCCTCAAAAGTGCTGCACTGATTTTCCCGCATTGGGTTTTTCCGGGGACTATTGTGGCCAAAAATATGTGTGTCCTATGTATCTTGTTCTTTGCTCTATTTTATGTTTCATGAGATCAAATATTTTATTAGTGTAGGTTGCAGAAGTAATTTGCTTCAGTATTTAGAAGAATAACTTCGTTAATGTATGTTAAAAAATCAAGTAGGTGAAGTAGATTTAGATTGGCTGCATCAGGGGTTCCTTGAGTGTAAGAATTTTCACAAGGCTGAGTACATTTCCAGAATTTTGAGAATGGGGCTAAGCATAATTTGAGGAGGGTCGAGTTGTTATTTTTGTGAAGGTTGTGCTCTTTTAGGAGGGCTGAGTTGGTATTGCCATATGCAGAAAATATCTTTCCAAGTTCCACACTCCAGCATTTGTGTAAAAGAATGATTCCAGCTAATGAAATGATGGAGACATTTTTGGGAAAATTTAACTAAGTTTATTTACTTCTTGTTACAAATATCCCAATTTGTTCTCAATATGTTTGACAAAATTACTGAAGTATTTGCAGATAGTGTTCTTCCAAGTGTGTCACAGATATTGCATGCCATCTTTTTGTTAAAAGTCTTCTATGGAGAAAGTTTAAATTTTTGAACAAAAATTGTACATTTTATTTCTGGTACATTACATGTGATGTGATGATTCAAAATGAAAGTAACTCCCTCTATTTATATTAGGGTAACCAAGTCACTTTTCTTTAATTTACAAGTAAAAGCCCTAAAAAGTTTGCTTGAGCATTCAACTAGCATAAAGGTCACAAGTCAACCTTAAGATAGCTTTAAAACATAATAAATACATCAAATTCTCCCACATGTGTGGGAATAAAAGCTCTCCATGGTGACGTCATCCTCTCAAAATGGACAATCTCCATCAAGCAAGTGATAAAGAGGCTCATGAGTGCTCCTGACTCCAAGAAATCATCAAAGTGCCTGGGTATATTCCCAAATAACTCATATTCCACCATGATGTGATCTCTAAGAAGGCTTAAGTCTCCCTTCTAGGGCAGATGGGGTGGCATGACATGCTCTAAGGAAAGCATTGGCACTAGGCATGTTGTACTAGCACTCCCAAGTCATCTTAGTGATAACCATCCTTATCTAGGCTCTAGAACAAGGCAACGTGTCAAGACCAAGCTGGGGGCATCTTGGGTACATCATCAAACAAGAAAATTCCTTGGCTTCCTAGTATAGTATTTCGACATCTAGAGGTGTAGCAAGGGGCATACAATCATGTGGAGTTTGATCAAAACCCATAGTCCATCTCATGAGGGCAATGTTGGGGCTACAAAGTCATGGCTGGTCTCCACAATGGGCAAAATGTCCTCAAAAACCTGTTGAATAAGTGTCAAGTCCTTCAAAAGATCTTTTTTGCATGAGTAATGAACAACCTGAAACACACCCTCAAGATCAAGTGAGATCAACATCATTAAGGACAAAAACCATTAAAGTATTTTTGTGAGCCATATTCAATGTAAGGGGCACAAGAATAGTTCACACAAACCTGACTTTTTAGTATGGACCATCTATGGCCTCGACATATAGTTGAATGAGCCTCATTTTAAAAGTAAAATTTGCACATAATATGTCCAATAAATACATTTTCACAGTTATTCTAGAATGTGAAGAGCTTAATATCAATTCTTGAACACAAATAATTAAGCCTGTAAATTCTAATAGCCGACAATATTCTACTAGTCACTGCTTTGTTCTTTGCCTGGAAATTAATATGTATCATTGACGATGAGGTTAGTTTTGTTCGTTCATTCTCTTAGGATCTGGTACAAAGAGCTATGTGCACAGCATCAGGGTAACGGTTCTCGGCTTATTAGAGATATGCTTTCACTTATTCTGATTTTATTTCGATTGAATTCTGTTGTATTGTTCCTTGTATATATCTCTGCTCTATGTAATATTCTCTGTTTAATATATGAAATATTCTTTAGAAGGAAAACAAAAGATTGTAAGTTCTTAGAGTAAATAATATCCCGTTACTTTAGATCAGAAAAGGTAGGTCAAATAAACATTGTAATTATTTTAACTAGGGAGTGCATTTGAATATTTAAACTGTTATCTATAAAGCCTCAGAATGCTGAAGGACATTCCTAGAAAATATTATATAAAATTGTGACCTATGTATCAAGAAACATTCGAAAATGTGTTTTTTTTTCTCGAGAATGGATTGAGCGCATCACAATGTCTGGTAAGATAGGAATAGGAATCTCTTATAGACAAAATTAAATCATAAAAAGAGAACCAAAGACTATCGTAAGCACTTATTATGTGACATCCACTGTCTGCTAACTACGTAAACATGAAGAATATGTACCTTGTAGAAACTTCAGTATTGAAGCTGTTATAAAGATACTTAGGACCTCTTTAAAGACAGATCCTGAGAATAGTTCAGTTGGTGAGCCTGTACCATGCCATGCTATGATTATCATTGCCTGAAAATCCGAGAAAAGATAACAATTTCAGTTTTAGCTAAATTGATGTGAAAATTGTGTAGTATAACATCCTGTACTGTCGTCACATAGAAATTTAAGAACCCCATTTTTACCTGTAGAGCCAATATAAAAAAGGTCCACATCCTATCAAAACTTCTAAAAAGATGCCAGTATGATCGAATTTCAACAAAATTTGTCTTCGCCATCCATTTGTTTCGGTGTCCCCCGCTCTGTCCAGTTTTCTGCAAAAATTAAAATAAAATAATCATAGACCACTCACAAAAAATGTAAAGGTATGTGGCAGAATACGTCTAAGATAAAGTCATATCAAATTCATGTTTCCAGCATGCATACATATACATGCAGGCTAGTTTTTGTAGAATAATCACAGCAGCATGATTCACATATGTAAACCAGCCCCAACACAGGGGTAGCAAGCATGTGATAAACTAAAAAATGTGACAAAAATATACAGCACTTGAAAAACTGGCGAGGTTTATATAAAGTAATTATGTGTCCCGCCTCTTTAAATTAAACAAAATATAGAAAAGATCATAACTATTAATAGTTGATAACAATTAATAGTAAGCTTTGAAATTTGAATATTGAATCGAGCAGTCAACAGTGAGCTACAACATCGGAACACTGAGATTGATTATCTATATTAAGTTTGTATGATAAATGTTGAACATTGAACTATAGTCGGTGAAATAGAATCGACCTCCAAACAATCAGCTTTAAGAATTCATCTCTAACAGTTATACACTTGTCACTGAGAATAAAATATCATCAATATCTTAACTAAAACTGTTTTAACATTGAAATATGAGCTGTGAATAGGCTTTGTTGAGCATTTAATCCTCTCCTCACTAAAGCCTTGGACCATATCAAAGTTCAGATCAACAGCACTCTTGCAGATAAGGTGCCCACCACCTCACACTCCAAGCACTTAATAGGTCTAGGGCAAGCCTGTGAATTTATTATTCGTAACAGATTTTATCTGTCCCCAGCTCAGGCTACTACACTTGTCATTCACATGCAGGTTATACTGACATGATTGATTATTTCTGATATCACATCAAGGGGGGCATATATGGTTTAAAGTTATATGATATCATCTCAAGGAAGATGTTAAGGGGCATTTCAATGTGAGGTTCTTCATCTTTCTTTATTTTTCTCAAATTAATCTGATGACTGGCAATTACTAGTACAAATCTGCTAGTATAATATTCGAAGAATGGAAACTTTGTTCCAATAAGAAGGTAAAATGGTCGAGGCAAAATCCTCCCTTTGTCTCGCTGTAATCCTTGTGTTTATTGAAGGATACTTGCTGTTGTAGTTTCCCGTATATGGCTGTTGGAGACAAGAGTCAGAAAGCTATCAGACGGTCAAGTGTTGTGCCATTCAGGATGGAGTCAGGTGAGTTGTTACGAGTTCAAGATGTATTGTGGTTACCAGAGCTCAGGTTGTAATATCCCTTTCGGAAATTTTGTGCTATTTTTCTGATAATTTTTTTTATAAAATTTTATGCTGACATTTTCGCCAAAAACCCACGAAATTACTCTAAAATGCACCAGTAAATAGGAACCCAGAAATTATATAAGCACAGCAAATACATTGACAATTTGCAGAAGTAAACCCAGAAACTCAAATAACATCAGAAAATGCAGCACAAGGAATGACTCAACTTCATTTATTATAATATAGCATGCAGAGTACAACTGGAAATATCTGAGACAAAATAGGAAAGATGATAGTTGAGTGGACCTCCAAATATTTTTCTGCTACGTTGATCCTGACCTCTCAAAACTCCACAACGACTACACTCTCCCTCCAACAACAACTGCCATTGAATCAACTGAAGACGATGAAGCACCAATCGAGGACCTGAATGATCCTCACTCCAATATCCCTGAATGCTATGAAACTCCTAGATGAAGTCTCCTCAATGAGAGTTGGGTTTTCATCCAACACTCAACAACATACCCAAGGGTTTCCGTCTTGTTGCTAGAGAAGTTGGGAACTAGGTTCTCCAAACCTCATCAATAGAAAATATCAACAATCCAAGATGTTCCCCAATGGCCTCCTCCTCCTCTTTTATAAATATGATGAACCCCTCTAGAACCTCCTATTTTATTATTATTTTAATTATTGAGCACATTTCCCTCTTTTTATTTCAATTAAAATATATTTTTTAATGTGGGAAAATGGTAAATTGGCCACTCCACCTCCTCGGGTCAATACAAGTCACTTTTAATCATCCCATCTTGTAGATCTTCTCGTTTTGGTTCCAACGAGCTATTACACTAAGGGGTTCCGCCAAGTATTCCTCTTGGAATGCGACCTTAAGCGTAATCAATTGAGTTAGGCCCAATAATAACCATGTTTCTCAAAAGTTGTCGAAATGCAATGGAACGAAAGGCAAGTAGTGCAATTGATGGAATATGCCAAGCGAATGCCATCGGATCCCGTAGAAAATCCTCAAAACCCCATGAAACATCTCCAAAAGCCCCTAGGTTCACTAATGAAGCAAACCTGCACCTGTGACCGGTCTACCTCCAACCCTGAAAGTCCATCCATAAGGAACACCATAAAAAGGAACATCACACAGGAAGTGTGTTTTGTCTGTCTCAGTGATCGAGGCGAAAGCGTTTGAGGTGATATCCCGGGATGGGAAAGCAATGCTCGGGCCCATAGGCTTTAACCTGGAACTATCATTGGAGTTATGGAGCATGGTCTATATTGGTTGACCGGCAAAACTATAGATCAAGGGAAGAAGCAAGTTCCCGAGACTCTTAGGGAGTCAAGTTCAAGCAAGAGTTTGCAGGTTCAGGGGGGAATCCGCAACCCAAGAAGAGTGCATGGTCAGTGGGGAGTAAGGAGAATTTTGCAGGCAAGAAAGAAACGTTGAATGCCTGAATAGGGAAGAAGAAGTGTGAGGCTTGTGGTGGCAGGGACACTACTCAGGATAGTGTTGTTCATTCTACAAGGTATGATGCAGTGGTGGACACCAGAGATTGGGCTAGTGTTGCTGACGAGTTACTTTCGAGTAGTGGAAGTACCTCCCTCACTAAGAGGGAGTGTTGAAATGCGTAGCTTTTGAGGTACTCCCACAACCCCTAGGGTGCTGGGTTTGTGAGGAGTTGACCCACAAAAAAGTGGATTTGTGGGCAATGTACCCAAGTGGTGGCCTTTGTATCCAAAGCTGTGGGCTAAAGATCCAAAAGAAATAATTGTTTAATCTAATTATTGATGAGGAGGTGTATAAATGATGTTGGAGCCCCTAAGACAATGATTAGAGAAGATATAAATAGGAGAGGCCTAAGTGGAGGTCCAATCATCAAGCATAGCATCAAATATCAAGTGATATCTACCCAAGAAGAGTGTGAGTTACCTCAATGAGTTGCGGGCTTTAAGGAAGGACGAAGTTGGAGCATGTATGGTCAAGGTCGAATTTTCCCAGGCATAGGACATCTATCTCTGTGATTTGCGTGCCCTTAAGAAGGTCTGTTGTGCAAGGTTCTGAGGTCGTTGCTTTGTGTTTTGTGCCCTAGTTAGGGTTTATTCTATGGATGTACATCCATCCAAAGATTTGTCTTATGTGGTCTAGTATTTTGTGCATGAAGGAGAGGGTCGAGACCCTAAGAAGATGATGTTTTGCTATGATTTGTCTCTGTGATAGGAATGCAAACCTTAGGAGTATTGTGGAGGAGTTTCAATGGGTAAAAGCGGTCAAAACTTGCCTCAGATTGCAGTAGGAAGAGTGGAAAATTGGGACACAGAGTAGGGTTTTCATAAGATGAAGGAAGACGAGTTGATATGTTGGAGTTTGGGTGTTGAAGTGATGTGTTAAGGTTTGTCCTACTATGGTGTGTTAGGATAGTGTTTTGGTAGCCTATGAACAACCACTTTGATGGAACAAAGGGACTGTGTGAAGGCTGACTTTCGTGCCCTAAGTACGATAACCCTTGGAGAAGCTAGGGGACTATTAGAAGGCAAACTGTTGAAGACCCTAAGTGCAGTGATTTTGGAGCAATTGAGTTGTTGTTAGACGGCAGACTTATTGGGCCTATGATGAGAGTCTTTGGAGCAGCTTAGATCACTAAAAGAAGGCAGAGTGTTGGAACTGATCATGCAAGAGAATCTGAAGATGCAAACTTCCTTGTAAGCAGCTAGGGCAGAGGTATTAGAGTAGTATATTCTCTAGAAGTATAGGTGGCAAAGGACCTGTCAAGTGTTCAAAACAAGTGAACTGAAAGGGTTGGTGTAAGCATTTCTTCAGCAAGTAAGTCAAGTTATTCTTGTTTTTGGGCAAGATTGATTATTATGTGTTGTTGACATCAAGCCCTAGTTTTCTTGTATCAGGGATAATTATAAGGGCCATGATCCCTAGTACGGGAGCCCTATGTTTGTTGTAATAAAGTTGTAATACAAACAAGTTTTGGGTTTGTGATCTATTGTGTACTTCATTGATTCATTGTTGTACATTTTCTGCTATGCAAAGTGCTTGGTGTTGTGGCATTTTAGTGTGTTTGTGATCTTGTTTTAAACATAGACATGATTCTAAATTGCCAAGGCAAAATCAACAACTTGGGCCCAGGTCGTTGAACTTGCAACTATGGAGCGCTACAAGGATATCATCCCTACAACAGTCGAAAGGGCCATCTCTGATGTAGAGGAATAAGTCAGACAGTCCAAGCACTTCATTCCCAATAGACATGTTGAACAAGACACTAGGGGTTAGATTCTTGAGGTGGGGAACTCCACCAGAGAAAGGACAACATTCTATATGAAATCCATAAATCTCTAATGGCACATCAAGGAACTCATGGGAAGAGTCTTAACTAACATAGCTGATACTCAACAAGAATTGGTCATATGCATGGCAGAATTGATGGATAATGTTGAAAAGCTCAATAAAAAGGTCTCAGTCCTTGTCAAGAACCTGACAAATCTTGATTTCTTATCATCTGAATGACAATGAACCTCAGCCACAGGTATAGGTGGACTCTCCAGCAGCAGGAAGTCCAAGCAAGCCAGACTCTTGAAAAAGCATCTCTTTGATGTTAATGTTATAAGCATGTTTATTAGTCTAGAGGTTAATTTCTTTGCTAGTAGCAGTTTCATTTTGATTGTTTATCGAATAACACACAAAATCAACAATTTTAAAACTTTGAACCTATGCTACTAGTTTGGTTTCTCAAGCGGCAAACCAATAACAGAGAATTACTATGTATCAATCTTTTTGAAGGTAATATAAGTGATCTACCTTCGCAAAAAAATAGCCTTCTTATTAAAGGCAACCATGTTTTATATCACTTCTAAGTTATTATATGTTAGTTGAACTGCATATAAAAAGACAATCTACATGTTCATATATGGCAAAGACCATGCACACTTAAGTAAGCTGCTCCACTCTTAAAAATGGTCAACCTAATGAAATGTGCAGGAGGACAGAAATACATAGATCATGTGGCAGTCATTTCCACGTCATCATAACACTTCACTCTCCTTATTTAAGATGCTTTTCTCCGTAATAACAACTATTTTAATCACAACTATAATAAATCCCGTGGACTTTTGAAAAATATTACATATTAACAATTTTCTTGTGTGTTCACCATGTTACACATACACTATGTTGTTTATTAATTTTATAATAAACGTCTTTTGGTTGTTAAAATTTGGTGACACAGTAAGTCAGAATTCCAATTAATTCAAAACCTTGATGAATTTCTTGGAGATGTAAATCAATATAAAAATTGACAAAATTTTTGAGATATTGTTTTCCTATACATGAAATTTATATTACGGTGGGTATTTGATAATACGTAAATTTTTTATTAAATTCTAATCAAATATGTGATAAAAAATAGTCATCTTACTATAAAATTAACTTAACCCAGGTGTACTACATTAACTTGATTTTTAAACTCAAATATTACTTGATACTTTATAAAAAAAATACAAAAAACTGAAAAATGCAATGAAAAAATTGAAAAGCATTTGTATTATAAATCTCATCTAATTCACGCGTGCACACATAAACAATCTCCAATTACATCATCGTGAGCTTTAATTATATCCTTATAGATGTTGATTGTAAACTTGCATTGGGACTGCTCTGTATGGATCTGAAGTTATAAAAATTATGAAGAGAGTTATAAGAGTTGACAATATGAAGATCGTTGTACAAAGTTGCCAATTATAAAAATTATGAAGAGAGTTATAATAGTTGACAATATGATATGAAGATCGTTGTACAAAGTTGACAAAATATGACGGCACTGCATGGATTGCGATGATGTAAAGCACCAAGCAAGTTGCTAATATGAAAGGCGATACACGGTAGTATGAAAGGTGTCATACGAGTTGCTGATTATTTTCACTTTATTCACTATGAGTACGAAAGAGGATAGAAATGTTGCATTGGTGGATCCAAGATCATCTAGCTGGACCATCTGAGTTTTCTTTGCATTAGAAAATGACAGGAAACGAGAATGAACATCAAATGGCAATGAATTGGGGTCTTTCTGTCACATGGTATAGACTTGTTGTTGGGCATACTTTATACCTGTGATGTCCCGAAAATTAATTTTGGACAAATTTTCTGGAATTGTGCTTAAAAAATTACGCCATAAATTGTCTTCTTTAAAACCAATCAAATTGCACACTTGCACCATGAAAGTAGCAGCACAATAAATAAATCTGGCATTATAAAACCCAGAAATGCTGCAATTACAAATAACACGAGAAATGATAACGGACAGCTTTGTTTTATTTATTGAGGCAAATCACGTACAAAACTCTCAATAGAAAATAGAAAATAACTGCGGTGACGCCCTTCAGAATATCCGCTACAATGTTGAATCTGGCTTCCAAAACTAAAACTGGAAATGATAAGGGATTGATAGAGATGGTTTTCCGTCCAATCTCCAAGGTAACCAAGGGCTTTCATCCCCAACACAATGAATGAATTTCTGAAGACAACTTCCCCAATCTTCATAAAGACAAAGGATTAAATCTGCATGATCCAAAAGGTTAGTTTCCGCTCGTTTTATAGATGTGATGGATCTCTCTTCACCTTTTAGAAGCATTTTAATTTTATTATTTTATTTCCATTTTAGAAACTTCTCTTTTATTTTATTTAATTGATCTTTTAGTTTATTTGGCATAGTCTAACTTATAGATGAAATGGCTTTTTTTTACATTTTTCTGGTTAATTTTAATTGAAATCCTACAAAATTTTTAAAAAATGAGTTTAAATAGTTTAATTTGTAGAATTCTAGTACCCCATGGGGTTTTCTAAGGCTCTAAATCCATTCATGCATTCAAAAATGCATCTTCAACAACAAAAAATTAAATTCTTTCATGAAATTGTTTTTTCGGATTCCAATGAAAGTCTATTTCGTCTATAAGTTAGACTACGTCATTTTATTTGAAGTCACTTTCTCCTCTTTTATTTAGTAAAGTGACAAATTAAAGTCATTTTTAATCCCATAAAATGATTAATCTGCCTCCGTGCTTTCCCCTGCCACTAAAAGTCACTTTTCACCATTCCATCTTGTAGATCTCTTCATCCCGGTTCCAGTGAACTATTACATTAAGTTGTCTCACCAAATAATTTGCTCCAAATAATACTTGGAGTGTATATAATTAAAATATGCTCAATATTAACCTTGTTTTACAGGAATCGTCGGAATACAACACAACCAAGAACAAATTGTGTGGAACTGACCCCAATGATGAAATACAACAAGCGAACCTTCTCAGACCCCATAAAACTCCTCTAAGACCCTACAGACCCACCAATGACGTAATCTCGCTCATGTGACCTAGCTAACACAAACCCTGGAAATCCATCCTAATTGCATTGTAAGGGAAACAAAAAATGAGGATATTACAATACACTCACTCAAGCTATCCAAATGTGCCAAGTAGCATCATAATGTATCAAAGTGGGCAGTGACAAAATAAACACATACCTATATGCAGACTACTTTAAGTAAAGCAAGGGATCTCAAATTGGATGCTTTTGTGATTCATGATTTAAGCCAAGATCTTTTGGAGAAATCACATATAAACATTAGGGTCGACATGTTTCAAAACCCTGTCGAGGTTCATCATCATGACATGGTTGGAGAGCAAGATCAACAAATCACTGATATATATCTTAGAGATGAAACCGTAAATATTTAACAGTCAAAAAAGAAATTAATATAAAAACTAAAAAAAAACGTTAAGAGGTCAAAATAAATAATTAAATAAGAAATTCATTTAAAAAGTTATTTATAAATTTATTCTTTATTTATTTAACTTGTATTTTTTTCCAAAATTATTATAAGACTTTGACAATACATAATATAGTTGAATCGTACTCTATTATATATTGTCAAAGTCTTATAATAATTTTGGAAGAAAAAATAAATAAATAAATAAAGATTAAATTTATAAATAACTTTTTAAATGAATTGCTTAATTAATTATTTATTTTGACACCTTAAAATTTCTTTTTAGTTTTTATATTAATTTCCTTTTTACCGTTAAATATTCACTGTTACATCTCTAAGATATATATGAGTGATCGGTTGTTCTTGCTCTCCAACCATGTCATGATGATGAATCTCGATAGGGGTTCGAAACACAATCTCAATAGGGGTTCGAAACGCATCGACCCTAATATTTATATGTGATTTCTCTTAAAGATCTTGGCTTAAAGCAAGGGATATTAAGAAATGTATGTTCCAAAATCTTTAAAAAGGGAAATTATATGAATAAAACATTCACGTGTATTACTTTTTTAGTGTACAAATGGTCCCTTTATATAATAATAGGTGACCATGACAAATACATTATAATTGGAAATTTCATTCAAGTCATCTCTACAACTATCTCCACAATATCTCCATGAATCTCTCCATCAATTTCTCAATAAATCTTCATCCTTAATATCTCTCATTCTCTTTAACTCTAATTCATACTCAGACTTCTATAATTAATCTACATTATTACAAAAGGCATCATATCATTTAGACATTATTCATGATCATAAGTAGGAGCTATTTCTTCATGTTCCCCCTCAATGACTACTTGTGATCCAATCATTTATCCTTGTCTTTTGAACTGGTCCCTTTGCCTTCTTCTTTCCTCACATCTTCAACATTCTATAATATTTGGTTTTTTTCCTCCATCATCCTTAATCTTCTTCACTTGCAGCTGAAAAATATAAGCATGGTTGAAGTCCATATAAACTAGTAGCCATCCACTGGGATACATGGGTCATCAGTGGTTGTATCTATTAGTTCTCTACGAAAGTCTTTGTCATACATAGTTCATTAGCCATTCTTCCATAAACAAGTCTTCATGCCTATACCTTTTATACCCCTACATCATCATCATCCTAAGTTTTTGGCTTACCCATAACCATGCTCTCAATGCTCCTGCATTGCATCACCAATTTATCCAAAAACTCCCAAGGGGCTGAATTGCATGCTAGCCTACTTATCTTGAATATAAAATAAAATGTGGTTATGAGATGCAGAGAGACCAAGCGGCAATGAATTTGGTATAGAGAGATGGGACAGAGACTGGTCATACAAATAAAGGAGATTTACCAAGAAACATAATGTGACTAACGTAATGGTTCGGTGTGAAGTGAAGTTGTTTTGAGAACAAAAGGGATTATTTCTTTGTTGTTATTGTTATATAATAGAGGAAGGACTAACTTAGAGAAATAAGGGTTTACAAACAAACAAAAAGCTATGCAAGCAACAAATTTCCTACTAGCACAAGTTTCGCTTGGACACAATCTTGCTCCTTAGCCCAGAAAAATATCCTCCAACTATATTATGTTGTAACTTGTATTATGGTTTTCTTGTCCTCCAGTTCTCAACTCAAAATAAAGAGACCATATTCCAACAGATCGACCAATTTTTCCATGTACCAGTGTTATGATTTCATCTTAGGGGAGCGTTATTACTCAATTGTTGTTAAGAATCTTATGCTATTTCCAGTACAATATTACTCGAAGATATTGGTCTTGAATATACAAGATATTGCCGAATGTTGCTACCTTCATGGATGGATGTTTTTCACTCGTTTCTGGTACGTTAAAGAAATCTGCATCTGCAAGCATTGGCCAGCCTAGGCGGAAACATTCGATTGACCTGTTAGTGAAGATAGTCATTCTTTAGCATAGGATTCAATTATAGCCAAGCTTGCAAGTATATTAATTCTAGCTAGCATGCTGCAACATATCTGCCATACCAGAAAAATTCGTTAAGATCATCATAGTTCCTCCACTGCGAGTGTTTGGCTGTCCCCTTTATATTTTTCTTGACTTCCTATACAGGTAAGACAAATAGCCCTCAATGTCAAGATATATGTATCACTGCACATCATTATAGGGAACATATATAATCAAGAGTATGTAAAAGTAAAAGTAGATGCTAAGTACCTTTGAAATAACCTCATAGATAGGAGTCACAACTTTTTCAAGGAAGAATTCTTCTGGCCTTGTATTTTCCTCAGGCACAAAGCTCACATTGTCACGTAATATCGCATAGAGTTCATATGCCATCTGCAAAAATCCAAAGTCAGGGTTACAGTGAAAGTCGTATAAGAACTTGAATAGCTGAGGCAGAACAAGAGAACTTGAACAAGCATATGTAGTTCCGATAGAATATATATTGACGATGTTGTCAATCAAGATAAAACAGTAGAATTGCTAGGATTGTCTATCTGCTATATTTGCTAGAATATTCCGTTGAAAATGGATAAAAGGAGTAAACAACTATTTGTATGCTGGCCACAATATTGTGAGCTTCCCCAAGATAGCAAATCGTGCCTTTGTTCCCATCCGATACGCATGGAGAGACCATCATATCTACATCGATTTTAACATGTAAGTAATCTAAGGAATCATTAAGATCGAAACTTTTCAAATAGAATTGGTTTAATCCACCATAGGTGATGGATAACAGATGACAGGACTTTTTTTTATAGGGATGGGCAGATGCAGTGTGTGGTGTTTTCAGCACAAGTTCATCGTGACAAGGAAACTGGTCATACCATTTTTAGCTATGCAGGAACTTATGATGTTTAAGATGTAATTTATATAACATTTTGTGTTTGTTGACATATATGTTTTGGTTGCAATAATTAGAATTTAGAAGTTTGTGAAACCCATTTTGTGGTTGATTGTATATGGTAGCTATTAATTATTTGAGAATGAGCAACATCTGAAACCTTCCTTATCATGCGTTGTGAGGAATGGATTTATGGTGCATCTCAAGGGAATTGATTTAAAAAAATAAAATTGAATATTGAGAGGTTTGAGAAGGTCCAAAACAATAATTCTAGTTGAGGGTCAAGGGAGTCAAACCTTACCCCTAGTATGTTATTGGGCTATGTTAAATATCGGACTACTAGGATGAGTAGGGGTTGTTAGTTTTTGTAGCATCAGATGTGTTTTAGCCATGAAATTTGGTAGAGAGGTTAGAATACATGTATTCTCCAAAATCCAAAAATTGTTTCTAAAAATTCCACCCAAAAGTGTCTTAATTAAATTATTAACCAATTTTTAAAATTATTTCTTAAGTCTAAACTTAGGGAATATGGTTAATTAATCAGTATTAATTAAGATGTGGTAAGGATCATCTATAAACTCACACGGATCAATAGGGAATCAACCTGGCCATCAATTATGATTTAATCTTGGCCATTGGTACTCCAACAGAAGACTATAAGAAGAAGTCGATGGGTAGATGGAAAAATACACCAGGGTAGATACTCAGTTGCTCAAGCAGATCAATTTTCTCAATGGCTGAAGTTCGGCAAGAGAAAATCGAATCAGAGAGTGAGTTGCAGGTGGGAGAGAGGGCATCAGCGATAGTATTAGAGGGTAGGGAAAATCTGGAAGAGGCAGCACAGAGGAGTGATGCAGGCACTACGCAATCACTGTGCAGCGGGTGAAGCAGTGGGGCCAACGAAAAGACAGAAGGCCCTCTTCGGGGTCAGAAAAATGTTGTGGAGTGTGAGAAATTTATCAGTAAATTTCTCTCAGTGATTCTTCCTCTATTTTGGTTATCTGTATCTTGTACATAAATTATTGTTGAAGATTAATCAAAGAAACCCTCATTTGTTGCACCGGTTTTCCCACATTGGGTTTTTCCAAGAACGATTGTCCAAAGATAATTGTCATTGTGGTTCTATATGTGCTAGTTTTTTTCCTTGCATTTATTTTCCACAGAATTTTATTTGTGTATGCTGCAATGTATATGTTTCAATATTTTCCATAGAAAGCTGCAAATAGTTTGTTTAATCAATTTAACAAATAGAAGAAATAATATCAATTGTTACAGTAAAATTCAAGACAACGAATTTTCACATGGTATCAGAGCACCGGGAAAACAGGAAGAGCTTGGTTGTAGTCAGAAGAAGAATTTCGAAAACACTGCATAGGCAATAGTTCGAAACCCCAGAGAGGTTGCTCAGTCCATTGGCTAGGCGAGAAAATTTTTGTGGAAAATTAATTCTTTGAGTGAGTCGACAGAGAATAAAATTTTCTGAATTGACATTTAAGTAGAGGGAGCAGCACAACAGTTTCCACACAAAGCACGACATGTATTTCACAACCGAAAATTCAGCGTTGGGAAGGAAAAATAGCACAGGAAATTATGGATAATCAAAAAGACTTAGAATTATCTTCCAGATCGGAAGATGAGTTTGCGTGTTTGTCAGGATCGACATCAACTGGTGTCTAGTATATTGATAGTGGAGCTTCAGCTCACATGGTTGGAGTAAGGGAATATTTTTCGAGATATCAAGGTGAGCAAATGGACTTCTAGATCACTATGGGCAGCAGAACTAAGTGTATTACAGTAGGGAGAGGCACCATAGATTTTCAGACGAACGCAGGAACTACCACTAGCGCCACTAATATACTGCATGTGCCAGGATTAGGTATGAACCTAATTTCAGTATCCCAATTGCAAGACAAGGGGTACGATGTATACTTTGTGGGAAAGAAAGTTTATGTCAAGCATCCCAGCTGGAAGAAGGTGAAATGGATTGGAGCTCGAAGCAACAGGCTATATAGATTGCAAATCGATTCTCCAATAGCACTGATAGGCACTGATAATAGCAGTAGGAAGGAGTTGAATGAATTATGGCATAGGAGGATGGGACACTTGCACCATGGAGCACTTAGGATGCTCAGAGAGACTGTAACAGGAGTTCCAGCTCTCAGCACCGAGCACGATGATCTATGCCGGGGATGTGTACTTGGGAAGTACGCAAAAGCAACATTTCCCAGAAGTGACAGAAGAGCCAATGGCGTGTTGGAATTGATACACTCAGATATTTGCGACCCTATGTCCACCAGAGCTCTTAGTGGTAGCAAGTATTTTGTCACCTTTATTGATAACCATTCCAGAAAAACCTGGATCTACTTCTTAAAGACCAAGGATGAGGTCTTTGATCGGTTTTGAGAGTTCAAAGATCTCGTAGAAAACATGATAGGGAAAAAAATCAAGGTACTACATTCAGATAATGGTGGAGAATACACAGATAAGGACTTCACATATTTCTACGCAAGCGAAGGTATCAAAAGAGAGTGGACAACTCCCTACAATCCACAACAGAATGGAGTAGCAGAACGGAAGAACAAAACTATAGTCGGGGCAGCAAAGGCCATCTTGTATGATCAGGATTTGCCTATATTTCTATGGGCAGAGGTATGCAACATAATGGTGTACATTCAAAACAGGACACCTCACAGAGCTTTGGGGAAGAAAACGCCAGAGGGAGTCTTCACCAGGAAGAAACCTGAGGTAAGTCATTTGAGGATATTCGGGAGTGTGGCCTATTGTCACATTCCAGATGAAAAGCGCAGTAAGTTGGATTAGACTGCAGAAAAGGGGTATCTCGTAGGATATAGCGAGACCTCAAAGGCATACAGAATCTACATTCCTAGCAGCAGGAAGATTGTAGTGAGGTGAGATGTAAACTTCATGGAAGACAGAGCTTTCAAAAGATCTCAAGAGATGCCTGTAGGAGATCAGTCATCAGATGTTCTATTAGTCCAGCAGCAGCAGGGACTGCAGGTAGAACAAGCAGGGGGACAATCACAGGATTCAAGTACAGTGACTAGTACCAGCATCTCCTAGTAGTAGGAGATCCAGGAAGTTCTTAGCAAACAGAGCAACAAGAACAGGTGGAGGAACAGATTGAACCTCCCATCACCAGTGGTAGGACCAGTAGGGAAGTGCATCAGACCTTGAAGGACGCAGAAGAGTTTGTCAGAGCTCCTAGAACTGACAAGAGGTAGCGAGGCAGCCTGATAGATACTAGGCCTTAGTGGCTCAGGTTGCAGAACACTCCAGTTTTCAGAAAGTCGCACAACATCAGGTGTGGGTGGATGCCATGGTAGAAGAGTATAGTTCTATCATGACAAATGATGTCTGGGAGGTGGTGTCTGTTGACCACTAGAGTGGCACCTGATGATTATATGAAGACTCCACGCTTAAGAATGATCCAAAGGACAGTTGTACCATCATAAATCATCAATCAATAGCTCTACTTCTATCTTTTCATCATCTTTCTTGTACCCAAATCCCACACCCTATGGGGAATTGTAATAAGTGATACTAGTAATGATGAGTTTTTTAGTATGTAACAGGCCTAGGATGTTGGGACTCGATCAACAAATGAGTACACTTTGGAGTGTTTTTTTATCTGATTAATTATCCCTTATTTTTCAGAGGCGGATAATTTTCTAAGTTTTTTCACTCACTTTTTACCGCAAAGCCGGGGTGACGGTTTGGAAGTTGATCCCCTAACACATATTAGTGTCTAGAGTCAATGTATATTACCATACTAGATCACACAAAAAGTTTCGTGGAATTTGGCTAGGTCTAAGTAGGATTTTTTAATAATTAAAAATTTCCAGCAAAACGAGATTTTTTAATTAATTTCTATATAATAATGTAAAAAAATTGCCTTAGAAAATGTCTGGGGCGTATGACTACTCGAAATTCATCCTCAGAAGCCCATCATTATCTTAGGACCCACTTTGAGGGTCAAAAAATGACTTATAGTCCCTCAAAAGTTGATTTTCCTAGTGACAGTGGCAAAAAAATGAGAAAAAAATTCAAATAATTCAATAAGTGGAAAATTTTCTAAATTTTTGCAAATTCAAAGAAAGTCAACCAAATGACATGGCAGTTCCAAATGAAATTCAAATATGATGTGGCAATTATGTGGGGCCCACATTGAGCTCATGAGAAGTAAGTACAAGCAAAATGATTAAAGTAACTTTAATTTAATTCAAATCAAACGTTACTAAAGTCTAAGCCTTAAGGTGAAAAATTTAAAAGAAATTAGAGAGACCCCACATAACTATGGTCTACGCATTAGTTTGATAAAAGGCACATGATAAAAGAAGCTTCCACGTACAGCAAAGGACTATCCACGTTGGACAAAGATATCTCCACGAAGCAAAAAGAAATCAGCGTAGGCTTTGATGGAATATTAAGTGAGGTTAACTCAAGTTTTTGTGAGGACTGTCTACACATTAAAACTTCACTTAGCCTCCACGCTGCTAGCTAAAAGTCACCTACAGCAAATACTCATATGCCAAATCAGATTACACGCTGGCTCAATCAAAGTGTCAATGCAACAGCTTAACTCCATCTCCACGCAGCAGTTCCTACAACTAATACGCAACACATTTTGGCATATTGTGGGAATGGATTTTATGGATTAGATGTCAGTTATTACTGCAGTTCTGATTGGAGTTTGTCTCCCACTTAAACTCATGCATTGGTGCTCCTTCTCCACTGCCAGCCAAACAAAAGTTATACACCGACAATCAAGGAATGCACACAGCAGATTTGAAAATGTTCGATGGGCAGTTTGTTGGTGCAGTTGGAGAGGTGTCATTGCCTTGGATTTTGATGGAGATTTGATGATAGTTTGTATCCCTACCACTCCTACTCTCAAAGCACTTGGCATCCAAGGATATCTATGTTGATTTATGAAGATGACACCTACAGAAATTCACAACAGTTAGAGAACATGTGCTAACAGTCACCTACATCAATTTGATTTCACACATGGAGATATGCACATCAGTCATAACAGCCACTTGTACAAATTCGTTTTTATCATTGGGATTATCTTCATTCCACACTTGTCACTTGCACTCACATTGGGATCGGCTCCCATAGTTCTATTTAAATGAGCTTTGGCTCTCATCTTTGTATCATGTAATAAGCTATTGGGCTTGAGGAAACTCTACCATTTTGTACTTGCATACTTTCTTAATACAATCAAGACTTTGGGGCTATCTGGCTGGTGTTCTCTTCACGTTATGAGGTGATGTCCTTTCATACTACTTCTATTATGCTTAATTTCTTTCGCATGTTGAATTAATATTAGTTTATATTTGTTATCTTGTTTGGATTGATGTGTGCAAGCTATCTTGCACATATCATTGATTTAGAGTAGTATTATAGGGATAAGCTAGCAGATTCATTTTAAGAGGAATGTTTGGTTTATCTTATTCATTATATTGCTCTAATCTTGTGCAAACTAATACATGTTCAAGTGTGTAGGAAAGATCTTTTATATTGTGTGCAGGAATCCATCTGAAGTGGGAGAAGTCTCAATTAGAGCAACTTACTCCTAAAGTCACAGTGATCCAAAACTCAGCCATTTTTTTGCTCCAAGTTTTCCATCCAACAAAGAGCAAAGGGAGTTTTCTTAGTCTATAGCTACTTGATCATTCATTCAAAATTCAAAATACTTCTTTGATTCTAGTTCTTTCAAAGTTATATCTCCTATTCAAGAGTCATTTCTAAAGCCAGGCAAGTATGGGGGTTCACTCCCATTACTTGAGCAAGTATTTTGTAAATTAAATTCTAAGTTTAGTTTTGGTTTATTTTTCCTAATTTCACACTGACAATTGGTATTTTTTTGTGTTTTGCAGCCCATAGGCTTGACCATTGGGAAGCAAGGAGATTGAAAAAAAGCTTTGGAAAACTACTCACTCGTGTGTATGCAGGACCCCCTCACGCTATCCAAACACTGATTTCTAGGGAGGCCATAAGCACTTGGGAGAGAGTTGCAAACTCATCTAGGCCATGGGCCTTTTGAACCTTGTAAATCTCTTTTGGAAAGTTTTTTTCATCTTCAAGTTTGTTGTTGTTATATTTTTGGGGAGAGAGTCTAGCTTTGTTAGAGTCCGATCCTTGTAAAGATCTCTCTCGTATTGTAGGTTGCCCTCTTAGAGACATTTTTACCCGCTTTAAGTGCTAATAAAAGATAAAAAAAGAATGTTGGAGGGACCTTGACATTTTTCCCATGGCATCCCCCTTCTTCATTTAGAGGAGGGATTCTTATGGGTGGCCTAATCTTGTTTTTAGTTTTTCTTAGCTTTCTAGCTATTAATTTCATATTGTGTATGCTTAAAATCAACACATTTCACTCCACATGCAAATTTTTATTAATCTTGTATTTAAATTCCCACATGCATATGCTTCCAAATTGTAAATTTGAGAAAATCTCATCTTATGTGTAAACACTTCATACTTTGGCAAGTTTTAATTGTTTCATAATTTCTTCAAGTATATGTTTCACTACTTGGTCAATTTATGCTATATGTCATGAAAACTATTGGAGCACTATCATTTATTTGAAACAATTGTAGCTTTAAACAAATCTATTCCATTTTACTTGCTTATTTTCCATTTAATGGTGCAAACACATATGATCTTATTTACATTCTAGCCTCTCAAGTTTTGCAAACTATTTCTCTTTGAAGCATTTGCATTTGCATTAGTTTAATTTGGGGATTTAACACAAATTTGCACTTCATCTAAGCATTTTAGTATAGGAAGGCCCCAAATCTCACTAAAACTTACCTCCAACTTAAATTGGTTGAATAGACGTTTAGGGACCCTCTACTTCTATTGACCCCTCATTGTGAGATCCAAATATTTGGGCAAAAATGAGGTCTAAGGACTAGAGTTCAATTGTAACTTTGTCTTTGCACTAATTAACAACATAAACCAAGAACTCATTCCATCACATTTGCTTTGTTTGAAAAGTTCTTAAATTTCTTGCTATCTTGATGGTTCAAAGTCTCACATGCAAATCTTATTTTAAGAGACATTTTGGATGCAAGCATTGTAATCCCTTTTAATTTTGCAACAAGTTTAATTTTCTTGTACTTGGAAATTGGCTTATCTTTTGGTTTAATTGCATATTGTCATGAATGGTTGATTTCACTTTCAAGTACTATTATCTTGGGTTGCAAACTTAATTGCATTTTGTCATCTTGGTCTAACATTCGAGTTATTTTTGTATCCTTTTGAGCAAAATAGTTTTCATGCTTTGATTTGTAGACTTATTCATCTTGAAAGCATTTATAATATCTTGTGCTAACAATTTATTGTTTCACTTTTCAGGGTTATTTTGGCTTTCCATTTGAAAGCATTTCACTTCATTTTAAGCAAAATACATTTTCATTTTTTAAAGAGCAAATACTTGGAAGGCACTGGTTGTTTATGTATTTCATGCTTATCTTATGATGGTTATTGCTCATATTAGTTTTTGCTTATAAATCTTAAAGAGATAATCTATTTAACTCTAACAATTCTCCTAGAAACTCACATCTTTTTAACTAACTTTTCATTAGGGACCACTCCCCTTAGCTAACCTAGGAGATAGCTCAAATGGAGAGAGTCGGGATTAGTTTGACAACCCCTTCTCTGAGTTCCCTGCCACCAACCACATGTTGTGGGGTTGAAGGCTTTTCTCATTAACTTGTAGGTAGTTGTAGGCGGCAGGGTCAATAGTGCCTAGGCCAGAAGATAGATCAGTTGTGAGTTCCAGATGGATCTACAAGATCAAGTACACTACAGATGGCAATGTAGAGAAGTATAAGGCTAGGTTCGTGGCAAAGGGGTATGCACAGAAAGAAGGAATAGACTATGAGGAGACCTTCGCCCCAATTTCCAAATATACCTCTATCAGATCCGTCCTATCCCTAGCAACACAGATGGGATGGGAAATTCACGAGATGGACGTCAAGACAACATTCTTGAACGGGGTGATAGAAGAAGAGTTGTACATAGAGCAGCCTGAAGGCTTCAAAACTCATGAGAAGTGCACTAATGTATGCAGATTAAAGAAAGCCCTGTATGGGCTCAAGCAGGCACCCAGGGCATGGTACGGTCGGATTGACAGTTACTTGCAGCAGTTGGGATTCATCAAGAGTGATGCAGATCCCAATCTCTACTATCTGATGGTGGAGAATGAGCCTCTCATTCTGGTTTTATATGTAGATGATCTATTTTTGACAGGATCATCGGGGCTCATAAAGGACTGCAAAAGGAACCTTGCAACAGAATTCGACATGAAGGATATGGGGTTGATGCACTATTTTCTAGGGTTGGAAGTATGGCAGAAGAATGGGGAGATATTCCTTGGGCAAGGGAGATATGCTACAAAAATTCTGAAGAGATTCAAAATGCAGGATTGCAAACCCATGGCAACACCCATGATTACCAACTAGAAAAAGATAGATGCATCAGGGGACAAGGAAGTCGACCCCACCTTGTACAGACAACTAATTGGGTCACTCATGTATATGGTCAACACTAGGCAAGACATTTGTTTCGCTCTCAATACCCTTAGTCATTTCATGGTGGAACCAAAAAGGGTATTTTGGGCAGCAGTTAGGCACATTCTCATATATGTGCATGGAACAGTTGGACTCGGGTTGAAATATACTAGAGAAGATGATGTCAGATTGATAAGATTCACAGACGCAAATTGGGCAAGTAGTTCAGTGGACAGGAAAAGTACCTCTGGATACTGCTTCAACGTTGGATCTGGGATGGTCTCTTGGTGCAACAGGAAGCAGAAATCCGTAGCACTGAGCTCAGCAGAAGCAGAATATATGGCAGCCATCACAGCTACGTGCGAAGCCATATGGCTAACGAAACTGCTAGTGAGCTTGTTCAAGAAGAAAATGTGTGCAACTAGTGTTTACTGTGACAATCAGAAATGTATAAAACTCTCTGAGAATCCAATATTTCATGATAGGTTGAAGGACATTGATATCAGTTGTCATTTCATCAGAGATTGTCTTCAACGTGGGGCAGTCTAGCTACAATATGTCCCCACAGGAAATTAGGTCGTTGACATACTCACAAAATTTCTGGGGAGAGTTAAGTTCCTCCAATTCAAAGAACAAATGGGTATGGTGGAGAACCTGTTTCAGTAGCAGAAATTGATGGGTTCTCAGTAGCAGCAGTTGAGAGGGAGTTGCAGTGTAGATGCAGTAGTTGGTAGCAGTTCAGCAGGGCCAGCAACAACACAGATGCAACGCATATCAGAGCTGCGCAGTATTTGGTGGGAAGCAGTGTTGATTTTTGGTAGCATCAGATGTGCTCTAAGTCTCAAAAATTGCAGGAAGACTTAGACACATGCATTCTCCAATACCCAGAAATCATTTTGGGAAAATCCACCCGAAGACAGTTTTAATAAAATAATTAATTATTTTCAATGTGACCCTAAGTCTAAACTTAGGAAATTAAAATAATTAAAGGGTATTAATATAAACCGTGGGTGTAACTTCTAGACGAAGATGAGGATCAAGCAGAAATGATCTTAGTCATTGATTAGCTTCTAATCTGGGTCATTTAATGTCAATGAGGAGATTATTTAAGGAGGCTTGAGGGTCACTTGGAAAAACACACAGAGAGAGTTCAGAGAATCGATTTTCTAAAGCAGAGCTGCCAGGAGATTTTCGATAGTGAGCTTTTGCAGTGAGGGGCAGGGATAGTTGGGTTGGAGTATCTTCTCCAGGACCCAGGATCAACAACAGAGAGGCAGAGAGACACCAAGAGGAGGCAGCATAGACCCAAGAGGGGTTGACGCTAGGCCAAAAGGGCCCATGCAGAGCTAGAAGGACTCACACAGAAGCAGCACAATCTTCCAGTGCAGAAATCTTAAATCTGTCGGCGAGTTGAGATTTTTGAGTCGGGAGGGTTGGAAACTGCTCTAGAGGGCAGACATTTCCTAGTTGGGTTGATGTAGAGACTGTTAAGGCTGATGCAGGGCCTACGAAGAGCCAGTGTAGAGATAGTCGGGGATAGTTGGTTCAGTTGCCGGAACAACCGGGACTTACCGAGTAGAGTGAGGTAATCTCACTAAGTTTTTCTGTCAATTTATTTCTCTGTAATTGGATTGCCAGAAGGGCATCCAGAGTTGTATTCAGAAACTACTGCTTAATAATATAAAACCCTCAGAGTTGTTGCACCGGTTTTCCCGCATTGGGTTTTACCGGGGACAATTGTCCAAAAAAATTTGTTTCACTTGTGCATCTTTCTCTATTTGTTTTGTTCTTGTTTTGGGCAACTTAGTTAATTAAGTGAACGCTGCAGTTTGTTAGCTTTGATATTTGTTGTAGGAAACAATAAATAATTTGTTTCGGTAATTAACAAATAGGAGAAGTTTAATCAGTTGTTGCAGTAGTAGATTTGGATGGGATTCTCGAATTTTCACATGGTATCAAAGCATTGCAGGTGAAGCAAGAAAGAACAGTACCAAAGACCCAACGCTGAGCAGAAGAGGGAGTTCGAAAAAAGCTAAAGTAGGTAGTAGTTCGAAACCCCAGAGGATTTGTGCAGTTCTAGCCAGAGGGTAGAAATTTCGAGGTAGTCTCTCTCCGAGTGAGTCGACGAAGAGAAGGGCTTCCAAATTGAGTTTTGTCGAGGTAGAGGGAGCAGCGCTGAAACCTCAACGTGAGGAGCTGGTGGGACGCAGTTTTTTGCAGGTTGTTTTCCTAAGCAGAAAGATGTTAGAAGAGAGAAAAGCACAATGAGGGAATTCTTCCTCAGAGGACTTCCAACCAAGGAGTCTGAATTCTCACTAGTTGAGCAACAGTGGAGAGGGGCAGATCTACAAGTTCCAGAAGGGAGTGCGTAGGCCAGTCCAGTGTTACGCAGAGGAGAGAGGGAGCAATTCGACATTTTTTGGCAGAGATGACAGCCACATCTCCAGGAGGGAGGTGGGGTGATCTAGAGATGTAGTTCAAAAGGAGTGCAGATGGGAAGGATCCTTGAGGAACCCACCTCTCGGATCAATTCCTTGCTACGGGAGCGCAAATCAGAAATAGCAGGATGGACTAGCGTCGAATGGTGCCAAGGAGTGTCAGAGAGACAGTTCCAGTGACTAGAAGCACCAGAGACTGAACAACGCAGAGCAGAGTTGGTAGCACTGTAGAATCAATGTTTTAAAGCTCTGACACCGATTCCAACTCGGCCGAGGGTCGACTCCGACTCCAACTCTGACTCGATATCGACTCGTTCGGCTCGATTTCAATGACTCGGTCGTTGTAAAAAATACATTAAATATTTAATGTTTTGTAAAAAAACATAATTTTAAAGATTTTCATTCATGTTTCCAAACACACAGCATTAGAATATAGATAGAAGACAACATATGATCAAAGTAGGCTCATGACTATATCCATTATATCAAAATGGCACCCAATGCACTGTCCAATACATACATGATGATGATATAGAGATCAAAACAAAAACACATAACCAAGGAGGCTAGAAATGGCGTTATCCTCCAAAACAGATTGTAAGTCATCAAGGAACTAATACAAGGGTCCAAGAGTGTTCCTCACTCTAAGAAAGTCCCAAAGTGCATGTGTACATCTTCAAAAGGTGCATCCTCCACCATGATGTCATCTAGGAGAGACCCTATGTCACCCTTTTCAAGCATGTGAGTGACATGGCACCCCTAAGGGTAAGCATTGGCATCAAAAAGGGATGTGCTAGCCCTCAAATGTCATCTCAATGATAACCATCCTCATCTATGCTTTGGAAGAAGGCACCATCCACCAAAATAGGGTCAAGGCCAGCCAGGGGGCATCTTCAGTCCATTTGGGCATATCATCAAATAGTCCAACGTCCAAGCTTTTAAGTTTAGTGTTTTAGTATTTGGAGGCTCGTCAAAGGGTGTAGCATCACGTGGAATCAACTCAAGGCTCGATGCTCATCTTTGGAGGGCCAAGGTTAGGGCCACAAAGTTAGGTTTGCTTTAAGAAAGGGGCAAAGAACCTATTGGAAGGTTTTGAAGAAGAATGAAGCTATCCCTTAAGGAATCTCTACTACATATGTGATACCACCTAAACAAACCTCTCAAGATCAAGCGAGATAAACTTATTTAGGGACAAAAAACCATTAAAGTATCATCGTGAAAACTTTGGAGTCCCCCAAAAGCAAAAAAATAAAAATAAAAATCGTTGTTTTTTAATTCACGAGCCGATGTCATCCAACCCGGCCGAGTAGGCTCAAACTCGGCTGAGCCCGCCGTGTTATTATGAGTCGGCTGAGTTGTCTAACAACTCGGACGACTCGATAATAACCTAGCCGACCGAGTTGTCTAACAACTCCGCCGGCTCGATAATAACCGGGCCAACCGAACCGGTTCACTGGCCGAGTCGACCCGGTGAGGCCTTGACTCGAACCAACTCGGCCGAATCGATTCTGAGCTAACCGAATCTTAAAACGCTGAGTGCAGATGGCACAGAGCAGAGGTCAGCAGTAGCGTAGTAGATTCAGAGGGTCAGTGCAGAGACTAGCAATAGTCAGGCTTTAGCATTCACATGGTATGATACTGAACACAGTTAGTTTAGTAATTTGGGATGTTTTTTCGTTGATGATGGAGTAGCAGGAACAGTTTGCAGTGTAGTGGCAGTGCCAACAACATCACGGATGCAGAATTTCAGAGGGAGTTGCAGTACGGATGCAGTGTTGACAGTGGCAAGGTCAGCATCAATACTTTGCGCAGTGGTTGGTGGACAGAGTGTCAAACATCAGCAACGCAGAGGGAGATGTTACAGAATAGAGTGATGCTCCAACAGGGTGCATTGCTAGAGCACATTCCATGCTAAGAGGGAGTGTTGATTTTTGGTAGCATCAGATGTGTTCTAAGTCTCAAAATTTGCAGGGAAGCTTAGACACATGCATTCTCCGATACCCAGAAATCATTTTGGGAAAATCCACCTGGAGACATTTTTATTAAAATAATTACTTATTTTTAATGGGAACCTAAGTCTAAACTTAGGAAATTAAAATAATTAAAGGGTATTAATATAAACTGTGAGTGTAACTTCTAGAAGAAGATGAGGATCAAGCAGAAATGATCTTAGCCATTGATTAGCTTCTAATCTGGGCTATTGAATGTCAACGAGGAGATTATTTAAGGAGGCTTGAGGGTCACTTGGAAAAACACACAGAGAGACTTCAAAGAATCGAATTTCTGAAGCAAAGCAGCTGCTCAAAGATTTTCGATAGTGAGCTTTTGCAGTGAGGGGCAGGGGTAGTTGGGTTGGAGTATCTTCTCCAAGACCCAATATCAGCGGCAGAGAGGTAGAGAGACACCAGGAGGAGGTAGCTCAGACGTAGGAGGGGTTAATGCTGGGCTCGAAGGGCCCACGCAAAGCTGACGCAAAGCCAGAAGAACTCACGCAAAAGCAGCATAGTCTTCCAGTGCAAAAATCTGAAATCTGTCGGGGAGCTGAGATTTCTGAGTCGGGCGGGCTGGAAACTACTCCAGAGGGCAGACGTTTCCCAGTTGGGCTAATGCAGAGCCTTTTGAGGCTGACGCAGGGCCTACACAGGGCTAGCGCAGAGATAGCCGGGGACAGTTGGTTCAAGTGCTACAACAGCCAGGACTTTTCGGGTAGAGTGAGGTAATCTCACTAATTTTTTCTGCCAATTTATTTCTCTGTAACTGGATTGCCAAAAGGGCATCCAGAGTTATATTCAGAAACTACTACTTAATAATATAAAACCCTCAGAGTTGTTACACCGGTTTTCCCGCAATGGGTTTTTCTGGGGACAATTGTCCGAAAAATACTGTGTCACTTGTGCATCTTTCTCTATTTGCTCTGTTCTTGTTTTGGGCAAATTAATTAATTAAGTGAAGGTTGCAGTGTGTTAGCTTCGATATTTGCTGTGGGAAACTGGAAATAATTTGTTTCAATAATTAACAAATAGGAGAAGTTTAATCAGTTGTTGCAGTAGTATATTCGGGTGGGATTCTCGAATTTTCACAAGCAGTATCCAGACATCAGTAGCGTGATAGGAGATGGTGCAAAGACAGAGTGTTGCTTCAGTGGGTTGCAGCGCTAGAACACTTTCTTCACTAAGAGGGAGTGTTAGTTTTTGTAGCATCGGATGTGTTCTAGCCACGAAATTTGGTGGAGAGGCTAGAATATATATATTCTCCAAAACCCATAAATCGTTTCTGGAAATTCCACCCAAAAGTGTCTTAATTAGATTATTAACCAAAATTTTAAATTATTTCCAAGTCTAAACTTAGGGAATATGGTTAATTAATCAATATTAATTAAGATGTGGTGAGAATCATCTAGAAACTCACACGGATCGACAGGGAATTAATCTGGGCCATCGATTATGATTTAATCTTCGCCGTTGGTACTCCAACAGAAGATTATAAGAAGAAGTTAATGGGTATATGGAAAGATACACCAGGATAGATACTTGGTTGCTCAAGTAGATCTATTTTCTTAGTGGCTGAAGTTCGGCAAGAGAAAATCCAGTCAAAGAGTGAGATGCAAGTGCGAGAGAGAGGGCATCATCAATAGCTTGAGAGTGCAAGGAAAATCTGGAAGGGGCAGCATAGAGGAGGGACGCAGTTCATCAGCGCAAAGGAGTGACACATGCACTACGCAGTCACTACACAAGGCGTGACGCAGTGAACCCAGCAAAAAGGCAGAAGGTGCTCTTCGAGGTCAAAAAAATGTTGTGGAGTGTGAGAAATTCATTAGTAAATTTCTCTCAGTGATTCTTCCTCTATTTTGGCTATCTGTATCTTGTACAGAAATTATTGTTGAAGATTAATAAAAGAAACCCTCATCTGCTACACCGGTTTTCCCACATTGGGTTTTTCTGGGGACGATTGTCCAAAAATAACTGTGTCATTGTGGTTACATATGTGCTAGTATTTTTCCTTGCATTTATTTTCCGCATAATTTTATTTGTGTAGGCTACAGTGTATATGTTTCAATATTTGCCATAGAAAACTACAAATAATTTGTTTAATCAATTTAACAAATAGAAGAAATAATATCAGTTGCTACAATAAAATTCAAGACAACGAATTTTCACAAGGGTTTCATTCTATGTTATTGTATTTTGTTCCATAGTTGAGAAGAGCAACTAGGAGTGGGAAGTTAGAACGCATAACAAGGGGAATTAAGGTTTTGTACCAGGCTTACAGGCCACAGGTCTCAGATTATGCCACAAAGGGTAACTCTTCCTTTGTACTTGCATATTCCATACCAGTGTTGCAGGAATCGCCCCCCCCCCCCCGGATCCGAGGCCGGAATCGCGTCCTGTACGGAAGCGTTCCGGAACCTCTCCCCGAAGCGCGATTCCAAATTTCTGAAGCGCGATTCCTTTTTTTTAAAACGATTCCTGGAATTCATGAAGCGTTGGCCCGGATCCGCGCTTCGGAGGGCGCTTCGGGCCTCCGGAAGCGCAACGCTTCAGGCCCGGAAGCGCGCTTCCAGTAAACTCCGCGCGGGCAGCATATAACTCGGTTTTTTTTTTTTTTTTTTTTTTAAAGTTCACTTAAGTTAGCATGAGGGGGTGGGTTAGGGTGAGGTTAGGGTTAGTTTAGGGTGAGTTTAGAAAAGAATAAAGCCCCCATTCTCTTCTCATTTTCTCACTTTGAGTTTATGAGAGTTGGAGAAGAGAAGAGAGGAGAGGAGAAGAGAAGAGAGGAAAGGAGAGGAGAAGAGAGGAGAGCTTGGAGGAGTGAAGAAGGAGGAGCTAGGAGAAGGAGGAGGAGCTTGGAGCAAGAGCTTGGAGGACTTCATCTACAAGAGCTAAAGAGGTAAGTTCAAACCCCAAACTCCCTTGTTTTTTTGAAAAAAAATTGTATTTTTCTCCTCCCTCTCCTACTCTTTCCCATTGTTTCTACTTGCTCCTTTATTTACAGGTTGTCCACCACCTATATCCATATTCCAAGATGGTGTTCTTTTGGCTTCTATGTATCATTCCACTCTTGGTTTTAATGATGGCAAAGGTGAGGAATAGAGGGGAAGAGGAAGGGGATGAACTTGGTGACCCAATGTATGATGAGGAGGAAGGGTTTGAAGAGGAAGGGGATGAACTTGAAGGGGACACTGAAGCACAAGATGGGAAAGGTACAACAACACCCTTGTGGAACTATGTGACCAAACTTGATGGGGGAAAGGGTGGTGGATCTTACAAATGGATGTGCCCTCATGATTGTCATGGAGGAAAACCATATTGTGGTTCATATACCCGTCTGAGGAGGCATCTTTGTGGGGTGTTGGACAGTGATGAAAAAAAGGGTTCTGTGGGGGTACAAATTTGCCCAAAAATTTCAGCTGAACAAAGAACAAAATACATCCAAATAGAGATGGCTGCACAACAAAAAAACAAGAAACAAAAAACTCATTCTGAATCAAGTGCAACCTCTAAATTTGGTAGTTGCCCATCTCCTCATGGTACTTCTGCAACCTCTGGAGGTAGAAAAACAATAGGGGATTTCCTTAATGTTGCTGGGAGGGATGATGTGGATGGAAAGATAGTCCGTTTTCTTTGTGCTTGCGGTGTACCATTCAATGTGCTTCGCTCTCCCTATTGGCATGACATGGTAAAGGCCATCAATGAAGCCCCAAAAGGATACAAGGCCCCCAACTATGAGAAAGCTAGAACAGTGTTATTAGAAAGAGAAAAAGCTAAGGTTCAAAGAGCTTTGACACGTTTTACACATGAGTGGGTGGATTCTGGGGTATCCATTGTATGAGATGGGTGGACAAATATTAGAAACCAACATTTGATAAATGTTCTTGGTGTTTCTTCTAGTGGTGCAGTATTTATTGCATCTCATGACTCCTCCTCCATCAATGCAACTGCACAAAACATTGCAGATCTCCTATTGAAATCAATCAAAGATGTTGGTCCGAATAATGTGGTTCAAGTGATCACAGATAATGCAGCAAATTGTAAGGCAGCAGGAAAAATTATTGAGCGTACTCATCCACACATCTTTTGGTCTCGGTGCCTGGTTCACACATTGAACCTTTTGATGCATGATATTGTGAAACACAAAGATTGTGGGTGGATTGCTGAGGTTTACAGGAAAGGGAAGCAGCTCATTAAATTCATCACAGGGCATACAAGGGTAAACTACTTCTATGGCACTTACTCCAAGTTGCAATTGCTTAAAATTGCAAAGACAAGATTTGCTAGTTATTACCTCACCTTTAGGCGGCTAGTGAGGGTGAGACAAGCTTTAACTAATCTGGTGTGTGCTGAAACATGGGATGAAATTAACACTGACACAGATGGTGCTAATGCAGTCAAGGACACTGTTCTTGACAGTTACTTTTGGTCACAGGTTAAATATGTTTTGCAATTCACCAAACCAATTTATTACATGATCAAGTTTGCAGATTCAGATCGACCAGTAATTGGGGAGGTGTATGAGCAAATGGATAGCATGTTGGGGCAGATTAAAGACATTGTTGAGCCTAGAGATACCACCTTGTACAATTATATTCGTGAAGAGGTGCAAAACCGATGGGAAATGCTAAATATTCCATTGCATGCATTAGCATATGTTTTGACACCTAAATACTATCATCCATCATGGCTTTCAACACCAGCACCTGGGGGGGGAAGCAGGAAAAAACCACACCAAGATAAAGAGGTTCACGAAAAATATATGGCTGCATTGAGTAGATTAATCCCTGATAATGAGGAGGCTGCATTGGTACGGAGACAGGTGAGCAACTATACGAGCAACACTGGTCCATTTGGGAGCATGCATGCAATTCAAGATCGAGAGCATTTTTCTGCTCTTGAGTGGTGGAACATGCATGGAGGGCCTACTCCACTTCTACAGAGTTTGGCATTGCGGGTGCTATCACAGGTGGTAAACACTTCTTCTGCAGAGAGGTGTTGGAGCTCTTATTCTTTCATCCACAGTGTTAAAAGGAACAGGTTGAATTTAGACCGGGCAGAGAGCTTGGTTTATGTTCATTACAACTTGCGATTGTTGTCCCATTACTGTGAAGATGCAAAGTCTAATAAAGACTTGTTGACTTGGGACAAGAATCCAGAGGAGCCCAATTTGGAGGATGGAGTGTTGCGACTAGAGCAATTAGAGGATTCTCTTATCCAGGTATGTCCATTGTGGTATGAATTTTCCAATTTTCCCTTATAAAGCATTTCTCTAATTCATGTTTTTAATTTTTTTGTTAACTAGTGTTTTTTTTTTGCATGAATTTTTTGAGCGATTCTAGGATGATGACACGGGTGTTGATATGCCACCACCCCCACCCCCATCTGGTCCCTTGGTTTCTAGGTTCCATGGTTCAACACCAACGGCAGGGGGTTCTTCTTCATCAGTTCCAGTGCCACGACTTACACAGGGACCATCTTCTTCATTGCCACCACGTGGAGGCCCGCCATCACGTTCTATTCGTGGTGGAAGGAGGAGAGATTAGTAGATATATTCACAATCTACTTCTTTTTGTCATAGATTACTCATTAGACTTGTAGACTTGTGAATTTGAATTTTGAACCTTTTTGGCTTGGCGGTGACCAAGTGACATATTTTGTAAACATTATTATTTGAATTTTGGACATGACAAATGTTGACAGTTGCTCACTTGCTAGATAAATCATAATATGCTCTATGTTTTATGTTTTATAATATGCTTAAATGTTTTATGTTTTATAATATGCTTAAAAACTTGATGTATGTTTGTAATAGCTAGAATATAGATGATTGTTGTACATACTAGTAACTACAATGGAATCATGGATGCCATATCTATCTTGATTTATGCAAAAATATGCATGTTTTCATGTCTTCTACAATTAATTTGGTATTTGGGATGTTTGTTTTGAGTATAAATGCAAAAAAATATAAATATATATATATATAGCAGACGCTTCCGCGGACGCTTCGCTTCCTAGATTTTTGGAAAATGACGCTTCCGCGCTCTGCGCTTCCGCTTCGCTCCCGCTTCGTGCAACATTGTTCCATACAAAAGAAATGAGAGCAAATCAACCTATCCTTCTAGGGAGGTTTTCTCTCGTAAGGGTTTCCTAGGGTAATGCTTGTCTCTATTGTGGATGTTATGTCTGTGTACTTCTTCATGTTCTTTATTTCTTGCATTAAAGCTATTTTATTCACTTAGGCAGAAAATCAATGTTATTTTAAACTCTTATTAACCCTAATTTAATTTCACTTAGCAATTTAACAATACCTAGAAAAATATTTTACCAAATAAATTTCAGAATTGCTGAAAATTAAATATGTTGATAATTAATAATTAAATTTGTAGTGGAAATAAGTGAGAAATCAATAAAAGGTACCACATAAAAATTCAGCCACAAAACCCTCGTGAAAATTTTATTAACTTAGAAAAGATGGATCAGACCCATAGAGAAATACACAGGAAACAAAAAATATACATTATTTTATAGCTAATAAAAGGACTTGTAACTCGACTTCTTACTTCCTGCAATTCGACCTCTAGATTTCCTTCTGAATTCTCCTCAATGTCCTCCTAAATCTCCTTAGTCAAGACATCATCCTGAAGCCAAAGTCGCTCTCACAGGCATATGTGTCAGCGTCCCTAGACTCTTTTCAGCATACATGTGCCAGCATCCTCGAGATTTGAGCCACTTTTCTAGCCGAGAATCATGGCCTCTGCCCAGAACTTGTTACAACATCCAGAATCCATCAAAGACATGACGACACAATAAACAAATCAAAAATAAACCTCAGGGCTAGGCCTGAGCATCCCCAACCGGGACTGAAATTCTGTCAAACACTTAGAATCAATGCAACCTATAGGTCTAGGATACAAGACAGAGCATAAATGACTGAAAAAACTTATGGAACATAACGAGAAGGATCACCACCTTCTCCATTGAACTATTATATCATCAATTAGGTCTTGCATCCATCCATTTAACAATTACAAGTAAATACATGAAATAACCATGACATGAACCAGTCATATAACCATGCTTCTAACCAGCATAAAACCATATAAATATCAGAGATATGACGGCCATTAAACCACATATAAACAAGTGCAAAATTCAAAGAACTTAGCTTTTATTAATCATAGGAAATTTCCAACTGAGTTCGGGACTTCCATGTACCACCCGACCATAGACATGGCTGAACCAAATCTCTCTTTCAGCCAGCCACCCTCATGGCATATTCTAAAGATGAATGTGGGATCTCATAGAACAACCAAGGGAATCCAGAGGTTAAACCACCTCCACCCTCACCAACCATGATCACACCAAACCCGGTGCTCCAATCACAACCGAACTAAACTTGGAATGCCATCCGGAATCCATCACTATCCTTGAGGAATTTTTTGTCTCCTTGTCTTTCAAGCTTTACCGCAATCCAATCTCGAATCACTAGGCCCTAAACCGAGACTAGTCTCTCAGGATTTACCGCAATCCAAACCCAGATAACAAGGCCCTAAATCGAGACTTCTCCCTCAGGATTTACCGTGTATCCCGCCAAAACCAGTCAAGGGATTCCTAAGCCTTTGGGAATGAACCTTAAGACCACCTCCGCCCCGGATTCCGAAATCCACCCGAAAAACCAAAGCTCAAAACCAAGATAACATCCCAACATACCATGGCATCCGGAAAAGGGCAAGGCTAGGCTGAAAACCACTGTCATAACCCGGCAAAACCATGCCACTGACAGCAAAAGAACCATACACCAACATGCAAAGCCATGCATGTCCAAACCAGCTAGGAAATCACACATGCAAAAGGTTACCTGCAAGTATTCTCGCTAAAGTTGTTTGATCCTACTTTCCTTTCCTTGATCCTTGCTTTCCTTCCTTTCCCTTTGCTTGTTTTTCCTTCCTTCATCCAAAGCTAGAGTGCTTCAAGAAAACTCTAAGTGACCAAGAGTGAGAGAGAGAGAGAAAATAATGAAAGAGCTCCAAACTTGAACTGACAAAAGGTTACCAACTGACCCAAGGGGGTGATTTTCGGGGGTGGGCCATTCCAGGAAAGCTTTCTGGGTTTTTCTGGGTTTCTCGAGTAGAGTCCGATTCCAGAGTTTCAGCCTTTTCTAAGGAGGGGAGCAGCCCCAAATCCTCATTCGATTTCCAGAAGCAGCATCACGATAGTTTTCCAGCAGCTGGCACGCAGATCAGTGTGAGGCCATTCCTTTGTTATTCTAAGCATATTTCTTCACTTGCCTTGTGCAAGTCGAGGTGCCATCCTCCTGATCACCTCCTGTACTCATTTTATTGCTCAGTATAATAAAATGGCTTAGCATTTCTTGAGTATTTGTTTACGTTTCATGTATACATTGTTGTTTGTTGCACTATTGTTATTTCATCTTTGTGAGTTTTCCGGCTATTATACCACTTGTACGTTTTTCTTGTTGGGGTTTGCTGGTATTTGAGAAATATTCCTGGGAAGGGATATTACAGTGGTATCAGAGCATAGATCTGGCTCAACCTGTGGGGCTAGCAATCTATGACACCAGGGGAAAAGCCCTACATTTGTTACAGAGGTAGGAGATATAGAGACACTAGGCGTAGGTTGGAGAACACCTACGGAGAAGGGAGACTGTGTTCCGGTGGTGGACGTAGAACAGGAAGAGCCTGTGGTGGGCGCAGAGCAGACGAATCAGATGGCAGACGAGGACGGGAAGAGATTTGCGGATATGCTCCTCAAATCAGTACAGGATCTGTCAAGGTAGATTGAGGTGATGGGGCAGAGATTCACGGCAATAGAGGCTAGACAGCGTGAGAGCCCATGGGTTTTTCAGGTTGGTGAGGGATCGAGCGCATCCCACCATTTGCCAGAGCAACGTGATACTGCGCAGCAGGTGGCCTCACATGCCCCTACACGCTTTACCATGCCCACTTTCTTAGGAGTAGACAGGGGGGTCGTAGCCCAGCAGGAGGCAGAGCCCGGAAATATGGGCGATTATTTTGCAGAGTACCAGGCCTATGGGCAGGAGTTCAGGGAAGCTCTTTCATTCAAAGACTTTGTTCAGCTTCAGCGGGATAGTAGACCCTGCGACCATCACAGAGGGTACCGGCATTACCATGATGGTGACACCCACCGTGCAGCGAGTAGATTCCACTTGCCTACGTTTGATGGTTCATCAAACAGTTCGGCAAAGTTTTAGGTGGAGAAGCTGGACATTATTTCCAGCTTAATCAGATGTCGGAGACAGAGGCCATCAAGGTGGCAACATTGCATTTGGATGGTGAGGCTCACGATTGGTGGTTTCATGGGGTGGTTACACTCGGACACTCCACAATGACGACATATGCCGAGTTCACGTGGAGATTGATGGAGCGATTTGATCGGAGGGATCCAGAGCAGCATTTTGTTGAGCTGACGAGACTTAAACAGATAGGGAGCCCAGAGACCTACATTGCAGATTTCTTGAGGGTCTCAGTGATGGTGCCAAATCTATCCACTACATGGAGGATCTATATGTATGTTGAGGGGTTAGCAGAGCCACTTTGGGGTTTAGTCTGATCCACTAGACCAGCCACACTCCAGGACGCTATTAGCAGGACCCGGGACTTACAGGATGTCTTACCCAGGAACCGGCTACCTTACCCCCAGAGACAAACTTTCTAGTCTAAGGGGAAGAATGTGAGGATTCCACCTCCAAAGGGGAATCCAGGACGAGTACAGATTGATGATGATGCCAAGAGGGAGCTGAAAAAAAGAAGTGGTTGTGCTTCACCTGTCAGGAGCCGTGGGCACCAGGACATAGATGTGCTGCTGATAAGGCACATTTTATTGAGGTCTTCTCTGAGAGCAGTGGGGAAGAGGATGAAGAGGATGATGTGGAGGCAGGAGATAGTCATGCCGTGCAGGGACCTTTGCCAACTCCACCGCCAGCAGCAGGTGGTGCATCTTTTGCAACTACCAGAGGGGCCCTTGTAGCATTGCGAGGAGTTCCCAAGTATCTAACGCTACACGTACAGGGGACAGTACGTGGCCAGCAGGTATCAGTCTTGGTTGATAGTGGGGCAACCCACAACTTCATCGATGCACAGATGGTTGAGCGGAGAAGTATACAGACAGAGAGCTTCGATGGGTTTTTAGTCTTGGTCCCAGGAGATCAGACCATGATGTGTGCTCGTTATGTTCCAGAGCTGTCAGTGACGATGGGCACCTACATATTGACTGACCACTTTTTCGTGGTCGATATTCCGGACACCAATGTGATACTGGGTGTTCGATGGCTTATCACTCTAGGGAAGGTCACGACAGATTGGAAGACCTTAGAGATGGAGTGGGATGATGAGAAGACAGGGAGGCATGAGAAGATATGGGGACAGCACACATATCCGCCTCAGACTGTTTCGACTCATCGGATGGAGGCAGTCTTCCAGAAGGGAGACATAGAGTGGGCAGTAGAGCTGCGTGCATCAGAGGCAGGGACTACAAGGCAGACGGTGCATCCAGAGATACAGTCCATCCTTGACCGGTATGCCATAGTGTTTGGGGAGATTCTGTCGGGACGGCCACCAGACCGGGGATTTGAGCACACCATTGAGCTGGAGCAGGGTATAAAGGCCATGATTACTACCCCCTATAGGCATCCCAAGGCCTATCGGGATGAGATTGAGCAAACCATTCAAGAGTTGCTGGCTCTTGGGCATATTCAGCCGAGCACGAGTCCTTTTGCTTCTTCCGTGGTTTTGGTGAAGAAGAAGGACAGTACATTGAGGATGTGCATTGACTACAGGGCCCTGAACAAGAAGACACTGAAGAACAGGTACCCCATACCCAGGATCGACGAGTTGATGGATGAGTTGAGAGGAGCACGGTTCTTCTCAAAGATTGATTTGAGATCTGGGTACCATCAGATTCGCGTGAGGGAGCAGGACATTCCCAAGACCGCCTTCAGGTGTCACTATGGGCACTTTGAGTTCTTGGTGATGCCCTTTGGGCTAACCAATGCCCCCACCACATTTCAGTCCTGCATGAATCACATCTTCCGCAGTCACTTGAGGAAGTTTGTGTTGGTATTCTTTGATGACATTCTCATTTATAGCAGGACTTGGAAGGAGCATCTCCAACACATTGAGATAGTGTTGCGTATCTTGTAGGAGCAGCAGTTCTATGCCAAACTCTCCAAGTGTGAGTTTGGGTTGACAGAGATGTTGTATTTGGGGCACATCATAGGGGTGGACGGAGTGAGAGTCCACGAGGAGAAGATCAGGGCCATTAGAGAGTGGCTGGAGCCGAAGAACGTGACAGAACTCCGAGGATTCATTGGCATTTGTACTTACTACCGAAAGTTCGTCAAGAGTTTCTCACAGCTTGCTGCACCCCTGACAGATTTGACAAGGAAGGGGGCTTTCAGTTGGTCAGGATACAGCACAGCGAGCCTTTGACAGGCTCAAGGAGGTTATGAGCAGTTGCCCAGTGCTTGCATTGCCAGATTTCACGCAGCCATTTGTTTTGGAGTGTGACGTGTCGGGAGAGGGGATCAGCGCAGTATTGATGCAGGGAGGTCACCCTATAGCCTATGAGAGCCGGAAGCTCCTTCCGCACGAGAGGTTGTATTCCATATACGACAAGGAGATGCTGGCCATCATGCATGCCTTGGCCAAATTCCAGCAGTATCTAGTGGGTAACAGGTTCAGGGTGAGGACTGATCACAACAGCCTCAGATTCTTTTTGGAGCAGAAGCAGCTACAGGAGAGGCAGCAGAAGTGGATCAGCAAGATCCAAGCATATGACTTTGACATTGAGTATGTCAAGGGCAAGAACAACATGGCAGCAGATGCTCTTTCACGTAGACCAGCCACGTTGTCTCTTATGAGCTTGGACACAGACTGGAGGGCTCGACTATTGGTGGAGTACTCCAAGGACAGGTTTGCATGTGAGATTCTGGATGGGCAGGTGGCAGATGACAAGTACAGGGTGATCGATGAGATCATTTACTACAGGGATCAGATCTTCTTGACTGAGGGATCTCAGCTCAAGAAGAAGATACTCCAGGCATCACATGATTCACCATTGGTCGGCCATCAGGGGTTTACCAAAACTTACAGGGCCATCAGGGAGAGGTTCTCATGGAAGGGCCTCAAGGAGGACGTACTCCAACATATCCAGGAGTGCGACGTTTGCCAGAGGAACAAGGGGGAGATGAGCCATCCCGCGGGTTTATTGCAGCCTCTTCCCATTCCGGAGGGGAAATGGGAGAGCATTTCGATGGACTTCATCACAGGGTTGCCCGTGGTACAGGGCAAGGATTGTATCTTTGTCGTTGTTGATCGACTGACGAAGTACGCCCATTTCTTTGCCATATCCGCACACTACACAACAGCATAGGTGGCCGAGCTGTTCTTTAGAGAGGTCTTCAGGCTACATGGTCTTCCTAAGACCATCGTTAGTGACAGGGACAGTCGTTTCATGGGCGGGTTTTGGAAAGAGCTTTTTCGGCTAGTGGGGACGGAGTTGACACTGAGTACTAGTTATCACCCACAGACAGATGGACAGACAGAGATAGTTAACAAGTGGCTGGAGGGCTACTTGCGTAACTATGTTAGTGGGCAGCAGAGGGCATGGCTGAAGTGGCTGCATTTGGGGGAGTATTGCTACAACACTACACATCATATGACCATTGGATCCAGGAGAGCCAGGATATTCTCCGAGCTCTCAAGGATAACATGGCTATAGCGCAGAACCAGCAGAAGCTGTATGCTGGCAGGGGTCGAGTGGAGAGACAATTTGAGGTAGGGGACATGGTCTACCTACGGTTACAGCCATACTGATAGTCGTCACTGAAGCAGAAGGGGGCTGAGAAGCTCAAGCCCCGCTTTTATGGGCCATACAGGATGATACGCAGGGTTGGACAGGTTGCATATGAGTTGGAGCTGCCCCAAGGCAGCAAGATTCATAACGTCTTTCATGTATCATGCCTGAAAAAGGCATTGGGGTAGCAGGTGACAGTGACAGATGAGCTACCACCCATGGATGATGAGGGGCATTTGGTGTTGCAGCTGGAAGCTATCATTGATACCAGGGAGAGGCAACTGCGGGGCAGGACAGTCCGGGAATTCTTGGTGAGGTGGAAGAATTTACCGGATGAGGATGCCACTTGGGAGAGTGAGAAAATTTTGCAGCATCCATCACTTCAGTTGCTTGAGGACAAGCAACATTTTGCTGGGGGGGACTGTAATATTCCTAATTAGCTAAGGCTAATTGGAATATTCGATTTTTGCACAATTTTGCCTTCTATAGTTAGTTATGAATAAAAAAGTGAGCAAAGGGTGACATAACTCACTTTTAGAATAAAAATCACTTCCTAGTAGCACAACGTTGTGACTTAAGGGGGAGCCAAGGGGGCCAAAGGGGGGACGCAGAAATGGAGCCCACGCAGACACTTGGAGGGACTGCGCAGTAGGGAAGAAACACGTGGCAAGAGAGGGACTGCGCTGGAGAAGGTGGGCCTTGGGATTGAGAGAGGCAAAGGCTATAAAGGAGAGAGGAGCTTCCTCATTTTGGATTCAGTTATGAGCATTTGAGATAGTCGCTTCGGCTTAGAGCACGCTGGCTGTTTAGCTAGTCTGCAGCACTGTTTAGTGCATTGAGTGTCTCCGTTCGGAGATCTCACCCTTAGCCCCGAGGGACTTCGAGTGCCTGCTTGGGCAAGGTATTTCCATCAACATTTCAGCAGTAGTTTCATTAGCATTTCAGCAGTAGTTCATCAGCATTCTGGAGGACTGCGCAGCACTGAGAGGGATGCCGCAGTTCTTTCTGGCAGCAGTTCTAGCATGAGGGTTTGCAGTAGGATTTGTGTTAGGAGATTGAGCAGGGGATCAGCCCTTGCATACTGGAGGGTTTTGGTAGAGGTTTCAGGCAGATTTTTGGAGGGTTTCATTCAGTGGTAGCGCAGAGCCTTGAGAGACTGCGCAGAACCCCAAGGGGGTGATTTTCGGGGGTCGGCCATTCCAGGAAAGCTTTCTGGGTTTTTCTGGGTTTCTTGAGTAGAGTCCGATTCCAAAGTTTCAACCTTTTCTAAGGAGGGGAGCAGCCCCAAATCCTCATTCGATTTCCAGCAGCAGCAACATGGCAGTTTTCCAGCAGCTGGGACGCAGATCAGTGTGAGGCCATTCCTTTGTTATTCTAAGTGTATTTCTTCACTTGCCTTGTGCAAGTCGAGGTGCCATCTTCTTGATCACCTCCTGTACTCATTTTATTGCTCAGTATAATAAAATGGCTTAGCATTTCTTGCTGCATTTCTTGAGTATTTGTTTACGTTTCATGTATACATTGTTGTTTGCTGCACTATCGTTATTTCATCTCTGTGGGTTTTCCAGCTATTATACCACTTGTACGTTTTTCTGGTTGGGGTTTGCTGGTATTTGAGAAATATTCCTGGGAAGGGATATTACATAAACCACACCAAGACCTCAGCAAAACCGTTGAAAAGCAAACAGACTACCTATGGAGATTTATAACTTTGCGCGTTGCAATATTTACAATGAAAGACTTGCTCAAAAGAAAAACATCATGACAATATAGCAACCATAGTGCTTATTAGAGCTTTATAACTTTGCTCATGTATTTACATACATATACCAAAACATCAGCAAAACATATGCCAAACATAAACCAACATCAAAACAAAACCACTTTGCCCCAACCGGCAAACAATGAAGGATACAGGGTCCGCATCTGATCTGCCATCTCCCATGTAGCTTCTTTAGGTCCAAAGTGCTTCCAGTGCACTTTAACTTGCTCTATGGCTCTGTTCCTAAGCATGAGATTCTTTTGTTGCAATATGCAATGAGGCTCCGGCTGGAACTCTCCTTCTTGCTTCACCTGCAATACAGACCAATCAATAATATGATCAACATACTTTATATACTTCCTAAGAAAGGAAATATGGAAAACATCATGAACTTTCATTGTTGGAGGCAGTGCAAGTCGATATGCCACTGGTCCAATCCTCTCAAGGATCTCGAAAGGCCCACAATATTGTGGTGCCAACTTGGCACATGAACCAATCCTCAAAGAGATTTTCTTGGGCTTGATGTGCAAATACACATGCTCCCCAACTTGAAACTCCTTGAATACCCTGTGTTGATCTGCATAACTCTTCTGTCTATCCTGTGCTACTTTTAGATTCTTCTTTATAACCTGCATTTCTTGTTCCATGTCTGCCAACATATCTGGTCCAATAAGTACCCTGTTCACTGGATCACTCCAGCTGATGGGAGTGTTACAACTCCGTCCATACAATGCCTCGAAAGGACTCATCCTTAATGACTGCTAGTAACCATTGTTGTATGCGAACTCAACCAATGGAAGATACTCCTCCCATTTCCTCTGCTGGTGCATCACATACGTCCTTAGCATATCCTCCAAGATCTTGCTGACATTCTCTGTTTGTCCATCTGTCTACGGATTAAGTTGTACTGAAGGCCAAATCTGTACCCAAACCTGCAAATAGCTCCTTCCAAAACTTGGAAGTGAACTTGGCATCCCTGTTCAACACAATCTTCTTCGAAACACCATGTAATCTCACTATCTCTATGATGAAAACCTGTGCTACCTCACTGGCTGAATATGTAGTCTTTACTGGAATGAAGTGAGCTACCTTGCTCAACCTGTCGACCACAACCATAATAGAATCATGTTGTTTCACTGTCCTCGGAAGACCTGTAATGAAATCCATGGAAATGACCTCCCATTTCCATTCCGAAATCGCAATAGGCTGTAGTAGACCACCTGGATGCTTACATTCTGCCTTTACCTACTGACAATCTAAACATCTAGCCACAAACTCTGCCACTTGCTTCTTCAGATTTGGCGAATAGTAGAACTTCTTCACCGTTGTCAATGTCTTTTGATATCCTGGGTGACCCGAGTATGGCTTCACGTGAAACTCTCTCAAGATAAGCTTCTTGAGTTCACTACAATTCAGCACATAGATTCTACCTCTAAATCTCACCAAACCATCTAGCGTGAGATGATAGTCTGCATCCTGATTACTTGTACCTTGTTGATTTGGGGTAGCATCGGATATGCTCTAGCCATGAAAATTGGTGGAGCGGCTAAAGCACATGAAGAAATGGTTTGAATAGATTGTACCCAATTTGGGAGATATTAAAATAGTTAATTTTTTTGGAGTTCCTAAGTCTAAACTTAGGAAAAATAAAATATTAATGGGTATTAATATAAAACTGAGTTAAAAGGTTCCAAAAGTCATGGATCAAGCCAAATCTAATCTTAGCCGCTGACTAGAGATTTAATCTCGGCCATTGAAGGACCAACAAAAAGGTATAAGAAGACGCTTGAGGGTCAGTTGGAGAATACACCAGAGTGATCAGTCATTCATTTTGCTAGAGCGGGGTTGCTAAGCAAAGTTGGATCAGTGATCAACAGCAAGGGGCAGTGAATACGAGGCAGAGAGGCAGAGACAGTACTAGGAGACCAGCACAGAAGCAGGAAGAGCAAGAGCAGCAGCCAGTCCAGGCTACGCAAAGCCCAGCAGAAGCAGCGCAGAGCCCAGAGAGACTGTGTCATCCAAGCAGAGGGAGGAGGGAGTGACGCAAAGGCTCCTCAGAGGGCTGACACAGAGGGTCATGAGGCCAACGCAGGTCAGCAAGAGGCTGACGCAGTGGCCAAAAGGGCCAGCGTTGAGCTTCAGTTGTGCCGGAGAGGGTTTCATGGGACAGGTTTTCTGAATACCTGTTTTCGGATATAGAGGTATTGTTGCCGTGTATTTTTCTCTGTCGGGTGAGACGGATAGGCACACAGATGTACTCAAATAGACTGCATAATAATATAACCCTCTGAATAGCTACACCGGTTTTCCCGCATTGGGTTTTTCCGGGGACATTTGTCCAAAAATAACGGTGTCACTTGTGTGTTTGTTTTCTTTCAGTTGATGATCTGTAGATGTTGTGACTGTATTGTGTTTATTTCAATATTTAAATGTATTAAATAACTTGTTCTAATTTAGACAAGTAGAAGAAATAAACCAGCAGAATACAGATTAATTTTCTAACGGATAGATTTAGATAATTCAACATACCTGTGCCTATGCCTGCACCTATATCTATGCCTATACCTCTACCTACACCTGTACCTATACTCTACTATAACCTATGCATGATCTCCATGTACTTGTCATCCCGTTGTCCTGCCTGCAAGATCCTATCCTGTAACTTTGTCCCATAAGAAGTCATAGCTACCATGTGATTTACTTGTACCTTCCTACTAAGAGCATCTGCAACTCGGTTCTCCTTCCCTTTGATGTATCTGATCTCGAAGTCGAACTCACTAAGTGTAGCCAACCATCTAGCTTGCCTGGCGTTTAGATTCCGCTGGTCAAACAAATACCTCAACCCATTGTGATTGCTCAATGTAAACCTCCTACCCAGAAGATAGTGTCTCCACATCTTCAATGCATGTATAATTGTTGCTAGCTCAATATCACGCATCGAGTAGTTCTACTTGTGCTCATTCAGTTTTTGTGACTCGTAGCACACTAACTATCATTCTTGCATGAGAACTCCACCAAGTCCTCCCTTGCAAGCATATGTACACACTACAAACTCCTTGTCTAGATCCGCAATCTTTGGCACTAATGCATGTGTCAACAACTGCTTAAGCTGCTCAAAACTAGCCTCACATTCTTCTATCCATTCGAACTTCTTACCTTTTCGCTGCAATGATGTGATAGGATATGAAATGCGTGAGAAGTTCCTGATGAACCTCCTGTAATAACCTGCCAATCCCATAAATGATCTCACCTCATCCACATTCTTAGGAGTTGCCCACTCCATGATAGCCCTTATCTTTTCTGGATCCACTGCTATGTCATCCTTGGAGACAACATGCCCCAAGTAATGCAACTCAGTGTCCTCTCAGGAAGAAGGACAAAGATGAGAAGCACAATCCGAAGGCTGAGCTCGTGAAGATCGAGGAGTAGTTTGCCATGACAGTCGAGATACCTCTAGGAGGGAGGTGGGCTTATTTGGAGCTGTAGTTTGAAACAGCTATAGATGGGCAGGATCCTTGAGGATCCCACCTCTCGTATCAATTCCTTGCTACAGGAGCCCAGATCAGAAGTAGCAGATGTACTAGTGTTGGATGATGCCAAGGAGTGTCGGAGTGACAGTTGCAGTGGCTAGGAGCGCTAGACACTGAACAACGCAGAGCGGAGTTGGCAGTAGTGTAGATAGCACAGAGCAAAGGTCAGCAGCAACGTGGAAGATTCTGAGGGTCAGCGCAGAGACTAGCAGCAGTCAGGTTCCAGCATTCACATGGTATCATACTGAAAACAGTTAGTTTAGTAATTTTGGATGTTTTTCCTTTGTTGATGCAGTAGCAGCAGCAGTTTGCAGTGCAGTGGCAGTGCAACCAGCAACACGGATGCATAATTTCAGATGCAGTTGTAGTATGAATGCAGTGTTGACAGTGGCAGAGTCAGTAGCAGTACATATGCAGCATTTGCACAGTTGTTGGTGGATAGCATGTCAAACATCAGCAACGCAGAGGGAGATGTTACAGAACAGAGTGATGCTCCAGCAGGGTGCATTGCTAAAGCACATTCCTCACTAAGAGGGAGTGTTGATTTTTGGTAGCATCGGATGTGTTCTAAGTCTTAAAATTTAAAGGGAGGCTTAGACACATCGGATGTGTTCTAAGTCTCACTGATGTAGGCTTCTTCTTTCCCTACAAGGTCCTCTTCTCTCCACCGTCATCCACATACTCAATGGCCTTGTCGAAGGAATCCACTTTGGTCCTGTGAAGGTATAGCCAATCCATACCCAAAAGCATATTGTACAATCCCAATGGCATTAAATTCAAATGTGTTGTTGTAGGAATACCATTTAGCTCAAATGCACAAACTCTTACCCAATGGTGAACTTGCTTCTTTGTACCTGTAGCCAACTGTACCAACCAAGATTCTGCATGCACTTCTTTTCTCAAACCACACTTATCCACCAGGTCAAGATTAATATAACCATAGTTAGATCCAGGATAAATCAAAACAGAAACAACTTGATCACAAAGCTTACCATCCATCTAGATGATCAATGCCTGATGATCCGCCTACCTATTATCCGCAGCTGCATAGATTCGAGGAATTCTATGACCAACATCACCAACTATATGCGCCTCTTGAGTACTGTAGATCTGGGGTCTACCACTACTCTGATACTGCGGACAATCCCTCTTAAGATGATCCTTACCATATATCAACCTGACTACAATGGTTCCCTACCACCGCCTCTAGCTTGCTGCTCTCCATGTCCCTTCTCAGCTGTATTGAATCTCTTGTAAGGAACTGCATTTTCTTTCTCACTTGCATCTTGAGGTCTTCCTCTCTTTGGTGGCCATTTTCCTTTAGCTTTCTCATTTCTTTTCAAGTCATGCTTAGGCTCAACTTTGTGCTTTGACTGCTCATAACAATGCTTCAACTTTCGGATGGCCTCCTCCAACGATCTAGGCTCATCGAACTCAATCCGGTCTCTGTATGCAACTGGAAATCCACTGATGAATCTCTGAACCTTGGCCTTCTCCTCCTTGAGGTAAGGCACATATCTCAACAACTCTAAAAACCTACTAGTATACTCATCATCTGTCATAGAACCCATCCGCAACTCATAAAACTCCTTTAGCTTTGTCATCATAGTACCTCTTCAAAAAGTACTTCTTCTTGAAGAGCCTTTCGAACCATGCCAAGTCAAATCCTCCTCATGTATACCTTTGACATTCTTCACGTCTTCCCACCAAATATCCACTTTACCTTTGAGACTGAAAGTGGCTATCTTTGCTTTCATGTTTTCTGAATAATCATGCAATCGGAAGAATTTCTTCATACCAAGAAACCATGCCTCTGCATCCTGTGATTTCTTCATCTCTCCATTAAAGGTAGGTGGCTTTGCTTTCTTAAATTCATTTGACAAGTATCCGCTATCAGTTCTCCTATAAGGATGATAATGATGACGATCATGATGCCTGTTAGAACCAGAACTAGAATAATACCTGTGTTTATCACCTCTCCTATCCGGAGTGTCCAACAACCTGCCATCTTTGATCGTGTCAGATCTATCCGACCTGTGTCTACTAGGAGACCTACTACCATATGCTCCATTAGTTTTGTCCTCATGTCCATTGCTGATCCGAATTGGCCCCTGTCGCTGCAATTTTGACAAACTCTGAAAAAGTATAGCATTCACCTCTACTTGTTTCTCTTGTGCCTGTATGATTTATCATCGCCTGCTTTGCAACTTCTTATTTCTTCCTTCAGACTTCTCAATGTGTCTGCCAAATCAGAAGAGTGCCTCGCACCACGCTGCCCATCTGATGCATAAGGAGATTCTATGTAGTTTACCACTTTGCTAGCCATCTGATCTCTTTCCTGTAAGGCATTATATGTCAGCTAAAACAAATCACAATAAACCAATGTACCTTAGCATAGTTCGGGGAGGATACCTTGTCTGCAAGATCATCAAATCAACGTGATACATGTATAACATAATCATAACAACATATAGACATATATCGAATAAATGGATCAATGCATAAACATCATTCTAGTTTGGGTCCAATCATCAATGCAAAGCCATATCAATAATGCATGCTATGACCTCATGCATGACAGCAACCATTACTCTATGTACAAATTGTCACATCCAACTATCAACATGCACAAGCAATGCCCAATCAACTACACATGCGTATGAACGCATGTAGTCGATCATAACCAATCAATTCTTGTAACCAATCTACAAAACCGATACATGTAATCAAACAACCAAGAATGCAACCTAACATACAAGGATGTAATCAAGCTGCATATAATCCTATAACTAGTCATATACTCCTGGTGATGCATCCCACAAAATCAACATCAAGTTCCTCATGACAACCTTACTACAATCATGATCATCATGATGCAATGCAACAAGCACATGGAATGCAAGTGTAAGAGACACATGCAACTGACATGCATGCATGACCTTCACCCAGGAGAGCACAACCACGCTCTGATACCAATCTGTAACACCCCCTCCTCCCAGGTCCACCCAAGCAACCTACCAGCCAAGGTAAACATGCGATGAGAGAGGTCACTATAAGGGATTCAACTTCCTTGGTGACCTTAAGGAAATGGAATCGATGGAACATATCAAACCAACCCATCCACATCAACAACAACACCCTTAGGAGACATGTTAGCCACTCAGACATTATGTCCCCGAGTCCCACTGATGATTTAAGCCTTTTAACCCCTAGTCACTCCCATGCTATAGGCAAGACAATGTCCAGAAGGCAAAGTCGCTCTCACGGGCCTATGTCTCAGCAACGAGCGTCCCTGGACACTTTTCAGCAGACCTGTGCCAGCGTCCCCGAGATTTGAGCCACCTTTCTAGCCTAAAATCCCGGCCTTTGCCTAGAACGTGTTACAACCTCTAGAATCCATCAAAGACATGATGACAAGATAAACAAATCAAAAATCAACCTCAGGACTAGGCCGGAGCATCCCCAACTAGGACTGACATTTTGTCAAACACTTGGCATCAATGTAACATATGGGTATAGGATACAAGACAGAGCATAAATGACTAAAAGAACTTATGAAACATAACCAGAAGGATCACCACCTTCTCCATTGAGCTATTATATCATCAATTAGGTCTGGCATCCATCCATTTAACAATTACAAGTAAATACATGAAATAACCATGACATGAATGTTGGGCGCAACCCAACTTGGCTAAATTTTGGGCAAAGAATCCGAATTTTGTGGATAGAGCGTGCAGTAGAAAGGATCTCATGGAATACGAAGCAGACCGCGCAGCAGAGCAGCAAAGCACAACATGAACCGCACAACAATCTCACAACGCAGTATAGGGGCTTCGCGGCGAAGCCTCTCCTTTTTTGTAAAAGCATATAATATTATAAAAGTAGAATGGTTTTAGACCATAGTCCCTTGTATTTTGGAAACCATGGTATTGGGTCCATGGTAATGTAGTGATGTAATCCCTCAATGTAATAGTATATATAAGGATGAATAATAAAGAAGGAAGGCATCATCTATGATTGGATCTAGATCTATGTTTATGGTTGTATCTTTGTGATTTGTACTTCGGAGAAGGGGGCAAGGCTCCCAACGGAGTGCATGAAGGCCTTGGGTCTACAACTTAGTGCGCAAGTGAAGAATTGTTTGTTGTAACAAATTCTCTATTATAAGCAACGGTTCTTGTGGACGTAGTCCCACATTGGGATTAACCACGGTAAAATCTGTGTCTTCATGTGTTGATTTGTTTATTATCTGCACTTCATTTCAGTACTGTAAAGTTTATGGATGTTTATGATATGTTTAAGTGATGAATGTAAATTTGCAAAGTAATATATAAGTGAAAGTAGTTCATGAATGTGAAGTAGTTTATAAGTGGTAAAGCATAAGAAAATACAAAATTGCCACATCGCAGTATCCCTCAAGGCTGCAGAAACCTAGTTCTGCAACCTCCCATAGTCACTTCAAGTGAGATTACGACTTGCTTGCAGGTCGTAGCTGAAAGGGCCAGTGATTGAGGGTTTTGTTGGTGCGCAGTAAAGAATTGAACTTGGGATAGCCCAACCTAAGCCAACTAATGGTTCCGTTGTCGGGATCGGGATCTGTTTGAGGGATATGTTTATGTGGCATTCATCGAAGAAAGAAATTCAAGATTGGGTAGAACAGAAGGAACGAGAATTTGTAGAACAAGAAAATAGAAGCCCTCGTTTGTCAACTGAAAGGTGGTTAGAGAAGTATATTTTTGAAGATCAATACGAAATCTTCTTCAGTTCATTTCATGTTGAGCTATATGAGTGGATATCAAGGTTGACTGAGAGAAAGAACTATTTTAAAGGAGAACAAACCTAAGGAATGGACTCCTAAACTGATACAACAACTCAAGAACACCAACAATAGGATCTCGAGCGTTGTTGATTTCTGGATTGATAGCATCTTGGGAGGATTCATTATTGAGTTCACAGTAGACTCGATTGTGTCCTATAGCGAAGCAGAATGGAAATTTTTCAAAGGATCGCGAGTTAAGTTCTTGAGATCTCTAAAACTCTAGATTAAGATGCTTTTGTGCGAAGAGGGGATTTTACAAATGCAGTGAGATTATTAGTTACTTATGTTTGGGAGAAGATCCGAAGAAGAAACTGGAACAACATGAAGTGGAAAAAGATATAGAATAGACACTAGGAAGAGATCTTGTGGCCAAGATCCAAAGACTTTTATAGAAACTGACTATAGCCCTATTTTAAGTGAGTCTAAAAGTGAAGAAAACCTCCTTGAGAACCCTAAAGTAACTCCGCAGTATTCACCCTTCCAGCCTAAAAGTTCGCCGAAGCCAAAATCAAGTAGTAACCAGGGTGCTTTTGGGTTTCCTCGTCCCCCTACCCCCCTTACCCCCATCCCCCTCCTCTTACAAATCCCCTTTCCCCACCCCCTCCCCCTCCAAGAAAAACTATGGCCGATGATATTAAGCTACCTATCTTTAAAGGGACTAGATCAGAGGATCCAGAGCAGTTTTGGTTCTTATGTGAAGCAGTATGGACAGCGAAGCAGGTCCATGATGAAAATATGAAGACAGCGCAGCTTGTCATGACATTTCGAGATAGAACGTTGACGTGGTACATGAAGTATTCAAACAATCAAATCAGATCATTTGTAAACATTAAGAATTTAAGAAGCTGAAGTCCGAGTCGCAGTGTATCATAGAACTAAAAGGAATCAAACAAAAGCCTACTGAGCCTGTTTGGGAATTTGATCAATGATTCAAGATATTATTAGATCATGTAAGCTTCGAAATAGCTCTGCGGCAACATAAAGAATGGTTTATATTTGCGTTGTTTCCAAATATAAGATTGCCTTTGTCACAACAGAAGATAGAAACTCAAGCCGAAGCTTTAGAACTTGCGATGAAATTAGAAGCTTTGCCTATAGGGGATACCAATGCAGGTATATAGCAAATCCAGAGTCAGCTGGCAAATTTGACTCTACAAATACAAGATATGAAGAAAAATAACGAATTCAGAGAAGAGGTGTGGTGTGCAAAGTGTAAATCAGAAGGCCATTCTAAAGAACAATGCTCTCTCTTCAGAAACTACATGGCTAGTGGAGCACCGAATCTTTTGAACGTTGGATCCAGCTTATGGTGTGAGATATGTAAAACTATAGGTGAACATCACTCAGAAGATTGCTACCTATTGCAGAAGTATGTCCAAACTCCAAAAAACCTATATTGAAAATTCTGCAAATCAATAGGACATGATGAGAACAACTGTCGAGCTTATGAATTGATGATGAAGCGCAGTACTGATGCCTATAGAATGCAAGCTGAAGAACATGGACAGCACAGTGATCAAGGTGGTTATCAAGGAAGAGGTCGAGGTGGAGGAGCTGGTCAAGGTCGTGGATAGATTATCTGCAATAACTGCGATCAGGCAGGTCACTTTGCAATATATTGTCAAAATCCTACTACCGCATGTAAGTATTGCAAATCATTTGATCATGTAATTGAGCGTCCGGTACTTATGGCAAAAATGCAAGAAAAGAAAAATCAACAACCGACACAGAACATTCAGATGATGACTATGGAACCAAGGACCGATGAACTTCGCATTAATATTGTAACAAGGAGTGGAGCTGCTACTCGAAATGATAACGCAAATTAAACGAAGGAAGTTGAAGCTACATGGGTTAGAAATACTACCGAAAAAGCCCCTATTTTTGATATTCAAAAGGAAAAAGAAGTCTCTATCGAAGCGAAGTGAAGCTTTATGGATGCAGGAGCTTCAACATCTAGTGCACAACAAAATCAGAAGAATAGTTGTGGTGTATCATCTTCGACACAAAGCTAAGCTCTGACAATAAAGGAACAGGATGCAGCATATAAGGTAGATGCTTTTAAATCTTTTCTTCAGACTTGTATGAAATTGTTGCAAGATCAAAAAGTTGTAGAAGGACTTCAGGAATTGATAAATTCATGCGCATCTAAAGAAGTACCGCAGAGTGAGATGTGTGAAGTTAACAATTTACATAGACAAAAGAGAACTAGAAAGGAAATGAGGCTTAGTGCACAAATAGGAAAATATTAGATGGACCAAGTTATTTTAAATCTAGGATTTGAAGCTAATGTCCTGACAAAGCAAACATGGGAGTTAATGGGTAAACTGAAGTTGCAATGGTCACCTATTCAGCTAAGAATGGCGAATCAACAAAAGATTGTTCCTCTAGGAAGATTATCAGGCATTACAGTGGACATTGAAGGGGTGCGCACTACTACGAATTTTGAAATAAAAGAAATTGTGGATGATAGTAACCCCCATCCTACATTACTTGGACTGGATTGGACATTTGCCAACATGGCTATAATCAACTTAAAGAAGAGGCAAATGATATTTGAAAGCAACAATATGAGAGTGATCATTCCCTTGGATCCATCAGAAGGAGAAAGGTATACTGAACCAGTTAAAGAGGAGTACAGTGCAGCTGATATAGATAACATCTATCAGATGACAGCAAAAGAACAAGACTGTGTTAACCCTACTAAAGGCAAGTTGAGTTGGGAGCATGACAATTCATGTGCTTCAGATTCAGAAGAAGAATTGGAAAATTGGCAAAACAAGTTACATGAAGTATCTATGAGGCGATGTGCAAGAGTCACTAAAGCAATTCATTGTATGATAGTTGAAGTATGTGACTTACCTTTTTATGATGGTTTGGGTGATATAAATACTTTTCTTGAAGAATATGAAGAACAGGAACCAGAGTGTCAAAGATTGTTAGCTCTGGATATAGCCCTAAGAGCTGCTCCTGCTAGACGGTGGGGTACACATAAGAGGAACTTGGAAAGAATGTCGAAGGCTGATATGGATAAGGTTTGGTCAGGTAGAAACAAAGTTGGCAGATAAATATGATGGTCAAACTGATCCTAGAAAGCACATCCAGCTCTGCATGACAACATGGAAGGAGATTCCACGAGAAGAATGGGTGCATGGGTTCATCCATACAATGGAGACAATCCCTCAAAATTGGTACCTGGAAACAGAACTTCGACATGGTACTGTGAACTTGGCAGAGATGGTTGATAGGTTTATATTGACATTTAGCTTTGAAGATGATTGTCCATATGTAGATTCAGACCTTCAGATAGTTAAAAAGAAGATTTTTTTAGAATGAAATTCCACTCACCTGGCATCCTGATTGGAGTGCGCAGCTACAGAATGTACTGAGATGCTACAACATCACTGCAAAAGAAGATGAAGACCCTCGCAATATTGACATAACAGAATCTAAAGGCTATCGCGAAGTGAATGGACTTGAGTTAGAAATGTCTGATACAACAAAGCCACTGAAAATAAAGAAGGTGAAATAGGACCAGAAGAAGAGCCGAAGTTTGCAACGATAGGAAATTATTGGGATGAAGAAACAGTCAGCAAAGTGACAGATTTTCTACATGAATACCAGGAGTTAATTTCCACTATATTTTCAAAGATGAAGGGCATTGTAGGAGATTTAGGAGTTATGAAGATTCCTCTAAAGTCTGATGTGAAGCCAATTAAGCAAAGGCCTTATAGATTGAATCCAAAGTACAAAGAAAAAGTGAAGAACAACAAGGGTGGGACTACTACAAATCGATTCCAAACACCAAAACTCCAGAGGTCGGAGTTGGTGATGGGACTTGCTTTCATATTGCTTGTATCCTCCTACACTATGAGCGTATGGGTGATGCCTCTAGAGATTTGAACATGAAACTTGACAAAATGATAGCAGCTGGAATCATTGAACTTATGGAAGAATCAGAATGGGTAAGTCTTATTGTGGTACAAGAAAGAAAACACGAGGAGAAATCATGATTTGTGTTGATTTAAGGAAGTTAAATAATGCATGTCTACATGACCCATTCCCTACTCCTTTCACTGATGAAGTATTGGACAATGTAGGAGGTTAGGAAACCTATTCATTTACAGATGGATTTTCAGGATACCATCAGATTAGAATTGCACCAGAGGATCGACATAAGACCACCTTTGCTACAGAATGGGGTTCATATCAGTATATAGTGATGCCTTTTGGACTGAAGAATGTCCCTGCCATATTTTCAAGAGTGGTGGTTACAACTTTCAAAGAATATTTTCAAAAGTTTTTAGAAGTTTACTTCAATAATTAGACAGTATTTGGGTTATTGAAGAAACATGTTGCGAGCTTAAGACTGATGCTTGACACATGCAGGTAGTATCAAATTTCTCTGAATATCAAGAAGTGCATATTTTGTGTACCTTTTGGTATATTGTTGGGACATATTGTTTGCAAGCAAGGATTGATGGTGGATCTTGCGAATATTGCTACGACCGTGAATTTACCTCCACCAAAGACAGTGAGACAGCTTCGTACCACATTGGGACATCAAGATATTACAAGAAATTTATAAAAGGATATGCGCAGATCACTGCACCTATGGAAAAACCATTGAAGGAAGATTAACATTCCTATGGAATGAAAAATGTCAAAAAATCCTTAACACACTAAAATAAAAGTTGGTAACTGCTCCTATATTGGTATTCCCACATTGGAATAAGGTGTTTCATTTTCATGTGGATGCTTCATGCATAGCTTTAGGAGAGGTATTGGCACAGACTGGTGTAGGAGAAATTGATCACCCTACAGCTTTTCAATGTAAGAAACTTTCTAAAGCAGAGAAGAACTATACAACTACAGAAAGGGAAGGATTGGCTATGGTATATGCTTTACAGAAGTTTAGACATTATTTGTTGGGATCACATTTCAAGATGTTCACAGATCACTCTACACTAAAGTATTTGGTCAATAAGCCTGTTTTAGGAGGAAAAATTTGCAGATGGCTATTATTATTTCAGGAGTATGAATTTGAAGTTGTTATTAAACCGGAACTAAATGTTGGACCTAATCATTTGTCAAGGTATATTGAACCAATATGTTGAATGTGCCGCACTTCAGCAAAAGTTCAACAAACACAGCATGTGTGCACCAATTGTTGGTATTGATACATGATGGACACCTATGGATGGGGAATAAGATCACCATAGACAAAATTTTGATCTGGAGGATCACAAGGTTACCATATCAAGGGTGGAAACCCACGAAGGAGTTTGTGGTAAAGGATCAAGACCGCAATTTGGCAGAGAATATGAGGAAGTACGGGCTGGTCAAAGGAAAAAGGGGCTACGACATAAACTCAATCGATGACCAAGCAGTCCGCTTCGCCGCACACATTTTGGCCGGAAAGATTATGAGGAAGTGCCACGCAAATGAAGTTTCTGCATTGATGGTCTCTTTAGCCGCGCAGTGCGCAAACGGAGTCCGGTATAACTGGGTTGGATACTTATGCAAGGAATTCCTGGACAATTTCTGCGAGGTCCAGGAGAAAGGTACATCTTTCCACTACACTTGGTTAATCTTGATCATTGCTATGTTAGCGTGAAACCTGTTGGGCACAGCCCAACTTGGCCAAATTTTGGGCAAGGAATTCGAATTTTGTGGATAGAGCGCGCAGTAGAAAGGATGTCGCAGAATGCGAAGTGGACCGCGCAGCAGAGCTCAACGAGGACCGCATAGCAAACTCACCGCACAGTATATGGACTTCGCAGTGAAGCCCCTCCATTTCTGTAAAAGCATATAATATTGTAAAAGTTGAATGGTTTTGGACCATAGCCCCTTGTATTTTAGAAACCATGGTATTGGGTCCATGGTAATGTAGCGATGTAATCCCTCAATGTAATAATATAAATAGGGATGATTAATAAAGAAGGAAGGCATCATCTATGATTAGATGCAGATCTATGTTTATGGTTGTATATTTGTGATTTGTGCTTCGGAGAAGGGGGCAAGGCTCCGCAGCTGAATGCGCAGAGGCTTGGGTCTGCAACTTAGTGCACAGACAACCTACAACTATGTGCATAGGGGAAGAACTGTTTGTTGTACCAAATTCTCTATTATAAGCAATAGTTCTTGTGGACGTAGTCCCACATTGGGATGAACCATAGTAAAATTTGTGTTTTCATGTGTTGATTTGCTTATTATCTGCACTTTATTTCAGTATTGTAAAGTTTATGGATGTTTATGATATGTTTAAGTGATGAATGTAATTTTGCGAAGTAATATATAAGTGCGAAGTAGTTCATGAATGCGAAGTAGTTTATAAGTGTTAAAGCATAAGAAAATACAAAATTGCCACATTGCAATATCCCTCAAGGCTGCAGAAACCTGGTTTTGCAACCTCCCATAGTCACTTCGGGTGAGACTGCGACTTGCTTGCAGGTCGTTGCCGAAAAGGCCAGTGATTGAGGGTTTTGTTGGTGCGCAATAAAGAATCGAACATGGGTCAGTGCAACCTAAGCCAACAATGGACTAGTCATATAACCATGCTTCTAACCGGCATAAAACCATATAAATATCAGAGATAGATAGTCATTAATTCCACATATAAACAAGTGCAAAAGTGAGGCAACTTTGCTTTTATTAATCGTAGGCAAATTCGACCGGGTTCAGGACTTCCATGTACCAACCGACCATAGACATGGCTGAACCAAATCTCTCTTTCAGAAGGTCACCCCCATGCCATATTCCAAACATAAATGTGGGATCTCATAGAACAACCAATCCAAGAACAACCAAGGGAAACCAGAGGTTAAACCACCTCCACCCTCACCAATCGTGATCACACCAAAACGGTGCTCTAATCACGACTGAACCAAAATTGGAATGCCATCTGGAATCCATCACTATCCTTGAAGAATTTTTCGCCTCCTTGTCTCTCAGGCTTTACCACAATCCAATCCTGGATCACTAGGCCCTAAACCGAGACCAGTCTCTCAGGGTTTACCGTAATCCAAATTCTGATCACTAGGGCCTAAACCGAGACTTCTCCCTCAGGCTTTAACATGCATCCTGCCAAAACCGGTTAAGGGATTCCTAGGCCTTTGGGAATAAACCTTGAGACCACCTCCGCCCGAATTCTGAAATCCATCCGGCAAACCAAAGCTCAAAACCGAGATAAACATCCCAACATACCATGGCATACGGAAAAAGGCAAGGCTAGGATGAAAACCACTATCATAACCCGGCAAAACCATGCCACCCACAGCAAGAGAACCGTACACCAACATGCAAATCCATGCATGTCCAAACCAGCTAGGAAATCGCACATGCAAAATGTTACCTGTAAGTATTCCTGCTGAAGCTGCTTGATCCTGCTTTCCTTTCCTTGATCCCTGCTTTCCTTCTTATCCCTTTGCTTGTTTTTCCTTCCTCGATCCAAAGCTAGAGTGCTCCAAGAAAACTCTATGTGACCAAGAGAGAGAGAGGGAGAGAGAAAATAATGAAAAAGCTCCTAACTTGAACTGACAAAAGGTTACCAACTGATCCTCAGAAACCTTTTTATTTAAGAGGCCTCTATTTTCTTCATTTTCCATTTCAATTTCCACCTCACATGCAAGTTGTGACCTTTCACCTTACCTTTCTCCTAATTTCCTTTATTTTCATAAATAAATGTGCCAAAAATGACTTTTTGACTTTTAATGCCTTTGCCTTAGCATTTGCCAATTTTCCTTAGCCAAAACACACATCCAATGATGCCCACTAGGATATCTTTGCCAACATTCAACTTGGAATAAGTGTCCCTTAACCGTGGTCTTATTTTGGCTTTATTAACTTTTATTGCATGAAATTTGCACCAGGGATGTTACAAAATTGTTTGCATGTCATGCAACCCTCATGCATACCTCGCATGTTGTGAAAATTCCAAAATCGGAATCCTATTGCAACAACTGGAAATTATTCTCCTAATTGTTAATTTAATTTAACAACTTATTTACTATTTGCTACAGAAAATACTGAATAAATCACAGTGCAACCTACACAAATAAAACTGCGGAAGAATAAATGCTGGAAGAAATGCTAGCACTCGCACATAAAATAACACATTTGTTTTTGGAAAAAAGTCCTCGGAAAAACCAACTTAGGAAAACCGATGCAGCAACTGAGAGTTTTAATTATTAAGCAGCATTGAAATAATTTGAGTAAAACTGGATGCCAAAACTAGCAATCCTACAGAGAAACACTGGCAAAAATAAAGTGAGGTAATTTCCTCACCCGGGCTCTGGCCTCAGCTCCAGGTGAGCTGTCCAAACTGGCTTTGCATAGCTACTGCGTCACACTAGCGCAGTCTCTTTTGCATTCTGTTCAAACCAGCTTCTCCTCAAGTCATCTGGTCTGCTCTTGTCTAGGATTATGTCTCCCTGGCCTCTGGAACCTCTGTCCAACTAATGGCACTAAAATTCGTCTTTCCCCAATAGAATCGAAATTGCCTCTAGAGGCTACTGCACTTCACTAGCATCAGGCTCTCTGTGGCTCTCTTGCCTCTCTGCAAATGCACTCACCAGATTTGGAAACCTTCCTCCGACTTCACTGTCTCTGACCCTCTCTCACTGCTTCGATCTCACTAGCTCTCTCTTCAGCGACTGACTGTTGCTACTATGGAAATCAATCTACTCATGAAATCGAACTGCTCAAGTGTATTCTACATCATCACATCAACCTCCTCTTATAATCCTTTGTTAGAGCACCAACAACCAAGATTTGTTGATTTTTGGTAGCATCGGATGTGATCTAAGCCTCAAAATTTCCAGGGAGGCTTGGACACATATATTCTAGAATAACTAGAAATTGTTTTGGGAAATTCACCCCAAAGATAGTTTTATTAAAAAAATTAATTATTTTTAATGGATGCCTAAGTCTAAACTTAGGAAATTAAAATAATTAAAGGGTATTAATTAAACCGAGGGTGAAACTTCTAGAAGAAGACGAGGATCAAGTCAAAATGAACTGAGCCATTGATTAGAATCTAATCCGGGTTGTTGATTGATCAACGAGAAGATTATAAGGACTTCGACAGGCATTTGGAAATTGAACTAGGCAGACACTCAGTTGCCCAAGTAGATCGATTTTCTCACTGGCTGAAGTTTGGGAAGAGAAAATTGAATCAAAGGGAGAGTTGTAGGTTGGAGAGAGAGAGAGTATAAGTAATAACAAGGAGTGCGGGAAGTAGGGAGAAGACGTAGAGCAGAGGAGGGATAGCATAGAGGCAGTGACGCTGGGACTGCGCAAAAGGTGACGCAGTGAGACGTAGTGAGAACAACAGGTCCTCTCTGTGAAAATTTCTGAATCTTTACAAACAGAAATCCTACTGCAGTCACTAGTTTAGCATCTCCTACTTGTTATTTCATTCAACAAGTTATTTAATTTATAAACAATGATGAAAAACACTACTACAGACTACATTGACATATAGATCATAAACTAAAACAATAGATGAGACAAACACACAAGGGGCACCGTATTTTTAGACAACACGTCCCTGGAAAAACCCAATGGGAGAAAATTGGTGCAGCAGATAGAGGATTTGTATTATTAATTAAGCAGAATATGAGTACAACAGGTTGCCTCTTACACTGACTAACCTTACAGAGAAATCACGGCAACAAGAAATACATATGAGGGTTTACCTCGTTACTCAAGTCACAGCTAATCCAATGAGCGATCTAGCTCCTCCCGGCAAACACAACGAAGTCCCTACGCAATCACTGCATGGGCCAGCATCTTACCTCTAAAGAACTGCGTGACCCCTTCTGCTGGATCGATTTGTTGGAGGAAGACTGTTGTTAAGCCCTCCCGGCTCAGAACCTCGCTTCTCCAACAAAATCTCAAACTTCTGACGACTATTCTGCATTGCCATTGCAAGAGACCCTCCTGGCCTGCATCAGCTCTGTGTGAGCCCCTCTTGGGCTGCATAGGCCTCTGCACTGCCTTTTTGATCCTCAGGCTGCCTCTCTGCTATGGACTCTTTGGCTCGAAACTTCCTCTCCAATCCAAATCTCTGCTTCTGCCCCTCTCACTGCAACTCAGATCACTTGTTCGATTTTCTCAGCAAACCACGCCCTAGAAAAATCGAACTCACTGATCAACTTGGTGTCTCTCCAACTAACCCTCAAGCCTCCTCTTATACTTTTCATGTCGATGAATCAACGGTTGAGATTAAGTCCCTAATCAATGACTAAGATTAAAACAGACTTGATCCTCGTCTCTTAGAAGCTTCTCACCCATATTTTTATTAATACCCATTAATATTTTTATTTTCCTAAGTTTATACTTAGGAACCCCACTAAAAATATTAATTATTTTAATAGCTCACATTCCGGGTGGAATTTCTCCAAACGATTTTTGGGCCTTGGAGATCTCATGTATTTTAGCCCCTCCACAAAATTTCAGAGCTAGAGCACATCTGAATCTACCCAAAATCAACGCTCCCTTTTAGCGAGGAATGTGCTCTAGCAACACTCCCAATAGAAGCATCACACTGATCTAGGGCATTGTTCCTCTATGTTGTTGATGCTTGGCCTACTGCCCTTCATCCACTGCATTGCTGCAACCTGTATTGCTACCCATGACACTGCCACTACCACTGCTGCATCTGTACTACAACTCCCTCTCAATATGTTGCATCATGTTTCCCATAGCACTGCCACTGCTAACTGTTGCACTACAACTCAGTGGCTGAGAAGTAAGCAACTGAAAAGCCACCCAAAACCTGACATGCTAGTCAATCTAGATACCTTGTGATGCTGAAGCTACCTCTGTTGCTAATCTGTGTTGACCCTTTGATGCTACTGCACTGCTATTGTATCTGCTTTGTGCCTCCCGCACTGCTGCAACACTCTACTGCGCTACTTCAGACTTTGGCACTCTAGCTCTTCCATTGTTGCTCTGTCATCCCTCGCACCAACTCACTCCCGTCATTCTGATACTGTCATTAAGGGCTCCCGTAGCCATATGTGATCCAAGAGTTTGGGCACCTAAAGGATCCTACCCCTGTGCAGTCCTCCCGACTACAGCTCAATATCAGCCCACCTCTTCTCTGGAGCTACATGAGCATTTACGGCGCAATCCTCATCATCGTACTCCTTGTCAGCTTTCGCTAGAGCAGCCTTTGAGTCAGACTTCTCTTCCTTGCCCTTCTTCCGAGGACACTGAGTGGCGAAATGTCTCAGCTCCCCACATCTGAAGCATCTAACTTTGGATATGTCTTTCTTTTTCCTATTTTGTTGCCCTTGTTGTCCCGCTGATGCGAGAGATGCCTCTTCCTCCTCCTTGACTCTGATTCCTTTGCTGCTACTTCCTACCTTGGTTAACCATCTCATCTCTTCCTGTCGAAGAGCTGCCCACATCTCCTCCCAACTAGGGGGAGAAGCCCTGCCCAAGATGCTCTGGACAAAGGTCTCCTAGTCTTCAGTGATTACATTCAAGGCAGTCTTGAGCATGAACTCAAGATCTAGTGTAGACCCCACAAAAGTCAGCTTGTCTCGAATCCCTTACAACCTAAGAAGGAAGGGATCGATTTCTTCTCCCTTTTGCATCTGGTATTGTCTTAGCTGATTCTCAAGCAACATCTTCTGTTGGATGGAAGTTCCCTCGTACAAGGTGGTCAAGGCCTTCCACATTTCCCTTGTTGTTTCCTTTTCAGCAATATGTGGGATCACATGATCCTTGACCCCGTCTAAGATCATGCACTTCTCGCCTTTGCCTGAGGCTCCTCATATTTCTCGAGAGGATCAGCATCGACCAGAACAACAACCGTCCTCAAGGCATAGTCCTTGATGTGATTTTTGCCCAACACTGCCAGGATCCTAGCCTTCCAAATGACAAAGTTGGATGCCCCATCCAATTTTTCCTTATCCCTTAGTCCATTTACTGCCATCTCTGCTCAAATGAGTGTCGAACAGATTCTCTTCTCCCTCTTTTGTTGCTGCTTCAGCCAAACTTGGATCTGGATTTCTTTGGTGCTAGAAATCCTCTAAGGAACAAGTTCGTTCTAGACACCTTCTGAGTCTTGATTTCCTTCACGAAAATCCTTCCGCCAAATAATGTCGAATCACCCCTCTCTGATCCTCCTTTTCTGCTTCTCAGCAACCCGGATCTAGATTTCTTTGGTAAGAAATTTGTTAAGGTAGTGACTCCCTCTACCTTGGTTCAGTCTCCTCAGACACTGTTCTACACTAGCAGCAACAACGTCACACCAGCACCTCAGATCTGATCTGCACTGCTCCCTCCGCCCTAGCAACTGAAGAATCTAAGCTCCTCAGGCTCTGTGCAGTCACTGCGTGAGCTAGGTCAGCTCCTCCTGGCCACTGCATCACTCCTTCCCGGTCCTGAAAGATGACGTTGCTTTGCGTGAGCCTGATCTTCCCCTCTCTGCTTCTGCATTGGCCAAGAGAGCTGACGCAATCACTGCGTGGGCTCCTCCTGGCTACTGCGTCACCCTCTCCTGGCTCAGAATGTTGACGCGGGCACTACGTGAGCCTCTGCATCACTTCTTCTGCATTGTGTCACCCTTCCTCTACGTTTCAGGCTCTGGAACAACGCTGTCCCTCGGGACAACTACCTCTCTACAGCAGATTTGTTGGATCTCTCGGTTGATGGCTTCAATGTCCTATGATCTGCAATCGCTCTAATACCATGTGAAAATTTATGAATCTTTACAAACAAAAATCCTATTGCAGTCACTTTTTTAGCATCTCCTACTTGTTATTTCATTCAACACGTTATTTAATTTATAAACAGTGATGAAAAACACTATTGCAGACTACACTGACATACAAATCATAAATTGAAACAATAGATGAGACAAACGCACAAGGGACACCATTATTTTTGGACAACACGTCCCCAGAAAAACCTAATGCAGGAAAATCGGTGTAACAGATAGAGGGTTTGTATTATTAAGCAAGCAGAATCTTAGTACAACAGGTTGCCTCTCACACCGGCTAACCTTATAGAGAAATCAAGGCAGCAAGAAATACATAAGAGGGTTTACCTCATTCCTCAAGTCACAGTTGATCCAATGAGCGATCTAGCTCCTCCTGGTAAACACTGCGAAGTCCCTACGCAATCACTGCATGGGCCAATGTCTTACCTCTAGAGAACTACATCACCCCTTCTGCTGGATCGATTTGTTGGAGGAAGACTGTTGTTCAACCCTCCTGGCTTAGAACCTCGCTTCTCCAACAAAATCTCAGACTTTTGACAACTACTCTACACTGCCACTGCAAGAGACCCTCCTGGCCTGTGTCAACTCTACGTGAGCCCCTCCTAGGTTGTGTAGGCCTCTGCGCTGCCTCTCTGTTATGTACTCTTTGGCTCGAAACTTCATCTCCGATCCAATTCTCTACTTCTACCCCTCTCACTGCAACTCAGATCACTTGTTCGATTTTCTCAGCAAACCACACCCCAAAAAAATCGAACTGACTGATCAACTTGGTATCTCTCCCACTGACCCTCAAGCCTCCTCTTATACTTTTCTTTTTGATGATCAATGGTCGAGATTAATTCCCTAATCGATGGCTAAGATTAAAATAGACTTGATCCTCGTCTCTTAGAAGCTTCTCACCCATATTTTTATTAATGCCCATTAATATTTTTATTTTCCCAAGTTTAGACTTAGGAGCCCCATTAAAAATATTAATTATTTTAATAACTCACAATCCGGGTGGAATTTCTCCAAACGATTTCTGGGTCTTGGAGATCTCGTGTATTCTAGCCCCTCCACAAAATTTCAGAGCTAGAGCACATCTGATGCTACAGAAAATCAACACTCTACAGAGTCAGAATTTCACTGTGAAATGTGAAAAAATTGTCTATAAAATTTCTCACAGAAATTCCTCTTCCATTCTGCTAGTTGCATCTTGTACATGGGATTTTGCTTGAGATTAATAAAGAATCCCTCATCTGTTGCATCGGTTTTCCAACATTGGGTTTTTCTGGGGACAATTGTCCAAAAATAACTATGTAATTGTGATTGTACTTGTGCTAGTATTTTTCCTCACATTTACTTTCCGCGTATTTGAATTGTGAAGGCTGCAGTGGAATTTATTTTGATGTTTGTTGTAGAAACACCGTGAATAACTTATTTCTGAATTAATAAGTAGAAGAAATAATATCAGTCACTGTAGTTGGATTTCTAGTTAGAAATTTCCACATGGTATCAGTGCTAAGGAGAAGCAATAGAATGGAACCAGAAGAGCCAGTGTTGAACAGAAGTGGGAACTGCATTGGCAGCAGATCGAATCCCCAAAGGGATTGTGTAGTCTAGGAGGGAAAAAATTTCGTGGGAAAATCTCTCTCTAAGTGAGTTGACATAGAGAAAGATTTCCATATCGAAGTTTGCTAGTGACAGAGAGTAGCGCAGAGCAGTATTCAGGTGGGATGCAAATAAGGATGGAAAATCAAGATGTCTCTGAATTATATTCCAGATTGGAAGAAGAATTCACACGCTTTTTCGCTAGGTAGAAAAGCGTAAAAAATCTATAGGAAAAATGGCACAAATAAGGATGGAAAATCAAGATGTCTCTGAATTATCTTCCAGATTGGAAGAAGAATTCACACGCTTTTTCGCTGGGCAGAAAAGCGTAAAAAATCTATAGGAAAAATGGCACAAATAAGGATGAAAAATCAAGATGTCTTTGAATTATCTTTTAGATTGGAAGAAGAATTCACATGCTTGTCAAGTTCAGCGTCGACAGATGTTTGGTATATTGATAGCGGGGCTTCAGCTCACATGAATGGAGTACGAGAATACTTCTCGAGCTATCAAGAAGAGCAGATGGATTTCCAGATCACTATGGGAAACAGAACGAAGTGTACTCCAGTAGGGAGAGGCACCATAGCATTTCAGACGGAAGCAAGAACCAGCATTTGAGCCACTAATGTTCTGTATGTGCCTGGGTTAGGAATGAATCTGATTTCAGTGTCCCAGTTACAGGACAAGGGATACGATGTATACTTCATTGGAAGGAAAGTATATGTCAAACGCCCAAGCTAGAAGAAGATGAGACAAATTGGATCTTGAAATAACAGACTGTATATATTGCAGCTCAAGTCTCCAATGGCATTGATAGGCAGCAACCATAATGGCGATAAGGAACTGACTGAACTGCGGCACAGGTGAATCGGACACTTACACCATGGAGCACTGAGGATGCTCAGAGAGACTGTTACAAGAGTACCAGTCCTCAGTATTGAGCATGATGATGTATGCAAGGATGCGTACTAGGGAAGTACGCTAAGGCATCTTTTTTCATAAGTAACAACAGAGCGAAAGGTGTATTGGGATTGATATAGTCAAATATTTGTAGCCCAATGTCCACGAGAGCTCTTAGTGGTGGCGAATACTTCGTCACCTTTATTGATGATCACTCTAGAAAAACCTGGATCTATTTCTTAAATAACAAGGATGAGGTCTTTGATCGGTTGAAAGAGTTTAAGGCTCTCGTAGAGAACATGATAGGGAAAAAGATAAAGGTATTGCATTCAGATAATGGTGGAGAGTATACGAACAAAGACTTCACAGATTTCTGCGCAAAGGAGGGTATCAAAAGAGAATGGACAACTCCATATAATCCAGAGCAGAATGGAGTAGCAAAGCGAAAGAATAGAACTATTGTTGGGGCGAAAAAGGCTATGTTGTATGACCAGGACTTGCCTAGATTCTTATGGGCAAAAGCATGCAACACAACGGTGTATATCAAGAATAGAACTCCTCACAGAGCATTGGGGAAGAAAACGCTTGAAGGAGTCTTCACAGGGAAGAAACCAGAAGTGATTCATCTCGGGATATTCGGAAGTGTGGCATATTGTCATATTCAAGCAAGAAGCCTAGTAAACTGGATCAGACTGCAGAAAAGGGGTACCTCGTAGGATATAGTGAGACCTCAAAGGCATACAAAATCTACATTCCTAGCAGCAGGGACACTGTAGTAAGACGGGATGCAAAATTCATCGAGGATAGAGCTTTCAGGAAACCTCAAGAGATGCCAGCAGAAGATCAGTCAGTAGATGTCCCATTAGTCCAACACCAACAGGGGCAGCAAGGAGGACAGGTAGGAGGACAGACACCAAGATCGAGCACAGTGACTAGCACCAGTATTTCCTCAGAAGTAGGAAATCCAGGCAATTCTCAGCAGATGGAACAACAGGAACAAGAGGGAGATTTGATTGAGCCTCCAACCACCAGTGGTAGAACTAGCATGGAAGTACGATAGGCGCTGAGGGACGCATAGGAGTTTGTCATAGCTCCTAGAACCAAGAAGAGGCAGCGTAGATGACCTGACAAGTACCAAGCTTTGGTAGCACAAGTTGAAGAACCCTCCAGTTTTCAGCAAACTGTACAACACCAAGTTTGGGTGGATGCCATGGTAGAAGAGTATGGTTCTATCATGATGAATGATGTTTGGGAAGTGGTACCTAGACCAGAGGATAGACTAGTTGTAGGATCAAGGTGGATCTACAAGATCAAGTATGTTGTAGATGGCAATATAGAGAAGTACAAGGCTAGGTTCGTGGAAAAGGGGTACGCACAAAAGGAAGGAATAGACTATGAGGAAACCTTCACCCCAGTAGCTAGGTATACCTCTATCAGATCCATTATATCCCTAGTAGCTCAGATGGGATGGGAGATTCACCAGATGGATGTTAAGACAACATTCTTGAATGGGGTGATAGAAGAAGAGGTGTATATAAAACAGCCCGAAGGCTTTGAAACTCATGAAAAGAGAACTTGTGTATGCAGGTTAAAGAAAGCCCTGTATGGGCTCAAGCAAGCACCCAGAGCATGATATGGTCGGATTGATAGTTACTTGTAGCAGTTGGGATTCGTCAAGAGTGATGTTGATCCCAATCTCTACTATCTAATGGTGGAGAATGAGCCACTTATTCTGGTATTATATGTGGATGAGTTGTTTCTAACATGGTCATCTAGGTTCATAAAGGACTGCAAGAAGAATCTTGAAGCTGAACTCGACCTGAAGGATATGGGGTTGATGCATTATTTTCTAGGGTTGGAAGTGGACCCCACCTTGTACAAACAACTCATTGGGTCGCTCATGTATCTGGTCAACATTAGGCCAGACATTTGCTTCGCTGTTAGCACCCTTAGTGAGTTCATGGTGGAACCAAAAGGGGTGCATTGAGCAGCAGCTAGGCACATTCTTATATATGTGGGTGGAACAGTCGGATATGGGTTGAAATACATCCGAGAAGATTACATCAGATTGAATGCATTCACAGATGCAGATTAGGCAGGTTGTGCAATAGACTGGAAAAGTACCTCCGGGTATTGCTTTAATGTTGGATCAAGAATGATCTCTTGGTGCAGCAGGATGCAGAAGTCGGTAGCTCTGAGCTCAACAGAAGTAGAATATATGGCGGCCAGCACAGCTACATGTGGAGCTATATGGCTTAGAAAACTGCTTGTGAGTTTGTTCAAGAAGAGAATGGAAGCAACCACTATTTTCTGCGATAATTAGAGTTGTATTAAACTCTTTGAGAATCCAGTCTTTCATGATCAATCGAAACACATTGATATCAGATGTCACTTTATCATAGACTGTGTTCAGTGTGGAGCAGTATAGCTGCATTTTGTCCCCACAAGAAATCAAGTAGTAGACGTACTCACAAAATCTCTAGGAAGAGCTAAGCTCATCCAATTCAGGGAGTAGATGGGTATGGTAGAGAACTCATTTCAATAGCAGAAACATATGGTTTCTCAGTTGCAGAGTAGCAGATGAGAGGGTTGTAGTGCAGATGCAAAGCTGACAGTGGCAAGGCTAGCAACCTCATAGATGCAACATTTGAATAGTAGTTGGTGGGCAGTGATGTCAGACATCAGTAGCGCAAAGGGTGATGTTACAGAGTCAGAGTGATGCTTCAATAGGTTGCATTACTAGAGCACATTCCTCGCTAAGAGGGAGTGTTGTTTCGTGGTAGCATCGTATGTGTTCTAAGCCTCAAAATTTGCAGGGAGGCTTGGACACATGTATTCCAGAATACCCAAAAATCATTTTGGGAAATTCTACCCGGAGACAGTTTTATTAAAATAATTAATTATTTTTAATGGATGCCTAAGTCTAAACTTAGGAAATTAAAATAATTAAAGGGTATTAATTAAACTGAGGGTGAAACTTCTAGAAGAATACGAGGATCAAGTCAAAATGATCTGAGTCATTGATTAGAATCTAATCTAGGTCGTTGATTGATCAACGAGAAGATTATAAGAATGACTTCGATTGGCATTTGGAAATTGAACTAGGCAGATACTCAGTTACACAGGTAGATTGGTTTTCTCACTCGTTGAAGTTCGGCAAGAGAAAATCGAATCAGAGGGAGAGTTGTAGGTGTGAGAGAGAGGGTATCAGCAATAGTCGGGAGTGCAAGAAGCAAAGAGAAGATGCAGAGCAAAGGCAGTGACGCAGCACAGAGGTAGTGACGTTGGGATTGCCCAGAAGGTGACGCAGTGAGGGCAACAGGTCCTCTCCAGAGTCAGAATTTCACTGTGAAGCGTGAAATTTTTTTTTGTAAAATTTCTCACAAAAATTCCTCTTCCATTCTGCTGGTTGTATCTTGTACATGGGATTTCGCTGAAGATTAATAAAGAAACCCTCATTTTCTGCACCGTTTTTCCCACATTGGGTTTTTCCGGGGACAATTGTCCAAAAATAACTTTGTAATTGTGATTGTACTTGTGCTAGTATTTTTCCTTACATTTACTTTCCACGTATTTGAATTGTGAAGCCTGCAGTAGAATTTATTTCGATATTTGTTGCAAAAACACTATGAATAACTTATTTTTGAATTAATAAGTAGAAGAAATAATATCAATCATTGTAGTTGGATTTCTAGCTAGAGATTTCCACAAGATTAAAACTTAATCAATGGCTAGGACCATCTCTGGATCGACCCTTGTGAGTTTCTAGATGATTCTGCCTTGACTTAATTAATACTAATTAATCAACCACATTCCCAAAGTTTAGACTTAGGAAATATTTAAAAACTGGTTAATAATCTAATTAAGTCATTTTTAAGTGGAATTTCCAGAAACAATTTATGGGTTTTGGAGATCTCATGTAATGTAGCCTCTCCACAAAATTTCAAGGCTATAACACATCTGATGCTACAAAAACCAACACTCCCTCTTAGCGAGGAATGCGTTCTAGTGCTACTCCATACCCTGTCTCTACATCATCTCCTGTCATGACGCTAATGTCTGGCTATTGCTGCCCACTAACAACTGCGCAACTCTGATATATGTTGCATTTGTGCTGTTGTTGACCTTGCTGACGTGCTGCCAACACTACATCTGCACTGCAACTCCCTCTCATTTGCTGCTGCTGCAACTGCAACTTAGAGGCATCCTAAATATTGAATCAACTGTGATCAATATGATGCATTTGTCACCCGAGTCTTTGACTGTTGCTAGTATCTACACCGTCACAGAAGAATCTGCACTGTTGCTGACTCTGCACTGTGCCAACTCTGCACTGATCTCCCTAGCATCTAACTGCTACTAGTCTCTACATCTGACACTCCGGCATCTGACTGCATCAACTATCACTGATCCATCTTGCTACTGAATACTGGGGGCCCCCGTAGCAAGGTACTAATCCAAGAGGTGGACTCCTCAAGGATCCTGCCCATCTATAGCACTTTGGGGCTACAAAACCAAGTCACTCCACCTCACTATTGGAGGTATATCAGCAACCATGGCGAAGTATTCCTCCAGCTTGGAGGATAGCCTATCGATCTCCACTAAAGTTGCCAGTTGGTCCTGCTTCTCCTCCTTGTCATTCTTCTTGAGAGGACACTAGGTACTGTAGTGATCGAGCTCACCACACCTGAAGCACTTGACCTTTGATAGGTCCTTCTTCTTCTTCCTCTGCTCCCCCTGTCCCTGACTAGGACCCTTTGATGTGAGGGCCACATTCTCCTCCTCCTTCACCTGCTTCAATCCGCTGCTGCTACCACTGATGGAGCTCTTCAATAAAGGTCGTCTCAACTCCTCCTGCTGAAAATCGGCCCACAGCTTGTTCCACCTTGGCAAGGTATCTCTGCCCAAAATACTGTGGACGAATACCCGCCACTCCTCGGAGACACTATTTAGTGCCAATCACACTAGCTATGTGGGTTGAGGCGCTGCCCCAACAACTAACAACTAGTCCCGGACCTCCTGAATCCTGGTGAGTAAGGGGTCTATGCCATCCGCCTTCTGCATCTTGATGCATCTCAACTTCTCCTCTAAGTACACCTTCCACTGCTCGGAAGTACCCTGGTATAGCGTGGAGAGAGTCTCCCACATTTCTTTAGCAATATCTTTGCGAGCTATATGCGAGGCAATATGATCCCGAACTCTGCCTAGGTTCAACCTCTTTGCCCGTGACATCTCCTTTCTGTACTCTTTTAGTTGATCTGCATCTTGGAGTATTGCTACCACTACATCAATATACATCTTCGGGCCAAACTCATCAAAAAGGAAGGATATCCATGCCTTCCAGATGACATAGTTGGAAGCTCTGTCCAACCTGTCTTGATCGCGAAGCCCAACAGTGGCCATCTCAACAAATGTCGAAAATATCCTCTTTTCCTTCTACTCAGTTGTTGCTTAGCTATTCACACTCACTTCTAGAGTGACAAAAATTGCTCACAACAACAACTGATCTGCAAGAAAAAAAATGAACTTCTTGAGACCAGAAGTTCCCTGAGGAAATTATTCCCTCAGTGTGTGCTCTTCTTCCTTCCACCTGATGTTGGCTCTGCTCTAGCAAACCACTGCAAAACCACTATGTCCAACTAGAGATGTGCTCTACGAAAATTACTGAGTTTCTCCCTTTGCCTTTGGAATCACTCGATCTAGAGAGATCAATTTTTTTTGCCCCTCACACAGAAAAATCAAATCTCCTCAAATAACTCGACCTCTTGACAAAGTGATTGTGCTGCCCTTGGGAATTTCGATCTGCTTCCCACACTGAACAACGGAACTCCTTCTTTCTTTGCCTCTGAACTCTCTGGCTGATCAACCTGGCTCTAATACCATGTGAAAATTCCAAAACCAGGATCCTATTGCAACGCCTGGAAATTATTCTCCTAATTGTTAATTTAATTTAACAATTTATTTACTGTTTTCTACAACAAATACTAAATAAATCACAGTGCAACCTAAACAAATAAAAATGCGGAAGAATAAACGTTGGAAGAAATGTTGGCACTCACATATAAAATAACACAATTGTTTTTTGACAAAAGTCCCCGAAAAAACCCAACTTGGGAAAACTGGTGCAACAGATGAGGGTTTTAATTATTAAGCAACAGTGAAATCATCTAAGTACAACTGGATGCCGAAACTGGAAATCCTACAGAGAAATATTAGCAAAAATCTAGTGAGGAAATTTCCTCACTCCCTTGGCAAATCTGGGCTCTGACCTCAAATCCAGGTGAATCGTCCAAACTGGCTCTAGGCAGCTATTGCGTCACACTAGCGCAGTCCTTTCTACACTCAATTCGAACCAGCTTCTCCTCAAGTCGTTTGAATTGTTGTCGTTTGGGAAAATGTCTCTCCTGTCCTTCGTAACCTCTGTTTAGCTTCTGGCACTGAAACTCGTCTTTCCCTACTAGAATCGAAACTGCCTCTAGAGGCTACTACGTTGTCCTAGCGTCAACCTCTCTGCGGCTCTCTTGCCTCTTTGCAAATGCACTCACTGGATCTGGAAACCTTCCTCTGGCTTCACTGTCTCTGCTCCTCTCTCACTGCTTCGATCTCACTAGCTCGATCCTACATTGCTTATGGTACCCCTAGACACCATGATCCTACATTAGAACCCTGATTTCACATTCTCACTTTGTAAATTACTTCTCATAGCACTTAATTGGTCTACCCACATAGCTCCCTAAAATGGTAAAGCAACTGAACTCATTACTTCTTACTCATACCTCAATGAAGCTGAATTAATCTATCCCTGGGTATTGCTTTAATTTTAATAAAAACAGGGTAGGTAAAAAATGAATTGTTCAGATTCATAGTTGCATCTTTTCAAACCAGAGAGTCTAAATGATTATCTTAATATTTTGGAGCAAAATGTTATGAGGGGAGTAAGTATAATTGAGCCATGAGGTAGAACTGCTAAAATAAGTCAAGGAATAAAATACGAATCTTGAAAACTTGATGAAGATGAACTAGTCACAACCCTTAATTGCGATGGTGAAACATTGACATTGTTGCATGAGATCCTACATCGTTATCATCCCATACTCAACTGACTAATGTTTACTTTCTATTTTGGTCCATCATATCAGCTCAATAGTATTTGTTTCTAATATTCCTATATGTCTTCATCTAGTTTTGAATCCCATAGCAATATATTGCTAACCATTTCAAAATAAAACATCTAATCTATAACTCTAATGTGTGTGGATGTGTGTGTCTGCATCTAATCTATAACTCTAATGTGTGAGTGAGCATTGAAGGAATTGCACCCCCCATACTAAGCGACACGCCATTGAAATAACCATGACGTTTTTTTTTACTTTCAATTTCTTTTCACACATACACATGAATACATATAGATAAAGTTGATATTAAAATATACTACTTAAGGTGGACATTGAAATATTTTATTTATAATTTGTTTTACTTTAAATTGATTTACACACATATAGACATAAATTTGATATTGCAATATATTACTTAAAGTGGATATTGAAATATTTTAGTTATAACTACAATAATTTTTGTTATTAATTTTTTCTAAATGTAATGTGTCAATTCCATGTTAAGCATTAAAGGAATTACACATCTACCTCATGTTAAGTGGGTATGACCATAGTTTTTAAAACCGGCCTAGCTAACTGGTTACCGGTCTAACCAGCTAGTCAGCAGGGCCACCGGTTGGAACCGACTGAAAAACCTGGTTAAGGAGGCGTTGTGGCGAGAATTTGGCCCTAACTGGTCGGTTACCTACCATGCCCACCGAGGACCCACAGTGCGGCTTTTCCAAGGTAGTTTAGGGCTTTTAGAGGGAAATTAAGGGCTTTTTCCCTCCAAAAACACCCTCTCCAAGCCTTTAAGGAACAAAAACGGTTCAATGATCTTGTTTTCGTGCAATAAAACCTTCAACTGAGGTGGAACCAAATGATGAACAAAGCACCTGATCTAGATCCCATTGTGTTGGACGATATTGATCCAACATCAGAATGGGTGGAGGAGACTGAAGATCCTGTGTTTGAGGCTGATTTTGATATTGACATGGCTTTAGCGGGGGATGAAGCAGATTTTGTGGCGTCATCAAAACTATTGGAAATAATACTGAGAGGGGGAGTGAATCAATATGAGCAAGTCAGCAATTTTTCATTTCCATAATCAGATTCATATACGCTACTTCAGTTAAAGGAACCCGTGTGTATACGCAACTGTGTTTAAGGAAACTAGCGTATATCCTGCAAACTTATGATTCAATTAATTCATCATATGTTGATCTTTAATCAGTGTATCAGAACCACATAAACAGTAACCAAGTGCAGTAAAAACAGAACAGACAATCACACACATGAACACAAGATATAAGGTGGAAACCTAATGTGGGTGAAAACCACCGGCTGCAATCGTCTCTATCTTTCTTTTAATAATAAGAAACTTCTTTTTACAATTTTTGTACAAGTGCAGACTTATACCAGTACGCAGGCTTCTACCTGCAAAAGGCCACAACCTTCTCTCATTCTCCAGCTTCTCCTGGAAGGGAGCTACAATCCCCTAGCTCTTGTACTAGCTGATATGTTTACTAGTACGTAGGTGCCGACCTACAAAAGGCTACGACCTTCTCTTTTTCTTCCAAGGACCATGTTTCATAAATTTTCAGATTGGATCCATCAATAACATCATTCAATCATCAAATATATCTGCATTAACCAATCTCCTTTGCACCAACCACAACTGAATCAATCACTTTGACAACCCTTGACTCTGATCTTTTAGAATGTTGTAACCAGAATACAGTAACCAGAACCCAAGCCAGAACCTAGAACACTACAACAACAAACAGAAGCAGCTAAAACATATTTTATAAGGTATATGCTACTTCCATGTGTCGAACCTGCGTGCATATGCTCTTTTCTCAAGGCGAACCTGCGTACAGATCTGCAAATCAAATTTAAGATGTATACGATGTTTTGATATGCAAAACCAACGTGTATACGCGCCTTTTCTAAAGTGAACTTGCATACAGATCTGTAAATGATGATTTAAACATTACAACAATTCCAGACTTCAGTTATACCCAGATCATCATATTTACAGACTACAACATGCGTCAGTTATTCAGATAAATAATCAAACCATATAAAGATACTTCACTTCAAGCCTTAAGATCTTGACCCATCATTAGATCTTATCCTTCATCAAGTGCTAAGGTTCATCCTTGATTCAGATCCAGCTATGCACCATAACCCAATAACCTGTACACTAGATCTTGCTTATCATCAAATATTCAATACTTGAGTACCTTGGCCTAATGATCTTCCCTTCCTTTTATTGTCTTAGTCCTTACTCAATACCATGGACCAAAACCACTAAGGACCAATACCTTGGACCCAATCCCTGGGGTCAATACCTCGGACTAGATACCTTGGACCAATACCATGGATCAAAATACCATGGACCAAATACCTCGGACCAAAACTTAGTTTTCCAAAATATACACGCCTTGCATTCTGTGAAAGTGCCTGTGTACATATACGCGACTTGTATACATAGAACCCGCGTGTATATGCGGCTTGGCCAATGGTGAACCTGTGTATACCTCTCTTTCTTCATCCTGTGAAGTCTGATCTGAACTCTGGGTTGTTAACCTACTGAACTGTGATCTATCATTTGAGTTAGTTGCCATCAAGGACAACACCTGTGTCATAAAGCCAACAATCTCCCCCTTTGGACTTGATGGCAACCCCAAGTCACTCTCCTCCTTTGTCATTAAAGGCAAAGGGCCATGCTCCCCCTGAGTACATGCTGAATTCTCTGATATGCTATGTGAACAAGTCCATGTTCCCCTTGAATATAAGCAAGGTCTGCAAAAAGATGTTCTAAAAAAAGGAACATGATTCTATACATACATCATAAATGACCTTCCTATCACCAATGGCTCATACATACATCCATCTCCCAACCATGTGGGGATATACCAATTGTTTATACAAGAAACATTACATCATCCATCCCATGCATAGTGGGGTAACAAATTAGGTCGTTTCATGACCTTTACATTAAAAGATATACATGACATATATAACAGAGACCAAATATCTTAAACAAGACCATGATAGTCATCAGCAGAATCTGTCAATCAGCATCCAGACCAGCAACCATGTTCTCCCCCTGAACCTGTTCCACCTCAATCAAAAACAAGTGTGTGAATCTGTACCAAGATCTTAGATAATTCCAACAATGCATTATTAGAAGCATATGCTCCCCCTGAACCTGTGCCAGATGATCACTGTCAGATCTGATCATTTCATATAATAGAAGAGTTATCAAGGCATCATCATCAATCATATATACATCAAGTTATCAACAACTTATGAGAGCCAACATATTTCCACATGTCATCCACAGACTATAACCATCATCAAGCAGAGCAGATAATTCACTGAACCATATCAGACCCCTTTCTGGCCCACTGCTTTTCCTCAAACCAACATATACACGACTGTATCCATAGAAACAGGCGTATGTACGTGACTACGCTTCATGAAACTCGCATATAACCACCTTTCTCTGAAACAAATAGGTTTTAACAGCAGGATGATGCATCAACTACTCCCAGCTTCTGTCTGAGATATTCAAATGTCTCTCTAGGCAGTGGTTTGGTGAATATACCAAAAACCTGTTCTTTGGAGGGAACATACTCCAATTTGACCTTTTGTTCAAGCACTTGTTCACGTAGAAAATGATATTTGATGGGTATGTGCTTGGTCTTGGAATGCATGATTGGATTCTTTGAAATACTGATGGCACTTGTATTATCACATAGAATGGAGATGGGTGGAGTACATGTGATTTGAATGTCTTGCAATGTTTGCATCATCCAAAGGAGTTGTGTGCAGCAAGATGCAGCAACCACATATTCTGCTTCAGTTGTAGATAATGCAATTGAACTTTGTTTCTTGCTGAACCAAGACACTAATCTGGAACCCATATAGAATGTGCCACCACTAGTGCTTTTTCTGTCATCAACGCTTCCTGCCCAATCTGCATTTGTATATGCATGAAGTGTAAGATCTGTATCTCTAGGATACCATAAACTAAAATTCTGTGTTCCTTGAAGATATTTGAAAATCCTTTTGACTGCCTGAAGATGTGATTCCTTTGGATTTGCTTGGAATCTTCCAACTATTCCTACTACATGCATGATGTCTGGTCAGGTACCTATTAGATAAAGTAGACTGCCAATCATGGATCTGTAAGTTGGTTGATGTACTGCTGCTGATTCATCATTTGAGCTGAGACTGCATCCTGTTACCATTGGGGTACATACTGGTTTAGAATCTTCCATGCCGTATTTTTTCAAGATCTGTTTGAGATATTTGGTTTGTGACAGAAAAATACCATCTTTATTTTGTTGAACTTGTAGACAAAGAAAATTTGTAAGCTCACCAAGCAGGGGCATTTCAAATTCTTGCTGCATTACCGAAGCAAAATTCCGACTCATGGCTTCTTCATTGCTACCAAAAATTATTTCATCAACATACACAACAAGTATTAGCAATTTATTACTGTCAATCTTTGTATATAGATTGCTATCAACTAATCCCTTTGAAAAACCTTGTTGATGGAGATATTTGTCAAGACGGTAATACTAGGTCCTTGGAGCTTGTTTTAGACCATAGAGAGCCTTTCTGAGTCTGCATACAAGTTTTGCATCATTTCCAAGAATGAATCCGTCTGGTTGCTCAATATAGACTTCTTCTTCTAAGTCTCCATTAAGAAAGGCAGATTTTACATCCATTTGGTATACTTTGAATTTCTAAAAACTAGAAAGAGCAAAGAACATTCTTATGGCTTCAAGTCTAGCAACAGGTGGAACAGTTTCTTCAAAATCTATACCTTCTTGTTGAGCATATCCTTTACAAACAAGTCTGGCCTTATTTCTTATAACTTCTCCATTTTCATTCAGCTTGTTTTTGAATATCCATTTAGTTCCTATGATATTCTTATCATGAGGTCTAGGAACTAATTCCAAAGTATTATTCTTTTCAATTTGCTCAAGTTCTTCATTCATGGCCTTGACCCAACATTCATCTTTGCATGCTTCATTTACATTTTGAGGTTCGGTGGAGGATAGAAATGCTAGATAGCTTGAAGCTTCTGTAATAGTTCTTCTTGTCTGCACACCTGCCTCTTTCTGTCCCAAAATTTGAGTCTCTAGATGATTTTTCTGAACATACCTGGATGGAGTCTTTTCTTCTACCGTTATCTCTTCTTCTGGTGCTTCATTGGTTTCTTCTTCAGAATTAGTCTGATTTGATGTGGGAGGATAATCCTCATCTTCTTCATAATCTTCGATTTTTATTTGTTTTGGATTTTTGCATGCTTCATCAACCACAACATCAATACTTTCAATAATTTTCCCAAGTCTTTTATTATAACATTTATATCCTTTACTTCGGGAAGAGTAACCAAGGAGAATACCTTCATCTGCTCTGGGTTCAAACTTACCAAGTTTTTCATCAGTCCTTTTGATGTAACATTTGCTTCCAAAAACTTTGAAGTATTTTACAGTAGGAGTCTTACCATACCAAAGTTCATGTGGAGTTTGAGTGTTGTTTACCCGAACATTTGCTTGGTTGAGAATAGTGACGGCAGCGAATGCAGCTTCACCCCAGAAGGTTGCAGGAGTTCCAGACTCATCTAGCATAGCACGAGCCATTTGTTGAACAATTCTGTTCATCCTTTCTACTACTCCATTTTGCTGAGGAGTCCTTGCAGTGGAGAATTGCCTTTTTATTCCATGTTCTTCACAAAAGTCAAAGAATTCATCTGAGGTAAATTCCCCTCCTCGATCAGATCTGAAGCATTTGATTTTGCGATCTGATTCATTTTCAACCAAAGCTTTGAAGGTTTTGAACTTTTCAAATGCTTCATCTTTATGCTTTAGAAGTCCTATCCAACACATTCTGGAAAAATCATCAATGAACAATATAAAGTATTCTTCTCCACGAGGTGACTTTTTCCTTGATGGTCCACATAAATCAGTATGAACAAGTTCAAGAGGCTTACTAGCTGATCCTTCCTTTTCAGGGAAGTGCGATCTGGTTTGCTTACCAAATTGACATGATTTGCATATTGTATTTTCTGGAATGCTGATATCAGGAAGATCACGAACAGTGTGGAATTTGCATGCTTTTCTTATTTGAGAGAAGCTTAGATGCCCCAATATTCTGTGCCATAGCCAGTGTTCATCATTTTTGCTTAGATAGCACTGTTGTTGTCCTCCATTGAGTATGTATAAGTTGTTTGGAGTTCTTATACCTTTGATCACAGTTTCTCCTGTATCAAGCTCATGAACAACACATCCATTTGATCGAAATACTACTTCATTTCCTTGATCACACATTTGACTGACACTCAACAGGTTATGCTTTAGACCATCAACATACATAACATTCCTAGCTTTAACTTTTTCTTTTAAGAGAACATAGCCTTTACCTTTTATGACAGCAGGAGTGTCATTTCCAAATGAGACCTTCTTTTCCTTTTCTAAGGCATTATAAGATTGAAGTTTTTCTTTGTCACATGTCATGTGTTTTGAGCATCCACTGTCAATGTACCATTGATTTTCTTGTCCTTCTGCATACAAGGCTATACCACATCTTTTTGTTTGCAATTCTTTCTTTCTCCATATATTGGGACTTAGAGAAATTTGTTCCTTTTGAGATACTTGCCGAAATTTACTCCTGCATTCAGATTCTTCATGGCCAAAGTTGTTACAGATTGAGCATTCTATTTCATTTTCAAGAGGAGAAAAGTTATTATAGGAACTTTTCTTGATCCCTGTCACATTTCTTTGATTTCGTGCTTCTCTAGTCATGATGGTCTTGTAAGCAACACATTGAGCAGTTTTGTGTCCAAAGTTATGACATAAAAAAACATTGACCATTAAAGAAGTTCCTGCAATTATTGAATCTACGAACCTGATGATTGTAGTTTCTATTCATCTTTGAAGCAAATTGAGTATGATTTACCTGGGGTTGGTTGTGGCTTATGTTCATCCTTGAAGTAAATTGAGCTTGATTTACCTGGTGATCTACTTTATGCCTTTGTTGACGATTGTCGACCTGTTCACTGCTCTTTGCTGCATCAAGATAGCTTTTAGTGGAGGTTGACAGCTTCTGTGCTTGAAATGCTTCTTCAGTATATCCAAGACCTGTCTTTATCAGAAGAGAACGCTGCACTTTGATAATTTCATTTAAGGTTTCTGATCCTTTTGCAAATCTAAGATTGAGAGCTTTTATATCCTTTCTTAGACCCACAATTTCACATTCTAGTTTTTCATTGTGTTTTTCTCTTTCAACAAGTTGGAATGTCAAAGTATCTATAATCATATTCTTTTCTTCTAAATAGATTTTGAGTTTAGAGAATTCTTCATAAAGGTCATCTTCATCTAAAGCATCTGAGAAATCATCATCTTTAAAAGCCATTAGAAGTCTATAGTCATTACTATTTTCATCTTCATCACTAATTGATAAACCATTGCTATCTTCATAAGTATAGTAGCTCTTCTTACTTAAACTTTGTTTTCTATTCCATTTTGCAGATTCCTTACCTTTATCAAACTTATCTTTATGAGGACATTTGGTAGTATAATGACCGACTCTTCCACAAGCAAAACATTTGAAAGGTAGTTTACCTTTGAATCTTCCGGAACCCCGTTGAAGGTTCTTGACAAAGTTTGCTTCTTCTTCTCCTTTTGAAATATGTCCTAATTCATTGAGTTCTTCTTTTCTTGAAGCTTTAAATGCGGCTTCTCTCATATCTGATGGACCTCCTTTTCTCATCTTGAAAGTAGTTAAGATTCCGTGCAACTGTGTCATAGTAATAGTCTGAAGATCCTGCTTTTCTTCTATGGCAGATACTTTTGATTCAAACTTAGCAGACAAGGATCTTAAAACTTTTTCAACTAAAGTAACTTCTTTTATCTCTTCACCCAAATTCTTCATGCAATTAACAATCTCATATATACATAAGAAGTAACTAGCTATACTTTCATCATTGTGCATTTTGAGAGTTTCATATTGAATTCTGAGAGTTTGCAGTTTTGCATGTTTTACCTGAGAGTCTCCTTCATAGCTTAGAATGATTTTGTCTCATATTTCTTTGGCGGATTTGAGTTGCATAACTCTAACAGATTCTGATTGTGACAAACTTCCCAATAATGTATTGACAGCCTTAGCATTGGTTTCATGTTGCTTTTTACCTGCTGCATCTGTAGGAATTGTTGATGGAAATGTATATCCTCCTTCCATGATTTCCCAGACATCTGTTCCAAGAGATTGAAGATAGGTTGTGGTTCTTACCTTCCAATAAACGAAGTTGCTTCCATCAAAAAATGGTGGTCTGATGGATCCCTCTCTTTCTTGATTGCTCATGATGATGGATCTTCCTTCAAGCGATCAAGCTTCTTCTGAAGGACCTGCTCTGATACCAATTGTTGGAAATAATACTGAGAGGGGGGTGAATTAGTATTAGAAAGTCAACAATTTTTCATTTCCATAATTAGATTCATATACACTACTTCAGTTAAAGGAACTCGCGTGTATACGCAACTGTGTTTAAAGAAACTAGCATATATCCTGCAAACTTATGATTCAGTTAATTCATCATATGTTGATCTTTAATCAGTGCATCAGAACCACATAAACAGTAACCAGGTGCAGTAAAAACAGAACAAACAATCACACACATGAACACAAGATATAAGGTGGAAACCCAATGTGAGTGAAAACCACCTGCTGCAATCGTCTCTATCTTTCTTTTAATAATAAGAAACTTCTTTTTACAATTTTTGTACTGGTGTAGACTTATACCAGTACGTAGGCTTCTACCTACAAAAGGCTACAACCTTCTCTCATTTCCAGCTTCTCCTGGAAGGGAGCTACAACCCCCTAGCTCTTATACTAGCTGATATGTTTACTAGTACGTAGGTGTCGGCCTACAGAAGGCCACGACCTTCTCTTTTTCTTCCAGGGACCACGTTTCATAAATTTTCACGCTGGATCCATCAATAACATCATTCAATCATCAAATATATCTGCATTAACCAATCTCCTTTGTGCCAACCACAATTGAATCAATCACTTTGACAACCCTTCACTTTGATCTTTTAGAATGCTGTAACCAGAATACAGTAACCAGAACCCAAGCCAAAACCCAGAACATTGCAATAGCAAACAGAAGTAGCTAAAACGTATTTTATAAGGTATACATTACTTCCATGTGTCAAACCTGCGTGCATATGCTCTTTTCTCAAGGCGAACCTGCGTATAGATCTACAAATCAAATTTAAGATGTATACGCTGTTTTGATATGCAGAACCAACATGTATACGCGCCTTTTCTAAAGTGAACCTACATACAGATTTGTAAATGATGATTTAAACATTACAACAATTCTAGACTTCAGTTATACCCAGATCATCATATTTACAGACTACAACATGCGCCAGTTATTCAGATAAATGATCAAACCACATAAAGATACTTCACTTCAAGCCTTAAGATCTTGACCCATCATTAGATCTTATCCTTCATCAAGCACTAAGGTTCATCCTTGGTTCAGATCCAGCTATGCACCATAACCCAATAACCTGTACACTAGATCTTGCTCATCATCAAATATTCAATACTTGAGTACCTTGGCCTAATGATCTTCCCCTCCTTTTATAGTCTTAGGCCTTACTCAATACTATGGACCAAAACCACTTAGGACCAATACCTTGGACCCAATACGTAGGGTCAATACCTCGGACCAGATACCTTGAACCAATACCATGGATCAAAATACCATGGACCAAATACCTTGGACCAAAACTTAGTTTTCCAAGATATACACGCCTTGCATTATGTGAAAGTGCGTGTGTACGTATATGCGACTTGTATACATAGAACCCGCATG